>SJXQ01011501.1:0-227983 GCA_006408695.1 Aepyceros melampus
ACCCCACAGACTGCAGCACACCGCTCTCCTCTGTCCTCCACTATCTCCCAGAGTTTGCTCAAATTCACGTCCATTGAGCTGGCTATGCTGTCTAACCATCTTATCCTGTGCCATCCCCTTCTCTTTCTGCCTTCAGTCTTCTCCAGCATCAAGAGTGTTTATAATACCACTATTTGTAATAGCCACATATTGGAACTCAAATGTACATCAGCCAGAGAATTTATGCAGAGACTGTGGTATCTACATTTATCATTTTTGAAAAACAGCAAAATACTGCTACAGGCAGCACTGTTAAATTTTAAGGAAAGTTGAACAAGAGAAGTCAGACTTGGTAAAGTGTAGATTAAGTGATTATATTTATATAACATTTAAAAACATAACCAATCCATAGTCAGAGATGTTAAGATGAGAATGAGATAAAGCAGTAGGGGCATGAGAGGGGTGCTCATGCTGGAAATATGTGCTGGAAATGTTCTCTTTTCTGATGTGGGTGGTGTTTCCACTTTGTGAAATCGTTCATTTGTGCTCTGCTCTGTTATGTATGTTATACTTAAAGTGTATCCTTTAAAAACAAGCAAACAAACAGAAACCAGCAGGAAAATGGTCAAAGGACTCCCTTAGGTGTTACACATGAAAAGGAACACAGATGCCAGACAAGCATAAAATATATTTAACCTTGTTATTAATCAGAAGAAATGCAAATTAATGGCATGATTCTATTTTGTGTGGTATACTGACAAAAATTTAAAATTCAGACAATATCACATGTTGCAAATAATATGGAGTCACAGAAAAGCTCACATACTGTTGGTAAGAATATATCGTGATATAACCACTTTTGAACATATCTCCATAGTAATTTTGGGGGTGTGTACCCTCTGATCCAGAGAAGGCAATGGTACCCCACTCCAGTACTCTTGCCTGGAAACTCCCATGGACAGAGGAGCCTGGTGGGCTGCAGTCCATGGGGTCGCTGAGGGTCGGACACGACTGAGCGACTTCACTTTGACGTTTCACTTTCATGCATTGGAGAAGGAAATGGCAACCCACTCCAGTGTTCTTGCCTGAAGAATCCCAGTGACGAGGGAGCCTGGTGGGCTGCGGTCTATGGTGTCACACAGAGTCGGACACGACTGAAGCGACTTAGCAGCAGCAGCAGCACCCTCTAATCCAGCCATTTATTTCTTGTTATGTACTTAGAAAATCTCTTATAGAAGCATAGCAGCAGAGTCTCTAGCATCACAGGAGAGTCTGCAGCAAAATTGTTCCTAATAATAAAAAAGGAATCAGTTCCAATTTCCATCTCAAATTAGTTAGATAAAACCTGACACATTCACACAATGAAAGCAGCAGCAGCAGCACCCTCTAATCCAGCCATTTATTTCTTGTTATGTACTTAGAAAATCTCTTATAGAAGCATAGCAGCAGAGTCTCTAGCATCACAGGAGAGTCTGCAGCAAAATTGTTCCTAATAATAAAAAAGGAATCAGTTCCAATTTCCATCTCAAATTAGTTAGATAAAACCTGACACATTCACACAATGAAATATTCTCTGTTAAGGAATATCTAGAGCTCTAGGTGATCACATAATTGATCTCCAAAACTTAATAATGCATGAACAAAAGCAAATTATTGAAGAGTATATAAAGTAATATTCCAAATGGATACAGTTTAAAAACAGACAAAATTAGCAATAATATCATAGTGTTATGCTATAAAGAAAAACAAAATAAATATTTTCTGTGTGGGGGTGGTGGGACATGCTATTAAGGAGAACTCATAATTGTTCATGTTCTATTTCTTAAACTGTGCAGTAATAGAAGTATGTTTTTTTTTAGTTTTTAAACTGTGTACTTTAAATATACCTTTTTTTAAATCAACAATAACAGAAATGAAAAGTAAAAGAAAGAAATATGTCACCATAGCCACATTTGGATTTCTGGTCATGAGTTCCTGAACCAAAGCTATCAATTAAAAAAAAAAAAAAAAAAAAAAACAACATTATTTTGCAGTTATTTTAGAAAGTGTTCATCTGATATCTTTCAGCTCATGGTCATTTGAGAACACAGTGGAGGGACCAGTAGGGTGAATCACCGGGGCTTATTTACACAACAAAAAATGTGGCTGTAATATATTCTCCACTGATGTTTCTGAAACCAGAGACCGGAAACGTAGAGTGGAAATGAGACCCTTTACTTTTCTTGCGCCAACACAAGCAACAATTACAGTGCCGTGTGAGAAAAGTTGTAAGAAATATTGCTAGGTTTTAGCAGTTCAACCAAGTCAGCAGATTTCTGTAATTGTGGCAGATTGGAGCTCAGAAACTTCACAGTCTTCAGCAAAGAATGGCTTTTAGATGTTAAACTGCTCCCTGATAAAACAACCCCAGGGTCATGAGAAGGCTGCTCTGCCAATTTCTTTTCACCGTGGGACCCACTGACATCTGGTTTAGTTGTGGAAGCTGAAAAACTTTTTTAAAATTCTCCTGACAGTAAAAATGGACATGTGGAAATCATTCTAATCTGTTAATCTTTGGTGCTCCTGAAAAAGGGACATTTGGCTTGATATTTCATGATGATAAATATGAAACCTCCAGATCGAGTTGTACTCAGCAGCATTGGAATAAAGACGAGAATTTTCATTTCCCACGTGAGCCGAAAGATGGATATGCACCTGCACCAGGCCCATGACCTAAGGAGCCTCTGGATTCTGTGTTTACACTTGGGCTTTGGCATTTGTCCCCTTTTACATGTGTTCATTTGGCCGGTGAAAATTAGTGAACAGTAGCAAGTCATTCTTCTTGTTCTCTTCCTCCCTCTCGTCTCTCTCCCCTTCCCCTCTGCTCACTCACTCACCCACCTGATCAAGCATGGCCTCTTTTCCTCCCTCTCTCCCACTGCATTACATATTTCAAACAATCAAGGCAATAAAACAGCACAAGTATTCTCATATGTATATATTTGCATGTTATTAATGAGTGACTTTTCGGGTCGCTGCATAAATATCTGGCTGCAAGATCAGTGAAGGTCAGAAGCTGCACGCTGTGTCCACAAGGTATACAGAGCAGCAGTACATTATAGCCACAATTTGGACTGGTTTTTCTTCCCTTCAGGTTCCATGATGGTTCTGAAAGGTTGTTGTTGAATTACGATGCCGGGATTCTTGGCCTCCGGAGGAGAAGAATTCAATCCGGGGCCAGAGACGAGGCTTGATCGCTCAGAGCTTTTGTGTAACAAAGTTTTATTAAAGTATAAAGGAGATAGAGAAAGCTTCTGACATAGGCATCAGAAGTGGGTAGAAAGAGTACCCGCCTGCTAGCCTTCAGCTGGATGTTATATAGTCACCAGCAGCCTGTTAACTTAGAATGGCACCAGGCCCCTCACCCAGAAGATGTATTTTGGGATAACCTTGGCTCCAAATGGTTTGTCTTGGGCCATAAAATGATTAACTTGAATCTTGAAGAAGGGCAGGTCACCATACAAAGAGTTTCCTTTACATAGATTAGAGGAACAATATAGGAGTATAACATACTGGTTTATCAAGTAGGTTCTGAGCCCAAAAGGCGGAACCAACTTGAAGACAGAGTTTGGGGTGGATGCATAGTACATTAGCATAGCTTAAGACAAACATTTCCATAAGAAAAAGGCATTGGTTAACTCCAGGTGATATCAGATGTCACTATGGCAACACAGAATTTTAAGAGAAACCTTTTAAGTTTGTATAGAGAAGGAAAAAATGTTTGTCCTTTCTTCCTCCTTGAGAATTCCAGACCCCTCTCAGATGTTATATAGTCACCAGCAGTCTGTTAACTTAGAATGGCACCAGGCCCCTCACCCATAAGATGTATTTTGGGATAACCTTGCTCCAAATGGTTTATCTTGGGCCATAAAACAATTAACTTCAATCTTGAAGAAGGGCAGGTCACCATACAATAAGTTTTATTTACATAGATTAGAGGAACAATATAGGAGTATAACATACTGGTTTATCAAGTAGGTTTTGAGCCAAAAAGGCGGAACCAACTTGAAGACAGAGTTTGGGGTGGATGCATAGTACATTAGCATAGCTTAAGACAAACATTTCCATAAAAAAAGGCATTGGTTAACTTCAGGTGAAACCAGATGTCATTATGGCAACACAGAATTTTAAGAGAAACCTCCTTTTAAATTTGTATAGAGAAGGAAAAAATATCGCTAGTTTGTTTCCTCCTGCCGCTTAAGAGAGATAAAATGTCTGACACTTTCAGGCTGTTTCCTCCGTTTGGAGGCCCCTGGCCTTCCTGCCTGTTACCCTCTCATTCCCCCCTTTTCTTTTAGGAGAATTATGTTGCCTAGGGGAAAGGGGTGTCGTTTTTGTTCCATAACTTCTTCCGAGCTGAGAAGGGCATTGTCCCTTAAATTGATGAGGCAACATATTCTCCTAATCCTCATATTGAGGATATCTGATCCAGGGGCCCCAAATAGTAGTTGGAGGCAGCTGCAGCAGTAGTGGGAGTTGAGCAACCATTTGTAACTTGAAAGCTTTCATGCGGTTAGAAACAAATCCAGTTATATAGTTACAGATGCAGGGACCAAACAATAAAAACAAAACAATCAGAATTATTGTAGTTAAGAAAACCATGGGGAACTAGTTAACATCTCCCAAAGTGAGGCAATTGAGGCTTCAGGAGTACCCATGGCCTCAATCATCTTGTTCATGTGTTTAGTAAAATGAGTAACATTTGTGCTCATATCATGTATATATGTACAGCATTGGGTATGAATAATAGCACACATTCCTCCTTGCACGGCTGTCAGAATATCTAAAGCCAATCTGTTTTGTAAAACTACCTTTCTAATTTGTGCTTGTTCAGCATTAAGAGCTGAAATAGCCATTTGAGAATCTTGTAATGCCTGTTGAGTAAAATTAGTCAAAGCATCCACTCATAGCATAACATCTGTAGTTCCCAAAGAGGGAACAAACACTGCAGCCAAATAATCATACCAGTGAAATACAGACCTTGCCCACTGAGTTTTAAGGTGGGGTAAATTAGCAGGCTTTTCTGGGAGTTTTGAATATATAAAGCCATGAGTAAAGGCTAGACCTAGGGTGCATCTCCCTATCCAACCAGGGGGAAGCCATGCCCATAGGTAAGAGCCACATATCCACTAAGTCCCATTTGGAGCAAGCCAGCGTGACTGAGATATCCAGTCCCGATTAGTGCCTGGTCAAACAAAGAGGGCACCTGAACTGGGGTTGGAAAACACAGGAATGATTACGTTGCATCTTTCCTGAGGCAAAAATCCCAATTGTTTTCAATCATTGTAATTAAGTTGTTGGCTAAACTTTGGGGATGGCTCTGTTTGTTCCCAGCATATAGGGGCAGTAGATATTAAATGCCCTTTTTCAGGAGTTAGCCACATACCTCATCCCATATTTGATAAACGTCAGGTAAAAAACCATTAGATCCAGACCTATTTGCCTTATGTGTAGCAAAATAGTCATTGAACCGAGACAATGTATAATCAAAATTAAAAGTCACATTATGTCCATAGTTAAAGTACAAAGTGTTGCACCAGTCCATTTTAGAGTTGGTAGATGTCATCAGATGAAGGAGAGGCATTGCATGTAATTGCTGTCGAAGGTATTTACACACTTGGAGAAAGTCTTTTCCTTTAAGTGGAGATGTCCACCACGGGAAGCCTTCCACTGGTGAAGAGGGGAGTGCTCCACAGACCCAGCAGTTAGACCGATTGTGGAACACAGCATAGGAGTGAGCCCAGGACAGGAAGGCATTGTCTTGAGGATCAAACAGCAGACTCAGGATAGTTGGAGTCAGCAGAAGTAAGCTCACATAAGTTATCAGGCCCATCTGAAAAGTACAAAGTCAGAGCATAGAAAATAAAGACATAAAAAGATGTCACTTAGTTTTGATCAGGGTGCCATCTCTTAACTCGAGTGTGATGTATCCATGAATCAATTCCTGGCACCTTGACAGCTGTGGGAGAAGAAAGAATAACCCGGTAAGGGCCTTCCCAGAGGGGCTCGAGGGAGGGTTCCCAGATCCCAAAGTTTTTGTGAGGCCTCAGTTCCTGGCTCAAATAGAGGCTTGCTTGACTCAGAGGCAGGGTCAAGAGTCACTTCACGGAGTTCTATCAATTCCTGTTGAAAAGCTGAGAGCTGAGTTATATAACTAGTTAATTCCAAGGCTTCAGGGTCAATAACAATGTCTGTGCATAACAGTGTAAGTGATATTCTATTCTTAGAGCTTTAGATACCCCCTGAGTTACAGCAGCTTTAAAGGCGGAGCCATTGTCACTCTGAAGGCTCAGTGGCAGCCCAAACCTGGGGATAATTTTATGGATTAAAATCTTTATAACCTCCTTAGCCTGTTCACTTCGGCAGGGAAAAGCCTCAATCCATCTAGTAAAAGTATCTACTCAAACTGTAAGCAAGAATATCCATCAGCTTTTGGCATATGAGTGAAATCAATTTTCCAGTCTTCTCCAGGATACTTTTCACTTTGTTGTAATCTAGATTTCGTTTTTAAAACCTGTTTAGCAATCACCACAGAATAACGTGCTTTATGCTTTCTAAAAAGAACTGCCATCTGTAATTTTTTTTTTATGTCAGGATTGTCTAATGGGGTATCCATTAGATCTTCCCGAGCTGCATAGTTTAAAGTTAGGAATTGAGAACAATCATGATCAGCTGTTTCATTTCCTTCTCAGGAAGGAAAGTGGCAGGATTTAAATTTCCACAAACTTTAAGCTTAGTTACTGGTCCTTCTAACAACAATGACTGATATTTAAGAAGCCTACTGTCTGTCATCCAAATATTAACCTTAGAATTTAAGATTCCACTCACATCATGAGAAGTCAATACAGTAAGGTTTCATCCATTAATTATTTTTAAAACTTCAGGTGTTAATAAAGCTGCTGCCCCAATTACTCTTAGGCAGTGGAGCCACCCACGTGAAATTACATCTAATTCTCTGCTTAGATAAGCAATAGGTTGCTGGTAAGGCCCTAGTGGTTGTGTCAAAACTCCCAAGGCCATACCTCCTCTTTCAGTGACAAACAAATTAAATTCTGACCCTGTGGGAAAGCTCAGAGCTGGAACTTGCAGGAGAGCAGTCTGAAGAACCTTAAAAGCCTTTTGAGTTTCTGGTGACCAAATCAGTTTGTCAGTTTGGGCCTGCTGAGTTTTAGCTATAAGTTTATATAAAGGCTGGGCAAGTTCCCCATAACCTGGAATCCAAATGCGACAGTAACCTGTGATTCCCAAAAATCCTCTCAATTGTCTTAAAGTCATAGGTAGGGGATGATTTAGTATAGGCTTAATTCTCTCAGGGCCTATGGTCCTAGTCCCTTCTCATATGATTAGGCCCAGATATCTAACTGATTGTTGACAAAGCTGAGCCTTTTCTCTTGATGCCTTGTAACCACAGCCTGCCAGAAAGTTTAAGAATCTTCTGAGGCTTGAGAACAAGCTTCCTCTGTCTTAGCACAGAGCAAAATATCAGCTACATATTGGAACACCACCACTTCAGAGCTATTAAAGTTTTGTAGATCCCGTGACAAACTTTGTCCAAATAAGTGAGGACTGTCACGAAATCCCTGGGGCAAAACTGTCCAGGTTAACTGTGAAGCTGCCTGTGTAGGGTCTTCAAAGGCAGATAGAAATTGATTTTCTTCCACCAAAGGCACTGAATAAAAGGCATCTTTTAAATCAATTACTGAAAAATATTTGGCTCGTTCAGACAATAGAGTATAAGGATTAGGCACCATGGGGTGTAAAGGAACTACAGCCTCATTTATTATAAGTAAATCTTGAACTAGTCTCCATTTACCATTTGATTTTTTATACCCAAAATAGGAGTGTTGCAAGGACTGTTACAGGGAATTAATAGTCCCTGTTCCTTTAAATTTTCAATGATAGGTTTTAACCTCAGGTTTCAGAGGATACTGCTTCTTACGTAGAAATAAGTGTGGGTCTTTGAGCTTGAGGACTACAGGAATAGCATTTTGTGCCCAACCCACAGATTTTCTATCAGCCCATACTCTAGGATTTACATTTTGTTCAACTAGAGGAAGAGAAAGGGAGGACTCCATGTTCATAAAAACAGAGGCATGGACCTTGCTCAGTATCTTTCCCCAAAAGGAGTGAGGGAGATTCTGGCATGATCAGAAACTCGTGTGAAAATAGCACAGAATCCCAGTTGCAAGATAAAGAATAACTGAAATAATACCTTTTGGCTCATCCAGACAGTCCCATTATGGAGGCGGATCGGGAAGAAAGTGGGCCAGGGGCTTCAGTAAGCACAGAGTAAGTTGCCCCAGTATCTAAAAGGAAATCGATGGATTGGCCCCCCACAATTATTAATACCCGGGGTTCCTCAGGTGTAATTAGGATGAGAGCTTGTGTGGGGACCCCCGGGCACTTTCAGTCCTGATTGTCTTGAGAGTCTGACCCCAGAGACCTACGCCTTGAGGGCAGTCTTTCTTCCAGTGTGGTCCTTTGCAGACCGGACATGGAGCTGGGGGCGGCTTAGATGCCTGAGGGCAATCCTGCTTGAGGTGCCCCACCTTTCTACAGAAATAGCAAGCCCATCCCTTTTCACCTGGGTCCCTCTGGGCATTTTTCTCCGGCTGTTTAAGAGCATTTTTTATAGCCATTGCAAAGGCTTCCGCCTTTTTTTTGTTTTGTTTTGTTTTGTCTTTCTTTGCCTTTCTTCTTTTTTTTTTTTTTTTTTTCATATTTCCTACTGTAATAGACCGCCTGAGCCAGTTTTAACAGAGTATCTAAAGACTGATTTGGTCCATACGCCTGTTTTGGTAGCTTATGGCGGATATCTGGAGCCAACTGAGTGATAAATCTATCTTTTAAGATCACTTTTTTTTCTTCACTTTTGGGATCAATCTCAGTGAATCTGCGCAGAGCTTCTCTTAGTCTATCTAGGAATTTACCAGGAGCTTCCTTCTCCTCTTGTTCTATGTCTGCCAACTTGCTATAGTTTAAAGGCTTAGAACACCCCTGCCTGAGTCCTTCAAGAATACATCTGACAAAATGACTCTGATCCCATCTTCCTTTAGGTGAGTTGTAGTCCCAGTCTGGTTCTATAGTTGGGACCACCTGATTCCCAGTGGGAAGGGCCACTATCTCGTCTTCCCTCTTCCATACTGATTCATTACCAAGCCATTCATCTCCACAAGCAACTGCTTTTCCCAAAACTTGAGTCTTTGAGTCGGGAGTCAGCGTTTGTCCCAAGACATACATCACATCCTTCCAAGTAAGGTCATAAAGCAGAGTAACACCTTTAAAAGCTCTAAGATATTTTTTCTGGGTCCTCTAAATAGTCTCCCAGATCTTCCTTGATTCTTTGTATTTTTTGATAAGAAAAAGGCTTACTAACTCTCATGGACTGATTATTTCTCCCGGTGGGTGTTTCATAAAGAGGCAACAGTTTGTGTGGCTGTTCCTCAGTCTCTCTGGCTGTTCCATGAATATGATAAGATCGGGAAGAAAATGGGCCAGGGGCTTCAGTAAGCACAGAGTAAGTTGCCCCAGTATCTAAAAGGAAATCGACAGACTGGCCCCCCCCCCCCAATTATTAATACCCGGTGTTCCTCAGGTGTAATTAGGACGGGAGCTTATGTGGGGACCCCCGGGCACCTTCAGTCCTGATTGTCTTGAGAGTCCTACCCCAGAGACCTACGCCTCTGAGGGCAGTCTCTCTTCCAGTGTGGTCCTTTGCAGACTGGACATGGAGCCGGGGGCGGCTTAGATGCCTGAGGGCAATCCAGCTTGAGGGGCCCCTCCTTTCCACAGTAATAGCAAGCCCATCCCTTTTCACCTGGGTCCCTCTGGGCATTTTTCTCCGGCTATTTAAGAGCGTTTTTCATAGCCATTGCGAGAGCTTCCGCCTTTTCCTTTGTCCTTCTTTGCCTTTCTTTCTTTTCCTCATATTCCCTACCATAATAGACCATCTGAGCCAGTTGTAACAGAGTATCTAAAGACTGATTTGGTCCATACGCCCGTTTTTGTAGCTTATGGCGGATATCTGGAGCCGACTGAGTGATAAATCTATCTTTTAAGATCACTTTTCCTTCCTCACTTTTAGGATCAATCTCAGTGAATCTGCGAAGGGCTTCTCTTAGTCTATCTAGGAATTTATCAGGAGCTTTTTTCTCCTCCTGTTCTATGTCTGCCAATTTGCTATAGTTTAAGGGCTTAGAACGCACCTGCCTGAGTCCTTCAAGAATACATCTGACAAAATGACTCTGATCCCATCTTCCTTTAGGTGAGTTGTAGTCCCAGTCTGGTTCTATAGGTGGGACCGCCTGATTCCCAGTGGGAAGGGCCGCTATCTCATCTTATCTAGGAATTTACCAGGAGCTTCCTTCTCCTGTTCTGTGTCTGCCAATTTGCTATAGTTTAAAGGCTTAGAATGCGCCTGCCTGAGTCCTTCAAGAATACATCTGACAAAATGACTCTGATCTCATCTTCCTTTAGCTGTGTTGTAGTCCCAGTCTGGTTCTATAGTTGGGACCTCTTGATTCCCGGTGGGGATGGCTGCTATCTCGTCCTCCCTCTTCCCTACTGATTGATTACCAAGCCATTCATCTCCATAAGCAACTGCTTTTCCCAAAACTCGAGTCTTTGAGTCAGGAGTCAGTGTTTGTCCCAAGACATATATCACATCCTTCCAAGTAAGGTCATAAAGCAGAGTAACACCTTTAAAAGCTCTAATATATTTTTCTGGGTCCTCTAAATAGTCTCCCAGATCCTCCTTGATTCTTTGTATTTCTTGATAAGAAAAAGGCTTATTAACTCTCATAGACTGATTATTTCTCCCAGTGGGTGTTTCATGAAGAGGCAACAGCTTGTGTGGCTGTTCCTCACTCTCTCTGGCTGCTCTGCGCATATGATCCCAGGGATAGACTGGAGAAACCTGTTTTTCTTTTTCTCTTTGTCTCCTGTCCTCCATCTCATCTCTTCAAACTTCGATGGTCTGAGTTTCTACTGAAACCAGAGTAGTCTGAGGTCATACTGAGACAGGAGTTGTTTGGACCTCCACGTGTGCAGTTTGAATCTCAGTTTGGATTTCCACTGAGACAAAGGCAACCCTTCTAAGGGGGGTTCTCTGGTTTTCAGTTTGCTCAGCTTGGAGCCCTGGGTACAGGAGCAAAGTGGGAGGACAGAAGGGAGCTGAAGGTTTCACGCCCAAATCTATACCCTTAGGACATAAGTCTGGCATATTTCGCAGAGAGAAAAAGGGCAACACATATGCTACTTCTACCCACTTCCCTTGTTTCTTACAGAACCGGTCTAATTGTAAAACAGTATTATACTTAAGAGACCCTCCAACTGGCCACCATTTGCAGTCCTCCAGTGGATACTGTGGCCATGCAGTATCACATAGGAAGACCAGGTGTGTCTTCTTAAGCCCTGGGGATCAAATCTATCCCAGTTTTTCAGGATACAATTCAAAGGAGTGAGGCTGGAATTGTTAGCTCCCATCTGTAAGAGAGAAAAAAAGCGACCAGGGCCATTTTTCTACCAGAGGCGTCCCTCCCTGCTCTAGATGAGGGTGTAGACAGACTTTACACCAAAAGCTTTTCCTTCCTGGACGGACTTAGTCTGTCCCTTACTGACGCAGGCGTCGTCTCGACCCTCCCGGTTCTGCCACCGAGATGGGGTGGGGATGTACCAGGGGTAGACCTGATAGCATCTCTACCTGATGTCCAGCTCTTTATCTTTAACCTTGCTTGCCTCTGATGCCACCCGGGGTGTAATCACAGTAACCTTCTGGAATGTCTCCCAAGCTAAGATCGCTGGGGGAAACATTCGTCACCTGAGTGCCTGTGCACGACCTTGAGTATATTCCTGACCACAATAAGACTGATAAGAACATAAAGCTGAGATGTTCTTTTTAAGCATCATCATACCAGTATAAGGACCTCCTCTGGTCCACTAAGAGCCAGTGTTACCAAAGGAAAAAAACCCATTGCAGTCCCAATCTGAGTAACCTTTAACCTCAGAGATGTTCCTGGAGCTAGAGCTCCATCTGGTTTCCAAAATACTGATTCCCAGTGAGGCGAGGCGCTTTCTTGACTACCAACCCAAGTTTGGGACCTAAGCCACAGTACACAGCAACAGTATAGATCACAAGTAACCAGGGGTAGACCTGATAGCATCTCTACCTGATGTCCAGCTCTTTATCTTTAACCTTGCTTGCCTCTGATGCCACCCGGGGTGTAATCACAGTAACCTTCTGGAATGTCTCCCAAGCTAAGATCGCTGGGGGAAACATTCGTCACCTGAGTGCCTGTGCACGACCTTGAGTATATTCCTGACCACAATAAGACTGATAAGAACATAAAGCTGAGATGTTCTTTTTAAGCATCACCATACCAGTATAAGGACCTCCTCTGGTCCACTAAGAGCCAGTGTTACCAAAGGAAAAAAACCCATTGCAGTCCCAATCTGAGTAACCTTTAACCTCAGAGATGTTCCTGGAGCTAGAGCTCCATCTGGTTTCCAAAATACTGATTCCCAGTGAGGCGAGGCGCTTTCTTGACTACCAACCCAAGTTTGGGACCTAAGCCACAGTACACAGCAACAGTATAGATCACAAGTCCCTTGAAAGTCTAAGATCTGACAGATTAGGTTAGTACTTCCCAAGGAGTTATGAAATGGTCAAAGAGACTGAAAAGTTTGACCGAGAAAGGAGGGTTCGGTCCACACGCTTTGCCCATTTCTGGTTGGTTCCCAAAGAAATCATTAGGTGCCTCTTGGCATTGGCAGGTCGGTATAAACCCCCAACAGGTTTCTGCCATAAGTCGTATGAGATCACCACAGAGCAGGGCTCCTCACTTGCTTCACACGGGGCATGTCATTCATTCACACAAGCACAACGTTAGAGTTAGTAAAGCACAGCAGAAAACGTGTTCGCTAAGAGAACAAAGAACTAGAGCTCCAAGCATCCTTACCTTGTCCTAAAGGATCCCGGACAAACCCCCAAGATGAAAGCTGGTTGGTGAATCACGACACCGGGATTCTTGGCCCCTGGAGGAGAAGAATTCAATCCGGGGCCAGAGACGAGGCTTGATCGTTCGAGCTTTTGTGTAATACAGTTTTATTAAAGTATAAAGGAGATAGAGAAAGCTTCTGACATAGGCATCAGAAGTGGGCAGAAAGAATACCCCGGCAAGCAGACTCTTAACCACTGTAAAGAAAGTAAAAGTGAAGTTGCTCAGTTGTGTCTAACTCTGCGACCCCATGGACTATAGCCAACTAGGCTCTTCGGTCCATAGAATTTTCCAGGCAAGAGTACTGGAGTAGGTTCCCATTTCCTTCTTCAGGGGATCTTCCCGACCCAGCGATTGAACCTGGGTCTCCCGCATTGCAGGCAGGCAGACGCTTTACCATCTGAGCCACCAGGGGAGCTACCTTAACCACTACCTTAACTACTAGACAACCAGGGAAATCCCAGATTTTAGAAGAGGTATGCTAATGAAAGTTATAGGTTATATTTCATGATGAGGCTTTTTTAGTCTAACAACATACAGCTTCTTTAACTTTGGGGATAATTTCTACTCTCTGCTCATGCCTTTTGGGTAGCTGTTTTCCTTGTTTTCACATTATTCCTGGCATAAAAGGCCCTGGCACTTTAAACAAACAGGTTCTTCTGATATGGTTATAAGATGGCTGCAAAATTAATAAAAATTTGCTTTTTGGCAGTGTACTAACTGTAATGTTAACAGTGACTGAGCTGTGAGCATCATGTAAGCATCATTCTCAGACATCTGGAAATCTTAGATCTTTGAAATAATCAGACCCTGTGGTAATGTCTTCTAAAAATCATCCCGTAAAGGCTCAGGATTTAAAAGATTTGCTACATAAATTATTTCACTCTATGGAGTAGGTGCCCAAGCTAAAAATAAACTGCATATCCTAATAGCCAAGCAGAAGGCGTGTACTTGTCTAAGCAAGACATCTTATATGTAATTTGGCTTGTCAGATAATGTGAAGTAGGATGGAAGCTTCTTACTTTAAAATGTGCAGCTGGTGTAAGATGTCATATGAGTGCTTACTGTTTGGCTTGGGTGTGTTCCGTGTCTGATGTTCCACTTGTCTCAGGAATCAGTGGTAGCTTTCCCCCTACTTCTTTGTTCGTTACAGAAAACATCTCCACAGTATAAGATGTTTAGGCTTTATGTCTCTCCATATACGGGAAATCAATATATCTAGATGGAAAATTTTTTTTTTCTGCTTAACAAAATGACAACATATGAAGTTAAGTTTATTTAATCAGCTATCATGTTCCTCTGAGCACTTAAAGAGATGCTATTCATATGAACAAGAAGAGGAACGTGTAGAACCTCTTAAGGCTCTACAAAACACTAGCTTGAGAAAGACTAAAGTTCTTTTAACCTCACAATACTCAGAGGACAGGTCATACTGTGGTAGTCCCTGGTGAGTGTGGTAGTCACTAAATAAAGAGCTCCCCCTTACAATTGTGAAATTGGCTAGAATTCTAGAGATCCAAGAAGGCATTTCTTTCTTTGGCTGCATTGGGTCTTAGTTGTGGCAGGTAGGATCTTCGTTGCTATGTACAGGATTCTCTAGTTGCAACACGCAGGCATTTCTCTAGTTGTGACTCGCAGGCTCAGTTGTTGCTACATGCCATGTGGGACCTTAGTTCCCAGACCCAGGGTTGAACCCATACCCCCTGCATTGGAAGGCGGATTCTTAACCACTGGGCCACCAGGAAAGTTCCCAGAAAGGCATTTCTTTACTTGCTTATTCCTGACTTTCATTAGAATGTGACTGTTTAAATGGTACAGATTTATTATTGAAATTTTAGAAAATAGAAATCAAAAGAAGAAAGTGGAAAAGCCTCCAAACTACTGTTAACCAAAGGTAATCCCAAATAACAATTGTGGACTGTTCCTCTAGTGCTGTCTTTGTGATCATGTATATGTGTGCTTACAAAAAGGAGACTGTTTAAAAATTAGATTTTTTTTACACTAAATATATTAGGAACAAATGTCCTAGTCATTAACTATTCATCTCTTTTAATTCAGTGGGCCCTCCATATCTTCAGGTTTCACATCTGCTGATTCAACCAACCACAAGTTAAAAATCTGAAAAAAAACAAACCAATTTCAGTAAGTTCTAAGAAGCTTTCTGCTGGTAGCTACTCATGTAGCATTTCAGTGAGATGTTGTTGCCTGTCAAGTGCCTGACGTAGTAATTACTCAGTAAATGGAAGCAACTGCAAGAATGCAATTGAAGTGAGTGTCGTCTTTATTGTTGTTGTGGTTGTGTCCTATACTTTTGCAGCACTATGGACTATAGTCTGCCAGGCTCCCCTGTCCATGGCATTTCCCGTGAATAATAGAATATGTTGCCATTTCCTTCTCCAGGGGATTTTCCCAGTCCAAAGATCAAACCCACGTTCCCTGCATTGGCAGGCAGATTCTTTACCACTGAGCTACCAGCGAAGCCCTTTGTCTTTATTTTACCAAAAAGAGCAGTATTGCAGATTTAGAAATTAGACAAGCACTTCATACTTACAGATGGGTATGAAGGTAGTGGAAAGAACACTAGACCAGAGAGTTAGTGAATTTGAATATATCCCTATTCCCAGATGGCGCAGAGGTAGAGACCCTGTCTGCCAATGCAAGAGATGCAAGTTCGATTCCTGAGTTGGGAAGATCCCCTGTAGGAGGAAATGGCAACTCACTCCAGTATTCTTGCCTGGAAAATCCCATTGATGAAGACTGGCTGGCTACAGTCCATGGGATTACAAAGACACATGATTTGGTGACTAAGCAGTTACAGCACGCACTAGCTCTCTTCTGACAGGCTGTGGAACCTGGTCAGATCTTTTGGCCTCTCTAGGATTAAGTTTCTTCATCAGACAAATTAGGAGGGTTGATTTGACTTGATCCCAAAGCATCCAGCTCATAGACAGCCAGCTGTTTGATTCCCATTATGGGTTATGGCATCTGTAAGTTGAGTGTGTTTTGTTTGATTAGTTTTTTAGCTGGTCACAGAGTAATATGGACAGTTGGTGTGGCCTCAACTGCTTTCCTGTTTTCCATCATAAGTGACTGATGGTCAGCAGGGATCATGTTAGTAAACCTGAGCCAATTGTTATTAATAATTGTTTTTGAGCTGTATATGATTAGTTTAATAATTATGAGCTATTGAAGTTTCAGTTGTCCAACTCTTTGCAACCCCATGGACTGCAGCACCTCAGGCCTCCCTGTCCATTATCCAACTCCCAGACAGGGTCTTTTCCAAAGAGTCGGCTCTTCGCATCAGATACACAAAGTATTGGAGTTTCAGGTTCAACATCAGTCCTTCAAATGAATATTCATGACTGATTACCTTTAGGATGAACTGGTTGGATCTCTTTGCTGTCCAACGAACTCGCAAGGGTCTTCTCCAACACCATAGTTCAAAAGCATAAATTTTTCAGCACTCAGCTTTCTTTATAGTCCAACTCTCACATCCAAACATGACTACTGGAAAAACCATAGCCTTGACTAGATGGACCTTTGCTGACAAAGTAATGTCTCTGCTTTTGAATATGCTGTCTAGGTTGGTTATAACTTTCCTTCCAAGGAGTAAGTGTCTCTTAATTTCATGGCTGCACTTACCATCTGCAGTGATTTTGGAGTGCCCCAAAATAAAGTCCTGTCACTGTTTCCACCGTTTCCCCATCTATTTGCCATGAAGTGATGGAACCAGATGCCATGATCTTAGTTTTCTGAATGTTGAGCTTTAAGCCAACTTGTTCATTCTCCTCTTTCACTTTCATCAAGAGGCTCTTTAATTCTTCACTTTTGCCATAAGGGTGGTATCATCTGCATATCTGAGGTTGATATTTCTCCTGGCAATCTTCATTCCAGCTTGTGCTTCATCCAGCCCAGCGTATCTCATGATGTACTCTGCATAGAAGTTAAATAAGCAGGGTGACAATATATAGCCTTGATGTACTTTTCCTATTTGGAACCAGTCTGTTGTTCCATGTCCAGTTCTAACTGTTGCTTTCTGTCCTGCATACAGGTTTCTCAAGAGGCAGGTCAGGTGGTCTGGTATTCCCATCTCTTTCTGAATTTTCCAGTTTGTTGTGACCACACGTCAAGGCTTTGACATAGTCAATAAAGCACAAGTAAATGTTTTTCTGGACTCTCTTGCTTTTTCCATGATCCAGCGGATTTTGGCAATTTGGTCTCTGGTTCCTGCCTTTTCTAAAACCAGCTTGAACATCTGGAAGTTAACAGTTCATGTACTGTTGAAGCCTGGCTTGGAGAATTTTGAGCATTAGTTCCCTAGCATGTGAAATGAGTGCAATTGTGCGGTAGTTTGAAATTCTTTGCCATTGCCTTTCTTTGTGGTTGGAATGAAAACAGACCTTTTCCAGTCCTGTGGCCACTGCTGAGTTTTCCAAATTTGCTGACATATTGAGTGCACCACTTTCACAGCACCATCTTTCAGGATTTGAAATAGCTCAACTGGAATGCCATCACCTCCACCAGCTTTATTCATAGTGATGCTTCCTAAGGCCCACCTGACTTCACATTTCAGGGTGTCTGGCTCTAGATGAGTGATCACACCATCATGATTATCTGGGTCATGAAGATCTTTCTTGTACAGTTCTTCTGTATATTCTTGCCACCTCTTCTTAATATCTTCTGCTTCTGTTAGGTCCATACCATTTCTGTCCTTTATTGAGCCCATCTTTGCATGAAATGTTCCCTTGGTATCTCTGATTTTCTTGAAGAGATTTCTAGTCTTTCCCATTCTATTGTTTTCCTCAATTTCTGTGCATTGATCAATGAGGAAGGCTTTCTTATCTCTCCTTGCTATTCTTTGGAACTCTGCATTCAAATGGCTATATCTTTCCTTTTCTCCTTTGATTTTTGCTTCTCTATTGAAGTTTAGTCCTAGTAAAATTGTATAATAAAAGTGAGGCAGTTTGAAGGATTTATTGATAAAAGGAAAATATAAATAAATTTATTTTCTACATTTTACGAACATTTATGGTGTGTATTGCCACCATAATAAATACATGTGAATTTCTAGCCATGTGGGCAACAATTAAGATAACTTTTATCTTGGCCTACATGACTTATTATATCCTTTCCAGATCTGGGATTCAACAGTTTTATAAGTTTCAGTCTCCTGTTGGATAGGTCTAGACTTGGTAGCATGAAGTTGAAATTGGGGAAGCAAGGTAAGTTTTTAAAAGTCTACTATAGCTGCTTATTTTTTATAGATGTATGTATAAATGTGAGTGGGTATGTATAGGTTACCGTGTGTGTTTGTGTATTCAGTTGCATCTGACTCTTTGCAATCCCATGGACTGTAGCCTGCCAGGCTCCTCTCACCGTGGAATTTTCCCAGCAAGAATACTGGAGTGGATTGCCATTTCCTCTTCCAGGGGATCTTCCCAACCCAGGGGTCCAACCTGCATCTCTTGCATTGGCAGCTGGATTCTTTACCACTGAGCCACCTGGGAAACCTGTATGTTAGCATAGTATCAACCAGTTGCTGATTTTTTTTCATTTAAGAATATATCTTAGAAATTGTCCTATTCATATAGCTTTCTTATGAATGTATACAGAGTGTTCCATCGAATGGATGAACACCAGTGTTAAACCAATCTCCTTATGGTGGGCATTTAGGCTTTTTTATAACTTCTGCTATTACCCATAATAATACTGTAATGAATGTTGTGTGTATGTGTGAACTTTTGTGCTTATGTTAGTGTATCTGTGCTTCGCTGGTGGCTCAGATGGTAAAGCGTCTGTCTGCAATGTGGGAGACCCAGGTTCGATCCCTGGGTCGGGAAAATCCCCTGGAGAAGGAAATGGCAACCCAATCCAGTACTCTTGCCTGGAAAATTCCATGGACAGAGGGGCCTGGTGGGCTATAGTCCATGGAATCGCAAAGAGTCAGACACAACTGAGCAACTTTACTTTCTTACTTCAGTGTATCTGTAGGTTCAATTGCTATATTGGAGGATACGTGCATTTGTAATTTTGATTAAATAGACAAATTGCTGGAGAAGGCAATGGCACCCCACTCCAGTACTTTCGCCTGGAAAATCCCATGGATGGAGGAGCCTGGTAGGCTGTAGTCCATGGGGTCGCTAAGAGTCGGACACGACTGAGCGACTTCCCTTTCACTTTTCACTTTCATGCATTGGAGAAGGAAATGGCAACCCACTCAGTGTTCTTGCCTGGAGAATCCCAGGGACGGGGGAGCCTGGTGAGCTGCCATCTCTGGGGTCGCACAGAGTCGGACACGACTGAAGCGACTTAGCAGCAGCAGCAGCAGCAGACAAATTGCTCTTCATGGAGATTGAACCAGTGTACACACCCACCAATAATGTGTGGGTGAACTTGCTTCTGCTTGCCTGCTTTCCCCCTCAAGGATTCCTGTCTTTCTGTATTACAAAGCAGTTTGCATTATACTATATTACACTATTTTGTCTCTGGGAAAATGCTGATTAGATAGGTGATCATTACCATTTTTAAAAGTTTCACAGAGATTGAATTTTACACAGAAGACCACTTTCTTAATATATGTATTTGCTGAATTAAATGACTGTGCAGTTAAGCATCATGTAATGTACTTTACATTGCTTCAGAGCTTAATTATACCAGTGTAGAAAAACTCCAGTTTGCAAATTGTCAGCCTTCCATGGAGATTCATTCCCATAACATAATGAAGCACACTATCCATATTATGTAAAATATTTGAGTATAAACAAGAGTTTTTGCACTTTATTTCTCCTATTCAGAAGGAAAAGGGGTTATCACCAGATACAGTTTTCATAATTTTCAGAGAAAAGTTATTTAGTTGGTGGAGTTAAATTGAAAAATACAAAAAGTCGTCCTCTTTATCCTTAATTCATGACTATTTGACTGTATATGTGGACACACACAAGTTTTTAGCTCGGAGAGTTAAAGCTGCTATGGTTCCTTTAAGAAAATAAAGCAGTTTGTATTACAGAAAGACAGGGATGCACTTTTTCTTTTCTACATTTAGGACTTACTGCATACATTTAGGAAAATTTTGAAGGATATTTAAAACTAACTACTCTTCTCATTTTCTCTTTGGGCCGCAGCTTGGAATATGTGAAAATCAGTTCCCGAAGGAACTTAGAACTTACTTAATTTTTATGCTAATATGCCCAGGTTACCTTTTCTAAAATTGACTGTTGTTCTAATAGTCCCCCCCTCCCACTTTTTGGCTTTTATAGAAGGATTTGCCAGCTTCTTTTTTATAAAGTTTTCCAATTTGACTTTCCAGTATGGTCCTTTACATAGCATTGTACTAATTTATGTACAAGTAAAAATATTTCCATTATTGGCCTATTTGAAAAGTAATTGTGTTGGATATCAAATTTATAGTGAAGACACTGGCTAAATCCCAAAAAATAACCTAATTAATACAGAGTCTTATGGAGATACTGAAATAAAAGTTAATTAAAAATTTATTATTAGATAATTACTCCTTTTGTTTTCTTTTTCAGCACATATATTTCAGAGAAGTTGCTTGCATTTAGACTGTTGAGTTTTAAATTGTTCTACCCCGCTACAGAAAGTAGTTTGTGATGTTACTTAGTGGAATAACAAAAAGATGAAGCTTTGGTGTGGGCTTTCCTTGTGGCTCAGACAGTAAAGAATCTGCCTGCAGTGTGGAAGATCTGGGTTCAATCCCTGGGTTAGGAAGACCCCCTGGAAGAGGACGTGGCAAGCCACTCCACTATTATTACTCTGTGCTTACCCCTTCACAAATCACTGAATCTCATGACTACTCTAAGGGAAGAAAATCATTTTTATGGAACCATAGCTGCCAAGTCGCTTCAGTCGTGTTCGACTCTGTGCGACCCCATAGACGGCAGCCCATCAGGCTCCGCCGTCCCTGGGATTCTCCAAGCAAGAACACTGTAGTGGGTTGCCATTTCCTTCTCCAATGCATGAAAGTGAAATCGCTCAGTCGTGTCCTACTCTTAGAGACCCCATGGACTGCAGCCTACCAGGCTCCTCCGCCCATGGGATTTTCCAGGCAAGAGTACTGGAGTGGGGTGCCATTGCCTTCTCCATAGCATCCCCTAGCAGCCTAATAATTTATGTTTTTAAAATTCAAAGGAACATTTGTTTAGATCTATGAAAAGAATTGTTAATCTAATATAATCTGATGTCTTTTATGTTCTTGTGACCAAGAAGAGACCTTGAAAGATTCCATAGAAATTACGAGGATTGAGGAGGCATCATCCTTTTTGCAAATAATAGTTACATTACTTGTCTATGGAATGCTGGGGTTTGGGTGCAGATATTGAGCTGTGGCTGAATCCCTGAGCTCTCTGTAGACACAGTAAAGAGTAAACTTCTAGCCAGTCAGCTAAGCATGCTCACTTGTTGTGTTACAGGTACTTCTTCCAGCAGCTGGTCTGTTACAGTTACAGGATGTGAAGAAGACTTGCTGTGAATTTTTGGAATCTCAGCTTCACCCTGTCAACTGCTTAGGAATCCGGGCCTTTGCTGATATGCACGCATGCACGGACCTCCTAAACAAGGCCAACACCTATGCAGGCAAGTGGAATAAATCTTGACTGAATATGAGATAGGAAGAATCTGGAACTCTTGATTTCTAATATGACTCTATAGTGATTTCTGGAAATTTGTCTCAAGTTTTTGTATCTACACATTAAAAAAATACATTTAAAATCTTATACTGGTATTATAGCACTGCATAGTTGAAGCATACTCATAGAGTTCTGAATTTTAAAGAAAAACATAAACTGTACATGATATTAGGCCGAAATGATAGAGGAGATAATTTTATGCAAGTAATGAATCTATGTTTTTCTTTCACACTGTCAAATTAATAGGGTTATAAAAAAGTATTTACATATGAAATTAAGTCATTTAATTCCCATTTTATCCCTGCTTTTTGCAAAGGATCCAAGAAAACAACTTGTGGCTTTTCTTGTAACCAAGAAAACAACTTGTGGCTTTAGTTCAGTTCAGTTCAGTTGCTCAGTCGTGTCCGACTCTTTGCGACCCCATGAATTTCAGCACGCCAAGCCTTCTTGTCCATAACCAACTCCCAGAGTTCACCTAAACTCACATCCATTGAGTCAGTGATGCCATCCAGCCATCTCATCCTCTGTTGTCCCCTTCTCCTGCCCCCAATCCCTCACAGCATCAGAGTCTTTTCCAGTGAGTCAACTCGTCGCATGAGGTGGCCAAAGTACTGGAGTTTCCACTTTAGCATCATTCCTCCAAAGAACACTCAGGGCTGATCTCCTTTAGAATGGACTGGTTGGATCTCCTTGCAGTCCAAGGGACTCTCAAGAGTCTTCTCCAACACCACAGTTCAAAAGCATCAATTCTTCGGCACTCAGCTTTCTTCAAAGTCCAACTCTCACATCCATACACAGCTATTGGAAAAACTATAGCCTTGACTAGATGGACCTTTGTTGGCAAAGTAATGTCTCTGCTTTTGAATATGCTATCTAGATTGGTCATAACTTTTCTTCCAAGGAGTAAGCGTCTTTTAATTTCGTGGCCGCAATCTCCATCTGCAGTGATTTTGGCTTAAACATTTTCAAAGCAATGAAATCTGGTTGACTGTGAGTAGCGGAGAAATGTTGATTCCAGCTAGAGGCAGCCCTCTGCTTAGATTAAACGCTGGTTTTCAGGACCTCCTGGTGGCATCCTCTCCCTATAGTGGGTGGAGGCCTGTGGCTGTCCAGTCATGGAGCAGATTATTGTCATAGCTTTGGGTGTAGCTAAAGTACATTGGAGTAACCTATAATCTATTTAGCTCTGAGTTTATAAGCATTTAAAAAATTCATATTAAAAATGATTATTAAGAAGTTTCTAATTAAAAAAAAAAGAACATTTTTAGATGATAAACCTGGTGAAAGATACAGTCCACATGTCCAGCCTATATCTGTGAGACCCAGTAGGAGCAAGTTACTAAAGAGCCTTCCAAGACTGCTGCCCCTTAGTAACCTGTAGGGCCCCAACTTCCTGTACCCTTCAAATGCAAAAGCCCCTCATCTAAACTCTACTCCACTCTGCCTACTCTGATAACTAAGGAACATAGACACAGGCAAGGCAGAGTATCTGACAGGAGCTTTATTCCTAGAATCCCTATTGCATTTATCAAAGAAATAGTAGTACAAAGTGGTTAGTTGGGGGAAAAAAACTGCTGCAGTAAACCATACCAGGTCCAGTAATTTTGAAATTTATAGATTTCTCTGGGGTGGCTTAACTGATTTGCTTAACTACCCTTTGTAAATTGTTTCAGTGGGAAAATGTGATCTGAGTCCCAGTATGCTTACTTACACATAAACTTTTAGAATATAATTTCTGTAAGTTGGAGAATACATATAACATGTAGCAATATTCATCTAGTTCTTTTGAATGGGATGAACTATTTTAAGAAAACCAAACACAAATTTGTATTTATTGATGTGTTCTCCAGTGCAACCAATTCTGTTCTTCAGCTAAATAGAAATCCATTAGACCCGTTAGTTGCTAGACATAATGCATCTGTTCTAAGTGATTTATATTATGAAAGCCAGGGAGGCTTTGTGCATTTTTTTGGAGTTGTTTTTTCTACATAAAGCAATCTCTAGTTAATATTTTTCTTGGATGGCTAGTTATCCTTCATACTTGATAAATGTTTACTGAGTTTTAAGAGATAGAAAGAGAAGGAATAAAGTAGGATTAATGCAAAAAATTTCCACACATAGTTCTCATGCTGTGGTAGAACTCTTAGTTGTACTCACATCAGAACCAACTCACTTACTGTGTTTTAGAAGACAATAATATTTTATTATTTCTTTCTCTTCTTTACAGTTTTAAATTTATTGTAGTTTATGACAGAATGTCAACAATTTTCCACTAGAATTACAACACCTCTACATCTTAGTATACAGACTCTTTCTACGTAATTATGCCAAGAATTTTTTATGAAAAAGTTATCACTTTCAACAAAATTACAAATAAAATTTCATTTATCATATTTACACACTATAATTTTAATCAAAGTCTTATTTTAAAAGGTACTGATTTTCATACCATGCATCTGAATCTTAAAATTGCTCAAGTTTCTAAGTAACATTTTGCAGCATCTTTTATTATGAAAAGTTGCAGCCATGCAAAAATAGAATAGTACTCACTGCTCAACACTGAGAGTTGTCAATTCATGAATAATTTTATTTTAACTACACCCTTCTTGACTTCTGTCTACTATGTTATTATTTTTTATGTAAACTTTTTAGTGCAGACTAGTAAACATGTAAAGTATGCATATAGACATCTACAGCTTGATGAATTTTTGAATTCTTGTATTATTTTGGAGCAATTCAGTCATATTATTTCACTTCCATATTTCTTATACTTTTAAAGAAATAAAATTGCAGTGATCAATTTCATATAATCAAGCTGTTTCCATAACTTTGGTGTATTAACTAAGCTGCAGGAAACTTTCTAAAATAAATGTGCATGCATACTCAGTCACTTCAGTCATGGCCGACTCTTTGCAACCCTGTGGACTGGAGTCCATCAGGCTCCTCTGTCCATGGGATTCTCCAGGAAAGAATACTGGAATGGGTTGCCATGCCTTCCTCCAGGGGATCTTTCCAACCCAGAGTTCGAATCCATGTCTTCTGCATTGCAGGCAAAATTCTTTACTCACTGAGCCACCTGGGATGCTCTTTCTAAAATAAATAATCCAGTATAATACCAAACTAAAGTAGTTGTTCCTCATAGTGAAAATATCTGAATGTTGTTTTTATCTTAAAAAACTGAAGGTAAAGAGTCAACACAGAAAAATACCTATAGTTCTCTTATTCTGCCATAATAATTGCTTTTCAATCCTTTCCTCATTTATTTTTACAATTCAAGTACTTTTGTGTCCAGAAGGCCTACCCAGACACCTAAATTGCTTTCAGGTTCAAATTAGAACATGTGAATAGATCTAGGAGAGTGAAGGTATTTCCATAACAATGGTAATAGAGTAAAGTCACTCAGTCGTGTCCGACTCTTTGTGACCCCATGGACTGCAGCCCACCAGACTCCTCAGTCCATGAGATTCTCCAAGCAAGAATACTGGAGTGGGTTGCCATTTCCTTCTCCAGGGATCTTCTCGACCCAGGGATCGAACCTGGGTCTCCCGCATTGGAGGCAGACGCTTTAACCTCTGAGCCACCAGGGAAGTGGTAATAGATGGAAGTTAAAACCTTAACCCCCGCTTCCCCCCCCACCCCGCCGCCGCTAGGCTTCTAAGTAGGGTCTGAGACAAACAGGCAAGAAAGAAGGAAAGGAAGAAATAAGAGCAATAGCAAGGTAATGCATATAGAAGTCCATACATACATGGAAAGAAGGAGGGGGAAGAAAGAAGATTGAGAGAGAGGGTGGGAAAGTGAAGAAAGTTGCATGACCTCAGGCTACTTTCTGATCCAAGGTATCACTGTGTTGAGACTGGAGCATCCTTATCCTCTGAAAATTCACCAGGGCTCTGGGCACAAGATCTGCATCATTCCTTTCTCTTGGAGATTGGGAATGAGCTCTGTTGTATTCATTATAGTTAAATTGTGCAGGTTTAATAGAAGAGTGAAGATATTCTATGGGAATCTCTGTGAATGGTGCTTGTTTTTCTTAGTATCAGCATCTTTAGAAAAAGTAAAAATGTGGGAAACCAGGTGGAGAAGGTAGGAGGTCTGAGCAGTGCAGGAGAGTCTGCTCTGCCTAGCCTGGTGCCCCCCTCCCTTGGTTTCAGTCCCAGCCCCACGCCCGGCCCATGCTATTTTCTAGGGTTTTGAACAGCCTCAAACCATGAACAATCAAGGGTCACCAGACCAGCCAGGCAAAATAAGCTGCATATTGAAGCCTGGTGTTCTGGACTGTATGTTCTTGAGTGGTTGTTTTCTTAGCTAAAAAGCTGTATGAAATTATTTTTGCTGTATACCTAAAAATGAAAACTTTCACATCTCCTTCAAGAGTGTGGACTTGTTTGGAGAATGCTGGTTTGTGGACTCTTACTTCTGATGTGTTTTGAGTGATGTCTATGTTTAATTCTTTCCCCAAATCATTAAGACTTTGAGCATTTTTGCTGGACTGAAAATGTAGAGGAGATAAAAACTGAACTTACAACTTCAGGTGCATTTTAATAGTCTCAGTAAAAGATGCTTTTGGAAGTTAGATTTTAGTTTGAAATACAAATTTTATTCAGCCTTCTTTGTTGATAAGCAAAAGTTACCAGTGGTTGAATTGTGAGAATTTCTAACAAATTTAAGGGAAGCAGTAAATTCCAGATTCTTAGTCATTCCAACATCTCAATACTCACCACACTAAAATCTGAGAAGCTGCTTAATATAGATTCTGACTGACCTTTGGGGATATATTTACTATCATTTTCAAACCAGCTGAAACTCTGAGGAACCTGGCATTCCTCTGTAACAAAGCTACCTGTGAAGAAGTCGCTTTCCCCTGTCTCTGACATGCTTTCAGTTTATTTCTCATTCTCCTTTCACTTAACCCTATTATCTGTTTGTACATCCTAGGCCTGTTCATGAATCCCATACTGCCTTACTTTAGCCTTCCCACTGTGCTTGTGCGATGATCAAGCATTTTTATATGCCAGCTGTTTTCATGTGTGCCCTCTCTCCCGTTATCTTAAATGAAACTTTGCTTTTTCCCATACCTGTATGTTGGGGGCAAACTTCTTTAAGTGGCACTTCCCCTTAAAGAGAGTGATTCACCAGAAAGGTGGGTAGGAGGGTAGACTTCCAGACTGTTCCTCTCTCACTGTCACCATCCTCAGTTCTGCACTGGCTCGCTGTCAGTCTGCAGCACTCTCTGCAGCCTATTTTCTCTCTAAACCTTCGGGCCTCCATTGTTGCTTCCCTCTGCACTTCATTTCTCTTGCTGCGAGCAACTTCAAAATCTGTACTATCTCTACTGAGACTCTCTCTTCCTACCTCCTTGTGAATACTGTCTTCCTTGCATAAACCCATTTGCCACACAATTCTAGGGCGTTTTGAACCTTGTTCCCATTTGGAGCTCCAAGGTATCAACCTTTGTGGTGACCATAAACTCTGACAGATGCTGACCATTTCCTGCCCTCATGCTCTTGTATTTCTTCATAAATCTGTGTTCTCTGGCCCCAATTCTTCCAGTCACCTCTTGGCTGCCGAGCTTAGACCCAGTAGTCAGTCCTTTCAAAACTACTGTCTGTGTGCCTGGTATTGCCTGAACTGCTGTGGATGATAACAGGTTCAGTGTGATTTAACCCCTGATTCCAAGGAGTTTATTGGCCGGTAATAGTCAACTCACACCCAGTTTTAGTATATCCAGATTATGCTCTATTCTCTGTGAAGCTGATCCCTTGACATTTTCTTCTGCTGTCAGTTTCCATTAGTCATTTTTCCATTTCTATAATTTAGGCTAGGAATCACTACTTGGGGTAAACATCTGTCAAAATAAACTCATGATTTTGGAAACAGCCCTCTTGAAAGAAACTTGAGAGAGTGGTTCTAATAATGGTGTCAACCAGCCTTGACTGTGATATGCATAATAAAGAGTAGATGCTGATTATTGAGAGTCTATTGCTATGTTAATATACTACTAAAGAAAATTCTTTTTTTGGAAGATAATGAAAGCATTCGATGTGCATCACTGCCTGATTGTTTGCTTACTTAAATGACAGCTCTTAAAGGAATTAATCATTTTTATATTCTTAAATTCATTATAGTCCTCATTTATATCCTAGTTAACTACATGCAGTCTGTTTTGCTTTGTTGACAGTTTTTCTAGCTAAGATGAGTTAGCTGTTCTCACGTTTCACCAAATTTTGTGTTAATGGGAACTGCTGGAGATACCTATATGAACTTTTTCCCCCCTAGAAACTAATAGTATTCAGAATGAAAGACTCATGGAACGCCAGCACTAGTTGGGAACTTAGCAGTTATCTAGTCTAACACTTTAATTGTATTAATTAAGAAAATGAAGACTAGAGATATCTTATTTTCCCCAGAACATTTTCTCAGAGGTAAGTTGTGTGTGGACTTAAAATACTGTTGTTATCCAGGCACTTAACCTCACTTTTCAGATAGGATTCTGCCCTAGATGGAGTATAGAGGAATTACACGAACCCCTCATGGCATTTAATTTTGATCAAAAAGGTTCTTGTTATGTAGAAATCAGGTATGAAGACTACTTTGTTTCTTATCAGAGGGTGCAAAACAAAAAGAACTTTGGGCTTGTATTGTTGACTTCATCAGCTTAATTTGGGATGAGTGACTTGGGCCTTTTAGACCTGGTGTGATAAATCCTAGTGACTATCTCATTTCTTGACAGACTTATTTTATTTGTAGGAGGGAATCAAACAGGAAAATTCATTGCTCTACAGAGTGAAGAGATTTCTTATATATAAGAAAGAATGCTTGTGTACATTATATATGTATAATATATATGTTTAATGTATATTTTATGGCTATAGCATAGTTAATACTGCTTGGAATCATGCTCTTTTGAGAGAGAAGGAACTGATCATCAAATGGCAGTGTGATTACTGGTTGGCTTTACTCAGTGGCAGAGGAAACTAGTAGAGGCAAATCACTAATAACCACAATAAAAGCTCTGTGCTATAAACAGAATAATCTGTTAACATATAGGTGGGAGGACTGGAAAGAGTCAGTGAGGTTGGTAACAGAATTAGGGTAGTGAAGATAGAGAGAAGGTTGTGGATCTTGGAACTGACCCTGGATATGACTACAGGAAACAGACTAGACTCTGAAATGTTCTGCCCTTTAGCATTACATTTCAGGTAAAGCTTTGCAGGTACATTTCAGTGTGTGCATATGTATTGCCAATGTGCAGTAGCTGCTCAGTTTTACTATACCTTACTGAGATACAGAAATCTAAATAACAATTCATTTAGTGAAAAGCAAGAATCTCTTACCTCTGCTTTATGACAAGTAAGTAAGGAAGGACGTGAAGTTGCTCAGTTGTGTCCAACTCTTTGTGACCCCATGGACTGTAGTCAGCAAAGCTCCTCCATCCACGGGATTCTCCAGGCAAGAACACTGGAGTCGGTTGCCATTTCCTTCTCCAGGGGAATTTCCTGACCAGGGATCGAATGTGGGTCTCTGGGTTTGTAGATTTCATGGTAAAGAGTTTGTAGGCAGACTCGTTACAATCTGAGCCACCAGGGAAGCCCTTGTGAAAAGTATTAGGCTTGTATTGGCCAAACCAATCCAAAGATATTAGGGTTTTTGTTGATCGTGGATTCAATAGCAATAGCAATAGCAATAGTAATAGTAATGTAATTGTATCTGTAAAGATGTAAGGTGATTATCTCATTCTCTTCCAACCAGATCATATCTGTGAAATTGAGCTCATTTTCAATTGCATGTTTTAAAGAGAGTGATGAACTGAAGCACTGAATTCAGAGCCAGGATGATGTTGAAGACCTGAAACTCTGTTTTACAAGGAGTAGTCAAAAGAATTTGTAAAATTCTGGAGAATATAATGTTCTCTGTAAAAGTTTGAGAGAATTTCATGAGAGAAAGAGCTTAACCTTATTCTGTGGTGAGTATAAGTAGAATCAGTGTTAAAAATTAAGGATTTCTTATATATAAGAAAGAATGCTTGTGTACATTATATATGTATAATATATATGTTTAATGTATATTTTATGGCTATAGCATAGTTAATACTGCTTGGAATCATGCTCTTTTGAGAGAGAAGGAACTGATCATCAAATGGCAGTGTGATTACTGGTTGGCTTTACTCAGTGGCAGAGGAAACTAGTAGAGGCAAATCACTAATAACCACAATAAAAGCTCTGTGCTATAAACAGAATAATCTGTTAACATATAGGTGGGAGGACTGGAAAGAGTCAGTGAGGTTGGTAACAGAATTAGGATAGTGAAGATAGAGAGAAGGTTGTGGATCTTGGAACTGACCCTGGATATGACTACAGGAAACAGACTAGACTCTGAAATGTTCTGCCCTTTAGCATTACATTTCAGGTAAAGCTTTGCAGGTACATTTCAGTGTGTGCATATGTATTGCCAATGTGCAGTAGCTGCTCAGTTTTACTATACCTTACTGAGATACAGAAATCTAAATAACAATTCATTTAGTGAAAAGCAAGAATCTCTTACCTCTGCTTTATGACAAGTAAGGAAGGAAGTGAAGTTGCTCAGTTGTGTCCAACTCTTTGTGACCCCATGGACTGTAGTCAGCAAAGCTCCCCATCCACGGGATTCTCCAGGCAAGAACACTGGAGTCGGTTGCCATTTCCTTCTCCAGGGGAATTTCCTGACCAGGGATCGAATGTGGGTCTCTGGGTTTGTAGATTTCATGGTAAAGAGTTTGTAGGCAGACTCGTTACAATCTGAGCCACCAGGGAAGCCCTTGTGAAAAGTATTAGGCTTGTATTGGCCAAACCAATCCAAAGATATTAGGGTTTTTGTTGATCGTGGATTCAATAGCAATAGCAATAGCAATAGTAATAGTAATGTAATTGTATCTGTAAAGATGTAAGGTGATTATCTCATTCTCTTCCAACCAGATCATATCTGTGAAATTGAGCTCATTTTCAATTGCATGTTTTAAGAGAGAGTGATGAACTGAAGCACTGAATTCAGAGCCAGGATGATGTTGAAGACCTGAAACTCTGTTTTACAAGGAGTAGTCAAAAGAATTTGTAAAATTCTGGAGAATATAATGTTCTCTGTAAAAGTTTGAGAGAATTTCATGAGAGAAAGAGCTTAACCTTATTCTGTGGTGAGTATAAGTAGAATCAGTGTTAAAAATTAAGGAGAAAGATTTTAGTGCAACATAAAGAAGCTTGTAGTAAGTGCTCAAGGGTGATGTGGCTGCTTTGCTCTCTGCTGATGTCTGCAAACGATAGCCGGATACCTATTGAATATGAACATTTTAGAGATTGCTCTTTCATATGGAAGTTGTGTTCAGGTCCCTTGTGTCACTAAATCTTATTGCATGACTTTCCAGAGTCACTACTGAGGATTCCCAGGATTTGAGAAGCAATTTATTTTAGAGATGATAGAGAGGAGGGGATGGAGGAAGAGGAAGAGAATACTGGGTACACAGTTTTAGATTTTACAGTCTGAGCATACATAACACTGCTGAGCATACATATGCATACTTAAAAATGGGTAAGTATGACTATACAGCGGAGAAGGCAATGGCACCCCACTCCAGTACTCTTGCCTGGAGAATCCCATGGACGGAGGAGCCTGGTGGGCTGCAGACTCCTCCGTCCATGGGATTTTCCAGGCAAGAGTGCTGGAGTGGGTTGCCATTTCCTTCTCCAGGCGATCTTCCCGACCCAGGAATCGAACCTGGGTCTCTTGCATTGCAGGCAGACGCTTTACCATCTAAGCCACCAGGGAAGCCCATACTCCAATAAAATTTTTTTTAAATAAATAATGAGGACCTACTATATAGCACAGGGCTTTTTATATCTTGTAATAATCTGATAGAAAAAATCTGAAAAATAATATATATATATATATGTTGTTTAGTCGCTTCAGTCGTGTCCGACTCTTCACGACCCCATGGACTGCAGCCTACCAGGCTCCTCCGTCCGTGGGATTTTCCAGGCAAGAGCGCTGGAGGGGGTTTCCATTTCCTCCTCCAGGGGATCATTCTGGCTCCTGCATCTCCTGCGTTGGCAGGTAGATTCTTTACCACTGCTGCCACCTTCGAAGACCCATCTGTGTGTGTGTTTATAAATCACTTTGCTGTATGCTTGTAAATCAACTATACTTCCTTTTTTCTTTTAATTGACAAACAGAAAAAGAGTAGTAGCAGGAAGACCCATCAGGAAACTTTTGCAATAGCACAGGGGAGAAACGATGGTGATGGTGGAGCCTGGTCCAGGCTGGTAGCAGCAGACATGCGCGTAATTGTCGGGGTTTGTGTATATTTTGAAGGTTGAGCCGACAGGATTTGTTGAGAGACTGGGCATGAGATTTGAGTAGTCAAGCATGGTTTTGAGGTTTCAGGACTGAGCAAGGTGAAGCTGTCATCAAGTCAGCTGAGGAAGACTGTGGGTAAGGCAGCCCTGGGGAGGAACATGGCAAGTTCAGTTTGGGGCGCCATAAGTTTGGGACATCTATCAGACATCCTAACAGAGAGGTCAAGTAGGTCGTGAAGTATCTGTGAGTTTCGAGTTCAAAATAAACATGTGAATGCAAATGTAAATTACAGATTAATAGGCATAGAGGTTATATAAGATTAGATGAGATAAACCAGGAAAAAAAAAACCATAAATAGAGAAGAGAACCAAAGAGAAGGACCAAGCAACAGAGAAAGAACAGCCAATTCTGTCCTAGGGCATCCCAAGCTTGTGACAGAACTGGTTGACTTTCCACTGTAATAACTACCTTCCAAGAAAAGAAGTCCAAGGGCATTTTACTAGTTTCTATGCCAAGCCATGGTCATGAATAATCACACAGTACCTGGAACATAATAATAAGAGCTACTGACTTATTGCAAATTGTTGAATGAGTTATTTCAGGGCTCTGGGGACAGGCTAAAATCTCCTGAGGTTTGAGCTCTTTTTATTAGAGAGATTTGATATGCTAAATACATTTAGACTTCTTCCCTTTCATACCCTCCGGGCACAGTGGGGATCACATGGGCCAAGGAGCTTCCTCCTTGGGACTGAGCGGAAAGGCTGAAGGCTGCTTCACTCAAAACAAGCTGCTCTTTCTCCCTAATCAACTCTACCTGATCAATTCTTTTTTATTTTGAAACATCTACCTGCTGAGACCAAGCATTCTTCTTGGTATCCCGAGAGAGGGGAGAGTCTCTGGGCCATCTCCCCTCTCAGCAGCTTGCTTCCTCTCTTCACTGAAGCCTCTGCTGATGTCATCTCCTCAGAGAAGCCTATTAGCATCATTTGATCTCAAGCTGTCCTAGTCTCTTCCACTTTCTTTTTATACCACTCATTACTACCTGCCACTTCATTAATTTGTTGGACGGTTGGTGATATGAACTGAGATGTATCCCTTAAACTTTGCATGCTGAAGCCCTACTTCTCAGCATGCTATATGTAGATTGAGAACCAATTAAGGTTCAATGAGGTCTTAAGAGTGGCTCCCTGATCCAGCAGGACTAGTGTCCTTATAAGAAGAGACACCAGAGATTCATCTCTCTCTTTGTGTGAGGACACAGAGATAAAGTGGCCATGAGCAAGCCAGAAAGAGCTCTCGCTGGAAACCAAACTAGTCAGTACTTTGATGTTGGACTTCTAGCTTCTGGAACCATGAGAAATAAACTTCTGTTGCTTAAGCCACCCAGTCTACAGTATTTAGTGAGGGCAAGCCAAGCTGATTGAGACCATTGGTTACCTCCTGCCTCTTCCACTAAAAGAGTCTTTTTAAAGCAGGATTTGGGGGGTTTATTTTTCTTATTTCAGTGTATGGAACTAGAACAAAGTCTCACTCATAGCAGGCCACTCACTAAATGTGAATGCAAGAATCAACTCTCAGATCTTGTCGAGAATTCACTTAGTTTTGTGGATGGCCCCCATGTGGAAGGATCACGCTGAGCAAGAGCTAAAGTAAAGAACAGGTGGTCCCTGGCTCACGAGAAGCCTGCAGTCTGGTCACTCTGGATTAGGTTGCTCTGTTAGGCTGATAGCAATTCACTTCCCCAAACTCTAAATTCTGTTTCCTGCTAGGCTGCAGAGAGGAGGGACAGTGCTTCGGGTAATAACAACCCTCATTTTAGCAGAGGCTCCAGGCTGTTTTCCATGAGAGTCATCTCCGGGCAAACAGAGCAGGTTTTCGAAGTAAATTTAGTGTCTCATTTGGGATGAATGGTCTGTATTTTCATCTTATAAATCATACCCAGCAAGCCTTTTCTCAACTTCGGCCCTTGAAGAGTGGAGGAAATGGTGTTTCTGACCAAACCAGTCACTGGATGGGAGTCCAATACAGACACTTGTGGAAAAGGGCATGGAGGAAATCCTTATCTCTTTTGTCAGGAGTCTCCGAATGCAGGATCTTTAATCCTTGACTGAGCTCCGACTGAAAATTTCCCAAAACACACACACACACACACACGCACCAGAATTAATACATTCAGACTGAAACCAGCTAACACAGTGGCACATTGTGTAAAAGCTGACCTTTATTGTGACCTAACTCCACGAACTCCATAGACATGAGAGTCAAAACTAGACAATTGTGTGGGGGAAAGGTAATGATACTATGGATCCACAGGGCTGTAAAAGGATAACAAAGAAGATAAGCAATAAGTAAAGCTTTCAAGGTCTCATAGCTCAGTCCCCTGTTTGGAGGGAAAAGGTTTTATTTCTGTCTCAAACGTAGGCTTAGGCAAACCCAAGCCTTGCTCTTTGTGGTGGGCTTATAAGCAGGGTAAATGGAAAAAGGGAAATTCCTGGCAAGTACTGGTTTGGAGATGGTACAAAAAAACCTCAGTAAGTATAGTGTATTTCCCTCTTTCCTGAATCCATACTAACTTGCCCAGTAAAACTTTCTTTAGTCCTTTGCTGATTCCAAAACGTATTTTAATTCATGTGTTTCGTTTCTTATTTCCTTTCCCACAGATGGTGGGTAAAATATAAGCCTGTAAAAGTGAAGCTTAAAAGACTTTCTTTTCTTTTTTTGGTTTTTAAATATTTCACATGACTCTATGATAGTCCCACCTCATCCACCCACACTTACATTTTTCCTCTTCCTAGAATTAACAGGTCTAAACATTTGGTTAGCCAGGAAATTTATAATAGAAATTTCATCCACCATTCTCTTGTCTCTTGTAGGAGTTTTTAAAAACTATTGCAGAGGTTCAATTCTAGGTGCAATAGAGTGAGCAGATTGACTCATTCCACCCTCTTCCTCCCACCGACTGTAGCTATGAAACCTGCATACAATAAATGAAGCATCTGAGGGCTCTGAAGGCAAATAGTGGCAGTCAGATTGGAGAAGATGACCAAAATGGTGAGTTTATTACTTTTTCCCCTCTAGTATCACTTGAACTCAAGTCTGCCCAATAATATACAATGCCAAGCAAAATTTATCCTGTGTATGCAAGACTGATTCCGTGTTGAATATCAGTCAAGGCAATTTCATCATATTGACATTCTGAAGAGTAAACAAACAAATACCAAAAGTATGAAGTATAAAAGAAGAAATTGATAAATTGGACTTCATCAAAATTAAAAATTGTTGATATACAAAAGACATGAAGAACATGAAAAGACAAGCTACAAACTGGGAGAAAATATTTGCAAATAGTATTTCTAAAAAAGGAATTTAACCAGAATACCTAAAGAACCCTCAAATATCAATAAATAGGAAACAATCCACTCTGACATAAATCATATCAATGTTTACTTAGGTCAGTCTCCCAAGACAATAGAAAGAAAAGCAAAAATAAACAAATGGGATGTACTTAAACCTATAAGCTTTTACATATCAGAGTCTCATTTCCTAAATGAGAGGAAAAGACAGCCTACATATTAGGAAAAAATATTTGCAAACAATGTGGCCAACAAGGGCTTAATTTCCAGAATATACAAACAGCTCAGACAACCCAATAACAAAAAATAAAAAAAATAACTCAATCAAAAATGGGCAGAAGACCTAAATAGTCTTCTACTACAGAAAGTGAAAAGTGAAAGTAAGTCGCTTAGTCGTGTCCGACTCTTTGCGACCCCATGGACACCAGGCTCCTCCATCCATGGGATTTTCTAGGCAAGAGTACTGGAGTGGGTTGTCATTTCCTTCTCCACCTACTATATAGCATAATAATAATTTCTCCAAAGAAAACATACATACTCTAAGAGGCACGTGCAAAGATGCTAAACATCACTAATTATTAGAAAAAAGCAAATCAAAACTACAACGAGATACCACCAAATACCAGTCAGTCTACAGATAACAAATAATTACAGTCTACAGATAACAAATACTAGAGAGAGTGTGAAGAAAAAAGAACTCTTCTATACTGTTGGTGTAAATATAAATTGGTGTAGCCGCTATGGAGATCTTAAAAAACTAAAAATAGAATTGCCATATGATCCAGCAATCCCGCTTCTGGGCATGTAACCAGAAAATATAAAAACTCTAATTCAAAAAGATGCATGCACCCCAGTGTGCATAACAACGCTATTTATAATAGCCAGGACACGGAAACAAATGTCCATTGACAGGCGAATGAATAAAGATGACGTGGGACATATGTACAATGGAATACTACTCAGCCATAAAATGAATGAAATAATGCCACTTGCTACGACATGAATGGACCTAGAGATTATTGTCGTAAATGAACTAAGTCAGACAGAGAAAGATACCATATGGTATCTCTGTGCTTAGTCGCTCAGCTTGTCCAGCTCTTTGTGATCCGACAGAGTATAGCCAGCCAGGCTCCTCTGTCCATGAGATTCTCCAGGCAGTGGGTTGCCATTTGCTTCTCCAGATGATTTCATTATGTGGAATCTAAAATATGATGCAAGTGATCTTACTTATGAAACAAAAAGAGACTCACAGACATAGAAAACAAACGGATTGTTACCAAAGAGGAAAGAGGGTACAGAAGGAATAAATTAGAAGTTTGGGATTAGCAGATACAAGCTGTTAATACTATACACAAAACAGATACACCACAAAATCCTATCTAATAGCACAGGGAACTATGTTCAATGTCCTGTAGTAAACCATCATAGAAAAGAATATGAAAAAGAATGTGTTTATATATGTATGACTGAACCACTTTGCCATACATCGGAAAGTAATACAATGTTGTAAATCAATTACATTTCAATAAAAAATTAAAAATTAAATAAGCTAATATTAAAATGGATAAAAGACTTGAGTAGATACTTTACCAAGGAGAATGTAAAGATGGCAATAAGGTCCATGAAAAGATGTTCAACGTTATTAGCCATTAAGGAAATACAACTTATCACCATGACACATTTATTAGAATGGCTAAAAGAAAAATTATAGAAATACAAAGTGGCAGCACGGATGCAGAGCAACTTTAACTCTCGTACTTTGTTAGTGGGGATGTAAAATGGCATTTGCCCTCTGGAAAAATTTTGAAAAATGTTTTTATTAGCATGGAGTTGATTTACAATGTGGCATCGGTTTCTGCTATACAGAAAAGTATATCAGGTAAAAATAAACATATATTTATTCTTTTGGGGGGGCTTCCCAGGTGGCTCAGTTGTAAAGAACCCATCTGTCAATTCAGGAGATGTGAGTTCAATCCATGGGTCTGGAAGATTCCCTGGAGAAGGAAATAGCAATCCACTTCAATATTCTTGCCTGGGAAATCCCATGGAAAAAGAAGCCTGGTGGGCTACAGTCTGTGGGGTCTCAAAAGAGTTGGATACAGCTTAGCAATAAACAGCAACAAACAACAACAAACTCTCTTTTAGATTCTTTTTCCATATAGGTCATTATAAAGTGCTGAGATGAGGTCCCTGTGTTATGCAGTAGGTCCTTATTGCTGCTACTGCTGCTAAGTCGCTTCAGTCGCGTCCGACTCTGTGCGACCCCATAGACGGCAGCCCACCAGGCTCCGCTGTCCCTGGGATTCTCCAGGCAAGAACACTGGAGTGGGTTGCCATTTCCTTCTCTAATGCATGAAAGTGAAAAGTGAAAGTGAAGTCGCTCAGTCGTGTCCGACCCTCAGGTCCTTATTAGTTATCTCTTTTGCATATAGTGGTGTGTATTTGTCAATCCCGGTTTCCCAATTTGTCTCCCCTTACCTCCCGCAACCATAAGTTTGTTTCTACATCCGTGAGTCTGTTTCTGTTTTACAAATAAATTCATTTGTACCACATGTAAGCAATATCATATGATACTGTCTTTCCGTGTCTGACTGACTTTGCTCACTCACCACATCCAGCAATCCTATTCTTGGGTATTTACCATAGAGAAATAAACACATTTACAAAAGCAAACAAGCTTTGTACATAAGTGTTTCTGTAGTGGCTCTAGGTGTAATCACCAAAAATTGGAAACAAGCCAAATGTCCTTCAGTTAGTGAAAGGATAAACTAACCGTGGTGCCTCTGCATAATGGAACACTGCTCAACAATATCATGGAGCCAACTTTGAATCTTTCAACAACTTTGATAAATCTCAAAGGCATTAAACTGAGCAGAAGGAAGCAGTCTGAAAAGGTTACCCATTCAATGACTGCATTTATATGAAAGTCTCTGAAGGACAAAGTCACAGGGATGAACAACAGATTAGAGCTGGACAGAGAGTGTGACGGCAAAGGGACAACACGGAGGTGTTTGGGGCAGGATTGAACTGCTCTGAATCTTGATTTTGGTGATGCTTACATGGATTTATATACATGTTAAAACTTACAGGACAGACAGTACATACAAAAAAGTCAACTTTACTGGATGTTAACTTTAAAAATAAAACTGGAGAAAACCCAGAAGACTGCATAGACACAAAGCAGGCAGAAAATCATCATTTTACTCAGCTTTCCTTTTCTACTTATCTAGGGTAGAAAACTGTTCAGGCCAAGTACTTTCAGGTTTAATATTCTACATGTGTATTCATTCTCAGTTTCCATCAAAGCATCCATGCAGCTTGAGTGACCCAGGGAAGATCTGGAACAGATAGCCGGGGGAAAGGACTGGCTATCAGAAAGTTAATGACTTGGCCTGCTGCCATGTTTAAAGGAACAAGAATGACATTCAAACCTTAATGGAAGTATTAAGGTTCAGTATAAAGTATTCAGTCCAGGAGACAAGGAGACAGGTTTAGCTTTAATCAGCTTTTCCAGCAATAATCAGCAATACGTTCCAAGAGTTTGCTGGGTCAGCAAATGACCAACTTCACGTAGTGTTTACTGGATTGTGTTGAATAGTAGAAAGTAGCTTTAACTTGAGCTTCCTAGGTGGCTCAGTGGTAAAAAAATCCACCTGCCAACGCAGGGGCCACAGGAGACTTGGGTTTGATCCCTGGGTCAGGAAGATGCCTTGGAATAGGACATGACAACCTACTCCAGTGTTCTTGCCTGGAAAACAGAGGAGCCTGGCGGGCTACAGTCCATGGGGTCACAAAGAGTTGGACACGGCTGAGCTTATGCCTCTACACAGAGCTTTAACTACCAGGATTATTTTAGATTCTTAGTTCCAGACGAGGTTAGCAGTCATAGTAAAAATAAGGTGAGAATGTCTGGTAGAAAGAGGGCTAAATGTTTTTCAAGGTCTGAACCACAAGCAGAACAGAGAGGCATAATCTAGAATCCTAATGACGGAAGTCAGGAGACGTGAACTTGGCCCAACCTGGGCTCTAGCTCTGCAGCACTCACCGAGCAGAAGCACGGGGAGCGCACAGGCAGGGGGGCCCCACCCCCTGAGCCCTGGGGAGCAGAAGCTGGTGTTGTTTTGAAAATATCAAGAATGGACTGAGAACATGCTATAGCTTGGCTTGGGTCAGTTTTCAAGATACCTCAGGGAAGGTGAGAGCTCCTTGCAGGAATCCCCACGCATCGTTTCTGTCCACAGCTCAGGAATGCAGGCAGCCTCGTTCCTGGACCAGCACTCTCTCAGTCTGTCTGCTGAGATCCTCTACTGGCTCCATCTTCCTCTCTCCACCCACCGAGTCCTCTGCTTCTGCATTGACTCCTGTTGCCACTACTAACAGGGACATCTCTTAGAATTTTCTAGTTCTGATGGGTTACAGAATGTCACTGGGCCACGATAAGGTCACAGCCTAGACAATGAACGGGCTGCCCTTGGGTCATAAACGCCTGCACACATGAGGCCACAGAAAGTCAGGGCCAGGGTTGGGGCAATTCTCTTCACAAGTGCTGTGAGGGAATGGGACCCGACATTCCAGCACAGAGCTTCCTTGGGGTTTGGGGTTGAGGCTCATGGTATTTGGGTGACTCTCTTCTTACTGAGAGACAAACAGGTGGAGGGGTGAGCGAAGGCAGCGACTCTGTAGGCTAGAAGGACAAGCAAAGACGGGAGTGTATAACTCCTGCTGCCGCCAGGCACTCTCAGGTCAGACACAGAATTGGCCGGGAGGTGCCCTCTGCTGCAGATTTCTTTGGAGGCTCCTGTGACTCCTGCATTGACAGGCGGGTTCTTGATAACTGAGCCACCTGGGAAGCCCAAATCCTGTTACTCTGCTACCTAAAACCCTGCATGTCTCCCACTCCTCAGAATCACAGCCCAAATCCTTACAATATCTGACAACGCCCAGAACAACATTGGCACCCTACTCATCCCCAGGTGCCCCCGCACCCCACCTTGTTCTGCTGTGGGCACACCAGCCTACTGGCTATTACTTGGACACTCCAAACCTGCCCCTACCTTCGGCCCCTTGTACTAGCTGTACCTTCTGCCTAGAAAAACCGTCACCCAGGCAGCTCCAAGATTCTCTGTGATCAACTTCCAGTCTGTCCTGCCCTCTGGCCTGTGTTCTAGATTCCCCTTGTCCTGTTTCACTTTTCCATAGCTCAGATCCCTTTCGAACACAGCACATAATTAATTATTGATCAGGCTTATTTTCTCTCTCTGGCAGTAGAACATCACCTCCAGAGAACAGGAATTGTATCTATTTTCTCCACTGATCAGTCTTCAGCACCCAAAACAGAGATGGTACAGAACAGGAGCACAAGAAATAGCTTTGAATGAATGAGCAAGTGGGTTTTAGCTACTGCCGGCGGCATTTCCCTCCCTGGCAACCTCAACTTCTGATGATGACCTGAATTACTCCCTCACCCTTCATTCATTCATTTATTCATTTGTTTGCTCAACAATTATTCATGTGTCTGTTCTGTACCAGGCATTAGAGATAGCGAACTAAGTCACCACCTCTTTCCTTCCCAGGAAGACAGGCGATAAATACATAAACAGATTGAAATGTGCTCTAATGTTACATGCTATGAGATACCAGGATATGCTGCCCCCAAATATGCCCTTTTGCATAAAGATTATTGTAAGCTCATTATTTTGAGAAAGAGCAGACACCAGTGGCGCTCTGAAATCAGAGTAGAAATTACCCTTTTGTAAGGAAAATTTCCATTCATAAAAGAAATCTCCATTTGTAAAAAGCATCTCTATACCAGGGAGAAGAGGACTTTAAATCTCAGAAACCTCTTCTCCATAGAGAACGAAGGCGTAGACGTCATTCTACAAAACAAGACTTACTCTTGTTTATTATATTTTCCTGGTCACCTTCCCTTAACTTGACACCTCCCCTCCCACCTTTCTTCTTTTGTTGTAGCAGAAGATAGTGTTTAAGTCCAAATTCTAAACCACTTCTGAGTCACTCTTCCCAGAGTTTCTCTGGGAAATATGAGGCATGCTGCTGCTGCAGCTATTTAGTCACTTTGTCCATCTCTTTGTGACCTCATGGACTGTAGTCACCTAGGCTCTTTTGTCCATGGAATTTCCCAGGCAAGAATCCTGGAGTGGGTTGCCATTTCTTTCTCCAGGGGATCTTCCCAAGCCAGGGATCGAATCTGCATCTCTTGCTTCTCCTGCCTTGGCAAATAGATTCTTTACCACTGTGCCACCTGAAAGCCCAGGTACACACATGTTAATAAACTTCTGTTTCTCTTTTAAACTGTCTTTTGTTACAGGCTTCCCTGGTGGCTCAGATGGTAAAGCATCTGCCTGCAATGCGGGAGACGAGGGTTCAATCCCTGGGTTGGGAAGATCCCCTGAAGAAAGAAAACCTGCTCAGTACTCTTGCCTGGAAAATTTCATGGATGGAGGAGTCTGGTAGGCTACAGTCCATGGGATCACAAAGAGTTGGACACACTGAGCAACTTTACTTTGTTACAGGGACCCCAGCTGAGAACCTCAAAGAGAGGAAGTAGGATTTTTTCCCTCCCCTAAGGGCCATCGTATGCTAATGAAAGTATCAAGCTGGAATTTTCCTGGCAGTCCAGCAGTTGAGATTTTGCCTTCCAATGCAGGGGGTGCAGGTTTGAGTCTAGTTGGGGAGCTAAGATTGCACATTCCTTGTAGCCAAAAAACCAAAACATGAAACAGAAGCAATACTGTAAAGACCTTAAAAATGGTCCAGTTCAGTTCAGTGGCTCAGTCATGTCTGACTCTTTGTGACCCCATGGACTGCAGCACACCAGGCCTCCCTGTCCATTACCAACACCTGGAGCTTGCTCAAACTCATGTCCATTGAGTTGATGATGCCATCCAACTATCTCATCCTCTGTCATCCCCTTCTCCTCCCACCTTCTATCTTTCCCAGCATCAGGGTCTTTTCAAATGAGTCAACTCTTTGCATGAAGTGGCCAAAGTATTGGAGTTTCAGCTTTAGCATCAGTCTTTCCAATGAATATTCAGGAATGATTTCCTTTAGGATTGACTGGTTGGATCTCCTTGCAGTCCACGGGACTCTCAAGAGTCTTCTCCAACACCACAGTTCAAAAGCATCAATTCTTCGGTGCTCAGCTTTCTTTATAGTCCAACTCTCACATCCATACATGACCACTGGAAAAACCATAGCCTTGACTAGACAGACCTTTGTTGGCAAAGTAATATCTTTCCTTTTTAATATGCTGTCTAGGTTGGTCATAACTTTCCTTCCAAGGAACAAGCGTCTTTTAATTTCATGGCTGCAGTCACCATCTGTAGTGATTCTGGAGCCCCCCAAAATAAAGTCTGTCACTGTTTCCATTGTTTTCCCAACTATTTGCCGTGAAGTGATGGGACCGGATGCCATGACCTTAGTTTTCTGAACGTTGAGTTTTAAGGCAGGTTTTTCACTCTCCTCTTTCATTTTCATCAAGAGACTCTTTAGTTCCTCTTCACTTTCTGGTCCACCTAAAAGAAATAAAAAGGAAAACAAGCAATCAGGATGAGGTAGAGTGTTACTCTCAGAAGAGTGACTAGGGAGGCATCACTGTAGAAATAACACTGGTGGAAGAGTCTGAGTGAAGTGAGGCAGGAGCCACACGATTTTTGGGAGAGGAGCTCTCGGCAAGAGAACAGTAAGAAAGGACCAGCAGCAGTGGCGACATGGGTGGCATGTTGCTGCCCTCACTCAGCCAAACATCAGGTGGTACAGCCTGCCATCGCCACCCGACACCTGACCAGCGGGAGGTACTCATAGCACTGGGCAAACTGTGATGCTGTAGATACACTGTTTCAACTCTCAGATGGTTCTCCACTTGCTCTTAGTTCTTTCTCCTGAGACAGGAAGGAAGTGGGCAGGGAACAACCATAAAAAGACAGACAGAGCTACTGAGGATACAACATAAACGGCTTAGAATCTACTAGGCCCAAGATGGCAGAAGATTTGGTTTCCAGTAGACCCTGAGTCTCGTTACATGCTCACCGTAACACACCAGCCTGCTAAATGACACACCTACAGATGCCATGGAAGTTCCAAGACCAACACTACAAGGCCAGAAAGTAGGTGGTGATCCAATTCCTGCAAATTCTCACCCCTTCCCCCAAGTAGCTGGAACAATTCTCCCACTCATTAGCCTAGGAAATAACCCGGCTGGTAAAAATTAACCACCCCCACGCTAGGGGGTTGCTCTTGCCTTTTGAAGTGGACCTGTGTTCTGCCTATGGCATGTGCATCTCTCTTTCCACTTTACTATGGCTCATTCTTGAGTTCTTTCCTGCAAGAAGCCAAGGAACTTTGTGAGACCTGGGACGTGACCATTCTCTCAAGCCCCATTTCCTGCAACCTCTTTACAGAGGATATAAATAAACCTACTCTTACCTAGCCCTTTGCCTCTCACTGAATGCCTTCTGCACCTAAACATAAAAACTTGAGTTTCATTAAGTCCGGAGATGAGTCATGAAGCTTCAGCTGGAAGATTCGAGTCCCATCTGAGGTGTGCAGTTTCACTCCCACTTGCCATGGCAGCCCTTCCAAACAGGCACACATCTCCAAACCAAAAATAAAACTAAAACACAGCAATGAAACGCAGCCCTTCCAAACATGCACACATCTTCCAAACCAAAGATAAAATGAAAAACACAGCAACAAACTTTTACTCGAAGCTCTATGCTGAAGGCAACATGTTAAATTTTTTCTCACACATTTAATTCATTTAGTCTCCAAATATATAGGTTCAGTTCAGTTCAGTCACTCAGTTGTGTCCAACTTTTTGTGACTCCATGAACCGCAGCATGCCAGGCCTCCCTGTCCATCACCAACTCCCAGAGTTTACCCAAACTCATGTCCATTGAGTTGGTGATGCCATCCAACCACCTCATCCTCTGTTGTCCCCTTCTCCTCCTACCCTCAATCTTTCTCAGCATCAAGGTCTTTTCCAATGAGTCAGCTCTTCGCATCAGGTGGCCAAAGTATTGGAGTTTCAGCTTCAGTATCAGTCCTTCCAATGAACACCCAGGACTTATCTCCTTTAGGATGGACTGGTGAGATCTCCTTGCAGTTCAAGGGACTCTCAAGAGTCTTCTCCAACACCACAGTTTGAAAGCATCAGTTCTTCAGTGCTCAGCTTCCAATGGCACCCCACTCCAGTATTCTTGCCTGGAAAATCCCATGGACGGAGGAGCCTGGTAGGCTGCAGTCCATGGAGTTGCGAAGAGTCAGACACGACTGAGCGACTTCACTTTCACTTTTCACTTTCATGCATTGGAGAAGGAAATGGCAACCCACTCCAGTGTTCTTTCCTGGAGAATCCCAGGGATGAGGGAGTCTGGTGGGCTGCCGTCTATGGGGTCGCACAGAGTTGGACACGACTGAAGTGACTTAGCAGCAGCAGCAGCTTTCTTTTTAGTCCAACTCTCACATCTATACATGACCACTGGAAAAAGCATAGCCTTGACTAGATGGACCTTCATTGACAAAGTAATGTCTCTGCTTTTTAATATGCTGTCTAGGTTGCTCATAACTTTCATATTTAGGTACTTCTATTTTATAGATGAGAAAATTGAAGCATAGGGATGTTAAACTTGACCAAGGATCTCACTAGTAACTGGTGGAAAGTGAAAGTGAAAGGGTTAGTCACTCAGTCGTGTCTGACTCTTTGCAACACCATGGACTGTAACCTGTTAGGTCCTCTGTCCATGAAATTCTACAGGCAAGAATACAGGAGTAGGTAGCCATTTCCTTCTCCAGGGGATCTTCCCAACCCAGGGACTGAACCTGGGTCTCCTGCATTGATTCTTTACCATCTGAGCCACCAGGGAAGTACAGTAACTGGTGGAGCTAAGAGTCATTTTTTTTAAAAGACAATTTACTTCTTGAATCTTTTCTATAGGAATTGTCAACATTTTTGGCCATAATTGAAGCATTTTTTAGTGTTATATGAAATAACGGTGCTTCTGATAATCAGTAATCACTTAGATGTGATGAAATTTGGTGGGTAATTGTATCAGTAATTGTTTGACCATCCCCATGCTCTTCATATTCTGAGCAGATGAAGTAAGAGATTTAGAGAGGTCGTTTGCCACTGTAAGATGATGGAGTAGAAGGACGTGTGCTTATCTTCTGCGAGAACTTCAAAATTGCAGCTTGCTGTTGAGCAACCATCGACAGGAGAATGTTGAATCCCACCAAAAAAAGATACTCCATATTCAAGGGTAAAGGAGAGAGCCCAACCAGACAGTAGGAGGGCGAAATCACCTTTAGAATCAAACCCCATACCCATCGGAGACACTTGGAAGGGTTGAAATAGAGATGAGATCAGTTCAGCCCTGACTCTGAAGTAACTGGAGGAACCGATAGTCAATTCAGAGCCAGGGCTGAACTGACCTTATCTAAATTTCAACCCCATCCGTGCTGGCAAACAACCTCTGGGCATCTCTTACTTCATCTGCTCAGAATACGAAGAGCATGGGGATGGTCAATTACTGATATGATTACCCACCAAATTTCATCACATCTAAGTGACTGTTGATTATAAGAAGCACCATTATTTCACATAACTCTAAAAAGTGCTTCAAGTAAATTATGGAAAAAATGTTAAGACGACTCCTATATAAGAGATGGTTCAAGCGGTAAATTTTCTTTAAAAAACGGATGATTTTTAAGTATGGCACATCCATACCCATCAAAACCTTTTTCTTTCCTGTGTCAAAGCTGAGATATCCCTCCTCCAAACTAAAATTCTCTCATGTTCTCTATTTTTTTCTCCTCCTTGACCTTTTCCCACTGATTTTTTCCCTTTCTCTCCAGTGTTTTTCAGTTCAACTTCCTCAGACTAAAAACATCTCTAGGTCTCTTTTATCTGGAAAGTCATCAGCCTGGCTCTCATAATGTCATCCTGTAGCTATTATTATTCCATTTTGCTCTTTCTCTTATTTTCCTTCCTTCCTCTCTACTATCTATGTTGAGGCTCGTAAAGGCTATCAGACATCAGATATTCAGATCCTACTTACAAAGCCTAGTGCGTGTCTGCAACATCTTTGCTGTGGACTTGTTGCTGTGGTTGTTCTTTGCCCAGAAACCTCCCACTAGGGAGCCCATCTTCCCTCACACCAACCCTTAGAAACATCGCTCAGGAGAACTGACTCACCCAATTACTTCCACCAGGAATGAGCATGTGATCCAGGCCCCGATGGAATGCTACCTCAAGACTGACACCACGGGCAGGCACGTGATCTAAGCCAGACCCAATCAGATTTCTGCCCTGAACTTTCCTCGTAGGGCTCTCGTGAGAGATGGAGTCTTTCTATCGAGACTGTCCTTCCACTGCTGGTGGCCAATTGGTCCATGATGTGGAAACAGCCTAAGGGATGGAGAAAGATACGGATCCCTCAGGTCACTCTTTGATGTCATAGATACGAATATGCATCAGACAAGGATACTCCTAGACTGTCCCCTATGTGAGTTAAAAATTTTCCTTTTTCTTCATGCTGCTTGATTTGTATTTTAGTGACTTGCAATCAAAAGCGTTAATGCAGGCTTCTGCGTGCTTTTATGTGGTGGTCAGTCAAGGGCAGCCACAGGAGGAGACACAGGCAAGCACAAGAAAACCAAGGTCATTATACTCACGGGTCTAGACTGGAGTCACTGTTGCCATACAGGGTCACAGGAAAAGCACCAGAATTTGGGTTTTATCTTCAAGCAGAAGACAAGACAAAGGAGGAAAGCTGAGGTAGAAATTTTTTGCAGTTTCTTGGGGAATGTCAAGGCATCCCAGGGTAAACAGCCTTGTTTCTGTGGGCTCTAAAGTATAGTGTCAGTCGCTCAGTTGTGTCCGACTCTTTGCAACCCCAAGAACTGTAGCCTGCCAGGCTCCTCTGTCCATGGGATTCTCCAGGCAAGAATACTGGAGTGGGTTGCCATTTCCTTCTCCAGGGGATCTTCCCAACCCAGGGGTTTAACCCTCATCTGCTGCATTGCAGGCGGATTCTTTACCATCTGAACCACCAGAGAAGTCCTAGTCCCCTGACACCTGGCCTAGGATGATTAAGGCAGAGGGATATTGCCTGCTGGGGTGTGAGGCCCGATAGAGGACAGCTCTGATTGGTTTGTTGGTACATCAAAGGTGTGCTCCCACTCAGACAGGTTCTTGAAGCTGCTCAGTCACTAAGTTGTGTTCGACTCTTTGTGACCCCATGGACTGCAGCCTGCAGTGGTTCTTTACCACTTGAGTCACCTGGGACGCCCTTGGCTATCTCTTAAGTTTGCTAGCCCCGGGAGGAACAGTCTCTCTCCAGCCAGAAAGGCTTTAAATTTTTTTAAAAATTCATTTACTTTTTATTGAAGGATAATCGCTTTATAGAAGTTTGCTGTTTTCTGTCAAACCTCAGGTGTCAAAATAGCAAATAAACAGAAAATAAAAATATATATGATACCTAAAGTTTCACAGTTTTCAAAGAGCTTTGACATGCTTTGTTTCACTTGATCCGATGGCTTTGCAGGGCAGGATATGTTTGTCTTGTCTTGCTTTGGCTCATAAGTAAATTTCTGGGACTTAGCACATGCTGGACATAAGACACTTGCTCAAAAGCATTTGTTGAGTTAAACGAGAAGTATATATGTGATTATTTTTCCCATTTTATAGAGCAGGATACCAAAATCAGAGAACTAGTTAGGTCCTAGAGTTGATTTAGGATGGTCTAGATTAAGAACTTCTCTGGCAATCCAGTGCATAAGACTCTGCCTTCCAATGCAGGGGCACAGGTTCAATACCTAGTCAGGAAGCTAAGATCTCACATGCCAGCGTGGCTCAGCCAAAAAAGGAGAATGGTCTAAGTTAGACTAGGGTAGGAGGCTATGGTGAAAAACTAAACTGGGAGTGTAGGATGGACTTGGATTACAATACAGGTGACAAATTCCATCTTAGTTTTTTTTTTTTTGGGGGGGGGAGTTGTACAGCAGCTCTTAACTATCTCCCATTAACTTTTGCTCCTCTACAATCACTCCATCCACTCAACAGCCAGAGTGAACTTTTTAAAGTGTCAAATCAGATCCTATCGCTCTTTTGCTACAAAGTCTTCAGTCGTGCCGCTTTACTTTCAGAAATAAGAGCTCCAATCTTCAGTACACAGTGTGAGGTCCTCATGACCTGGCTGGTTCTGCCCACCCCTTGGATATTTCCTCCTATCCTTCTTGCTGCTCCAGGCCCTGTAGACTTCTTTCCATGCTAGAAAAATACAGTCCTCTCCCAATTCAACGCCTTTGCCTGGAACACTCTCCCTCCTTCACGCTGTTGGTTTTTTTTTAAAGCATAATTTCCATTTTATTGTCATTTCAGAGAACCCAGTATTTCTTTGATCTTTAAGGACTTGGATTCTTACTTGGGCTTTAGAGGAGGACATGGGGTAGCACCTGGATGTCTAAATCGAGGGTAGAGGTGTTCGGTCCTTCGGGGCTTCCGAGAGAGATTCCTGACTACCTTACTATGCATTGCACAATGCATGCAGTAAAGGAAGCTTAGGAAGCACATGGGCATCAAAGACACTCGCTTCAAAAATGTCCCTGAAGGCTGCAAGCTCTACGATGTTCTAAATAAAGAACTTCTTAATAGACTTATCCTCGGGCAGGCAGCAGGCACAGTTGGTGCAGTGAATAGGCTGCATGTGGCTGAGGCCCTTGTTGGTTGGACCATTATTCTCGTTTTTGGTCATTATTCTTTTCTTGGTCATCTTGGAAGCGCAGAGGCAAGAGAGGTCCTCCTTCACTCTTTATCTAGTTATTCCTCCTCGGTATTGAATTTTCAGTTCCAACATCATTTACTCTAGAGCTTTCTGAGCATTCTTTTCCCACTCTCATTCTAGACCAGCTCTCTTGCTACCCATTCTTGTCCCTGTGTTTTGATTTCATAGCCTCTATCAGCTTGTCATGATTTATTGAGTACAGACTTTCTAAAAGACCACTAGCATAACCTGTCACTCAAGTAAAACTTAGCAATGTCTCAGAAAGGGGAAGTCAGGAGCTGATATGATAGAGTTTTGAGGTCTTGACTCAAGTGGTTTTAAGGGGATCCAGCTGAGATCAGGCAAAGTTCTTTATTTAATCATTTAGAAGTAGTGAATTGAGAGTGAGCTGGGGGTCTTGAAGCAAGGAGTTATACAGTGAAGAGTTCTGTTAACCTGAGAAATTGACTGAGCAGCTAAAGTTCAGACAAATTGATTTTTTTAGGAAATTCCTAAAGCAAACAATAAAGGTATTTACCAGTGTATAGTCTTAGCTCCCTGGGCAGGAATTATTGGAATAAATCATGCAGTCTTGTTGATGTAGGTGGCCTTAGTTCTGAGTTACAATGTAATGAGTTACAATGTAATTCCCAAGTTACAATGATACGTATGCAAGCAGTCTCAGTCCTCTTGACATGCCTGTGTCTCTGTCATCTGTGGCAATTGCAACTTTACACCAGACTGATGTCCATCTCTACCATGGACTCTGTGCTTTGTGAGGGGAAGTTGAGCATCTGTTTTGCTTACCATTTTATTCCCTATACCAATCAGAGAACCTGGAACATACAAGGTATTCACCTGACATTTGCTTAATGACTGAGACCTTTGACAAGAACCTATGGGAGGATGGGATAGAAATCAGAACCTGCATTTGTTTTCACTCCTACAATTGAGTGGCTGTAGTAATGCCAAGTTGGGTGCTTGAAGCACTTATTTAAAGATGAGAAGTTCCACTTTGGGAAATAGAATTTCATCTCTGACAACAAACACACATCTAGAATTCAGGAAAGGTAAAAGTCAGGCAATTTATGTAAATGTAAAGACTTTTGTTGATTCAGAATGGCTTAAAAAGCAAAGTAATGTGGAGCTGTCAGATAACTATCATTGCTATAAATCTGATTTTATCAGAAAAAAAATCCTTAAAATCCATTTAGATTGAAAGTCCTCCTCAATCTGGCACGGGCAAGACTAATTAAAGTGTACTAGGTTGGAAAGATGATGATAAATACATACATAATACCTTCTGTGTGCCAGGTACTTTTTCTAAGTGCTTAACCTCCATTAACTCATTAAACCTCATAATAACTCTATGAGGTAAGTGCTAGAATCATCTCCATTTACAGATAAGAGACATAAAGAACTGAGAAAATCTTCTTACAGCTATACCAAATAGGACTCCATTAACATAACTTTCTACACTGGGAAGTTCTTGCCCAAGAAGATAGAGCTTGTAAAATATTTGTCTCAAGAACATCCGGAAAATGCATTCATCTGAAGGCTAGACAGCTCAACTGGGAAAACCAGATTGCTTATCAAAGAGTTGTTTACTTATCAAGAGTCATTTCAAAACCTACACCTTGCTGAATTCAGCAGTCTTAAATCATGTGTCACACACTTGGTCCAGCCACAAGCAAGTTCCCACACTGGAAATCTCACCTCCACCTTATAAATACCCATCCTTGAAGTTCCACTCTGAGATACCTTAAGATGATGCCAATACAAGGCTCTCCTTCATTGCAACGAGCAGCAAACTCAGCTTTGCTTGAACAATAGATTAATTTGGTATTCTTTTCAGGGGCCCAGCAGTTAACAGAACCACAAGACTAATGCCTTGTGTCCAGGGCTTTACTAATGGGTCCACTAATTTTGTGTGGAGAAGGAAGAAAAACCAGAATTTATTATTCAAATAGATGCCCACTTCATTTGGGTAAAGACAGTTAAGTTTTGAGAAAATTAAGGGCAAAATTCTTTGTATTTGAACCAGAGTTGAGTAGAACTTTAAACTGCATTAAATAAAATCATAGGGAACTTGGTGCTTTCACTGCCATGGGCCCTGGTTCAATCCCAGGTCAGGGAACTAAGATCCTGCAAGCCATGTGGCAAAAAAAAAAGTAGATTCCTCCAGAGAGATGATGTGATTCATTTACATACATAGCTCTGAGTCACCTGGCACTGGGCCAGTCAAAAGTTTCAGAGCCTGATGTTTCAGATCCTTAGCCAATGGACATTTTTATCCCAGGAGCCAGGCCCGAGGATGCGGTTGCCTGAATCAGCACAGGGCTTGCTTGGAGAAGCAGAGGGAAGGCGCCACTGCTCCCCCTTTACATAACCATATGTTGCACAAGCATAGGATCCAGACATTGCTTTCCTCTCCCTCCACCACTTTAAACAGAATTCAGCAGGGAGAAATTTCTCTGTTGATAAAGTCTTGCGTCACTCTGAGTGNATATATATATAAAAGCAAGATACTTTGGTGAATATAGCCAAAAATGTCATCAAAACCAGCCAGGTGAGAAGGAAGGTTAGGATGCAGAAGGCCCTGTCAGGCACAGAGATGAAAAGCACTGGCTTTGCATTCAGAAATGAGTTTAACTTCCCAAACCTCACCAGCTCACCTGTAAAACAGAACTAATGTCCATACCTACATCACAGAGTTAATATGAGAACTGAACGGGACAGCATATGCCGAGTCGGCCACGGTGTAACTGGTGTACGAGCTGCAGTTCATGGGGTCGCAAAGAATCGGACATGAGTGAGCAACTGAACTAAACTGAACTGAACTGATTGTTGTTACTACCATTCACTGCAGGATTTTAGGGCTTGGGAAGAGGGAAGATAAGATCAGTGGTATACTTGAAGGAAACTGGAGAATTCAAAGAGAAGAAGAAAACTGTCTTGCTGGCTAGGAACTCAGTGTTGGGCTTTTCTGTCATAATCTGGTATTTTTCCAGGAAGACTAGTTACCAAGGCTGGAGGGGTAGTTCCCCAGCGAAACTTTCTCTTTTTGACGTGAAAAAATGCCTCTGTTTACCTCCCAAGAGGCAGAGTGTAGGACTGTAGCTGAAGTTTGATCTTAAAAGGTTAAGAATTCAGAACCCTGAGAGAGAGAGGGAATCTGTCAACGAGAAACACCTAAGCATTTTTGTGTGGCTGGCCATGCGTGAGGTGAGCACTGTGCAAAGGAACAGGAGCTCACTGAGCCAAGACGTGTTCTTTTCCAAACTTGCTTTTTCATCAGCCATGCACGTCTTGCCCAGAAGCGCAGATAGGAGGTGTTGGGTGGGTTCAGCGCTTATTGCAGCCACCCCAACTTTTTGTCAGGTCCCCAAAGATGAATAATCTTGGAAAGGGAGGCCGTTTTCTCATGACGAACAGAACTGTAGAGTCAATGTTTATTTTGTATTTATCATGAGCCTCTAGGGGCGGCTGCTTTGCCTGCGATACCTTATTGGATCCTTCTCACAAACCTTGCAGGTATTATCATTCTCGTCATTGAACTCCTACATGATTTACTTGTGTTTTCTTTATTAAGTACTCACAGCTTTGCAAAAGAGCCCCAGGGTTGGGAAAATTCAATGCTCTGTAAGCAGGCAGGACAGACGTGGTGTGGCGTTTCGCTGAATGTGGAAACAGAAAACAGTAGACGATCAATGTTCCCAGTGCAAAGTGGAAGCAACAGGATGGAAAGATGGTAGGCTGAAAAATAAGAAAGGCTAATAACCCCTAATTTAACAGCGTGGCCTTGAATAGTAATTTCACATGCAGGAAAAAGTCTCTAAAAAAGAAATGAGTTTTGAGGGTGAACTTGAGAATATGAGACTTGAAAGGGCGAATTTCTTTCTGATGCTAATGTGGCCACTTGGATAACTGGGTGGTTTTCCAGATCCTAAATGAATTCTTGGAATAAGGTTAAAAGGAATGAAACAGAATATTATGTGTATATTTTCAGTCTCACCTTCAGCTTTATCTCATGTGACTTGATTTTAAGTTAGTACTAAGTCAAGATACAGTGCACATGGGTTTTAATAATCTAAAGTCCATCTCTTATTGCTGTGTAAGAGATAGGAGAGTGCATACGAGATATCCTATAAGACAGGAGAGTGATTCACTCCTGTGTTAGTTAATTTCAGCCCTTTCTCAGATACAGTCAAAATAAATCAAAGTTCTTCAAAAGTAACCTAAGGGCAATAGAGCTGTGCCAGTGTTGTGAGGTAGACATAAATCCTTCCACAAATGTTCTAACTTGTTGAATTGTGTATTTCCAAGTTTCAAGCTTAAAGAATCCATTATGTAATCTTAAAAGAGGAAACATCATCTCAGAAGAAATGAGAATTGCCAAAATCTTCAAACCTTCTTCAACAACTTAGCGAACATTCCTGAGCTGCTTTTATGGGTGATGCTCTCTGCATATTTTCATATATATATGGAAATGAAAGCACAAAATCTGGACAAAAGTTATAACATAAAGTAGGAAACGAGTTAGCACCAAACTCACTGAGTTTAGAAAAATCAGAGATGAGATTGTTCAATGGAATACCTTAGGAAGTAGGTGGGGTTTGAAGTTTTTCTTGGGTAAGTGGGATGCAGTGGAGGGCAAGCAATGGGAGTTTGGAATAAGGAGAATGGTTAAACGGCTTCTTTGGTGGCTCAGATGATAAAGAATCTGCCTGTAATAAAGGAAAGTGAAAGTCGCTCAGTTGTGTCCAACTCTTTGTGACCCCATGGACTGTAGCCTACCAGGCTTCTCCATCCATGGGATTTTCCAGGCAAGAGTACTGGAGTGGGTTGCCATTTTCTTCTCCAGGAGATCTTCCCAACCCAGAGATCGAACCCAGATCTCCCACATTGCAGGCAGTTGCTTTACCATCTGAGCCACCAGGGAAGCTGGAATATAGGAATACAGGAACCTGGGTTCAATCCCTGAGTCAGGAAGATCCCCAGGAAGGAACCTGGTTTCAATCCCTGGTTCAGGAAGATCCCCAGGAGAAGGAAATGACAATCCCCTCCAGTATTCTTGCCTGGATAATTCCATGGACAAGGGACCCTGGTGGGCTACAGTCCATGGGGTCGCAGAGTTGGACATGACTGACTAACACACACACACACACAAACAGACAGAATGGTTAATAGCCTACTTTGATTGAAAAGGGGATTATGGTGATTAGGGTCCCGTGATAGGTCCGATGCTGTAAGCTTGCTGGTTTGCTTCCTAGAGAGAGCCATTGAATATTACGTAGAGGAGTGATTTCCTTTGCTGTTAGTAAATAATGTGAACAGGATCAGGGCCTAGGATGTCCCTCTGCCCTCCAGACCCATTTCTACCCTTTCCTCCTGCTCTCCTCCCCGGTGGGCAGGCCTGTGGAGGCGACAGGACAGGCGTCTCCCTTACCTCTTGGTTCAGCCACGGAGTGACTTGTGAGTGATGCGAGGGAGGAGGTGAGTGATGCGAGGGAGGAGGAAAGTGATGCGAGCGAGGGAGCCTCTTCTCCAGGCTCCATCCTTGCAGGCTCATTCATGCTGCTTCATCCCATGGAAGAATTGCACACTCCCCTTGAGTTCTGATAGCCCTTCCTTCTTCTCTGGTTGGGTCCAGGGGTGGGGACAGCCCAGCTTGAGTACTATCTTGCTCCTGCTCCCTACAGCCTGCTCCCCTTGTTAGTTGTCTTTTTCTTACACTTTCCTCAAGTTGGCCTAAGATGAGTGCACTCTCTCTTCCTCTCTGAGACCTCCATCAGCCCTGAGGTAGAGACGTGCAGGGTGTCTGCTCACCCTGATCCCAGGCAGGGTGCCGAGGATCCGTGTTCGTGAAACGGTGTTCCACGCTCCAGGCCATAGTTCATTCAAAGAATGTTTGGACACCTCACCCAAATTAGTCCAGTCAGATATTCTTCTGAGGAGAATGCCTGAAGGAGTTCTCCATCTGGACTGAAGAGGAGGGGAATGCAGGGGTTGTGCTGTGCCATTTCCACCCACCAAGTGGACTGACAAGCTGAGTAAATTGGTCCATAGAGAAATTCACTCATTGAAATTGTGTGAGTTCTGAATGGTTGCACAGTTTTAGCTTCCAGTCCCTCTTGAGGGCCAGGTAGGTTCTAGTCCTCAGGCCCCATGAGATAACTATTTTTTTTACAATAAACACCACACCACCACATCCCACACTCTGCGTGTGCAAACACACACACACACACACACATGCATGCACACAATTCTTTGTTGATTTTAATATGTTGCAGTTATTTTCTGTTCACAGAGATTTAATAGAAGACCCAATACATATACCCCTCTTACCACTTATGAAGTGTTTAGTGTGCACCAGACTTCATATGACTTATCTCATGCAACCCTTCTAACTCCCTGAGAAGTAGTTGTGACTCAGCTCTCTCTTGGGTTAAAAGTTTCCTCTAATAGCTTCAAGTATCCCCAAATATTTTCTTGTGTCACCCAAAGGGTGCCTCATTAAAGGGGCCCTGGTCACTAGTTCCTGATGGGAGAGGGATTTCCTCATAACACCAACAAACAACTCTCCAGCATCAGTGGGTGTCCGGCCATTCAGCTCAATTCGGACTCTATCCACTCTGAGACCGCATCAGTTTCTGTAGGTAAAGGGCTCAGTCCCACGAGACCATGCTCTATTTCAGATGCCAATGGTAAACCCAGATTGTTACTTGTACCTCTGATTGATGGAGTGTGAATCAGAGGGTCCCAGGACTCCCTCCTTGGGTTTGATTAATTTGAGGGAGTGGCTCACAAGACTCAGAAAACCCATTTATTCACCAGATAACCAATTTATTACAAAGGGTATAACTCAGGATCAGCGAGATGAAAGAAATGCCTAGGGCAAGACATGAGGAAAACGTGAAGCTATAGTCCTCTCCAAGGGCAACGCTCTCCCCATACCTCCATGTGTTTGCCAGCCCAGAAGCTCTCCAAACCCCACTCTTTTGGGTTTTAGGGAGGCTTCATTACACTGGCATGATGGATTATGTCATTAGCCATTGATGACTGAACGCAATCTCCAGCTCCCATGCTCCCCAGAGGTTGGGGAGTGGGGCTAAAAGTTCCAACACTCCAGTCATGCTCGATTCCCTTGGCAGACAGCCTCCACGTTTAGTGCTTACAAAATTCACCTTATTAACATAAACACAGTTGTGGAAAAGGGGCTTGTTATAAACAAAAAGGCATTATTCCACCTTTATGGTCCTGAAGCGATTTCCAGAACTGAGGACAAAAGACCAAATATTATGACTCCCATAACTCTCATCACCCAGGAAATCCCAAGGGTTCTGGAAGCTGTGAGCCAGGAACCTGGGACAAAGACCAAATATATATGAGAAATATATTTTAGTCATCGGAATGACCAAATATATGTTCCTTCTAAATCGCAGTATCTCACTCATAGTTTCTTATAAACCAGTCTGTCAGCCTCAGTCACCACACAGTCTGTTCTGTTCTTTTTCTTCACATGCAGATGTCACTGTGAAACAGCATCTACATTCAAGATCTCAGTTACAGATGCTGCTGAACGTTCTGGTCCTCGGGGTGCCCAGACATCGCTGGTTTAATGAAGAGACAGGGAGAACGTTTCCTTGCCCTCTGTGTCAACGCATACCTTTAGCAGTTCTTTGCATGGCCAGTAAGTAGCTTGTCAAATCTCCTGATGAGAAGAAGGGCTTCCTAATAGTGTGCCTGGTGGCACTGATGACCCATAGAAGCTTCTGGGGATATTGGTCCCCTTGGCCCCTGCGGCAGCCCGGTGGGACTGGAGCGACATAGCTCAAAGACCTCCATCTATCCTTGAGCAGTCTTTTTGATCACCCCGCAGTGTGGCCTATAGATACTCTCATTTTCTGTACATACTATGATATGAATCTAGCCATCTATACAAACTCAACCACACAAACCTGTGCCAACCACAAAAGGGATAAAAATCCAATCTGGACTAGCTCAACAACAGACACTATGCCATTACTTGACTGCTTGCCTTTCCTGTTTTCTGGTTTCTCTTCTTTGTTAGGAAATAAAACTTGCATGCAAAGGAAGAGGCAGATTGTGGTGTGTGTATGAGTGTGTGGGTGGGAGTATGTGTATATTATTAGATATAATAGTGTCTATACAGATCTTCCTGGACTTATGACGAGGTTATATCCTGATAAACCCATCACAAGTTCAAACTACTGAAAGCAAAAATGAATTTTCTACCCTAAACATACCGAACATCAGAGTTTAGCCTTACCTAGCTTAAAACTCCAGTGTTCTTGCCTGGAGAATCCCAGGGATGGGGGAGCCTAGTGGGCTGCCGTCTATGTGGTCGCATAGAGTTGGACACGACTGAAGCGACTTAGCAGCAGCAGCTTAAAAAAAAAACGCGGGGTTACAGTTGGGCAAGATCATCTGACACAAAGCCTATTTTATAATAAAGTGTCGAATATCTTATGGAATTTATTGAATACTGTATTAAAAGGAAAGAATGGTTGTCTGTGTATTTGTCACTTATGATTGCAGGGCTCCCTGGAAGCTGAGCTCACTGCCACTGCACAGCATCATAAAAGAGTATCATATTAACAGCCAGGGGAAAGATAAAATTTGAAATAAGTTACGGACTGCCTGAACTCTCTTTGTTGTTGTTCAGTCGTGTCCAACTCTTTTGTGACACCGTGGACTGTAGCCTGCCAGGCTCCTCTGTTCATGGGATTTCCCAGGCAAGAATTTTGCAGTGAGTTGTCATTTCCTCCTCCAAGGAATCTTCCCTAGCTCAGGGATCAAATCCGTGTCTCCTGAATAGACAGGCAGATTCTTTACCACTGAAACACCAGGGAAGCCCTGAACTCTCATTGCTGCTGCTGCTGCTGCTGCCAAGTCGCTTCAGTCGTGTCTGCTTCTGTGCGATCCCATAGATGGCAGCCCATCAGGCTCCCCCATCCCTGGGATTCTCCAGGCAAGAATACTGGAGTGGGTTGCCATTTCCTTCTCCGGAACTCTCATTAGCCAGCCCCGGACACCCTCTTAGAATGACCCCACCCTGACCACTGTGGACTGTCTTGGCCAGCCAGGCCACCTACCTGAGGTCCCATGTTAAATGACAGCTGAGATTCCAATCTAGGCCCGTTTGGCTCCAGAGACATGTGCCTGAGTCTCCATGGCTGCCCCAGAACTTGCTCTCTAAATGGAGAGTTAAAGTTCTCATCCTAATCGACGCAGCATCAGGAAGAACGATGTGGCGATCAAGCATGCCTCTCAGCACTTCCCCCAGGAGGGAACTTCATAAGGAGTGGAGTCAGGCGACAGCTTCCAGGTGCAACAACTTCGGGGTTTGGTGCAACGTCTGAGGCAAGGACACACTGTCTCGGCATAGCTGTGGCCAGCGACTGAGCATGGTAGGGGTACCAGGGCCTGGCCACTTCTGCTTAACTTGGGACTCCTCTTCAGCAAGTCAGTGAGCTGGAGCTCTCCTCTGGGCTAGCCAGGATGGTCTCAGAGCTGCATCGTGGTCCAAGGCTCATGGTGCCTGTTGCTTTACCTCTTTACCATTCGGAAGCATTACCCCTGTAGATCTCCTGCCTTCCTAGCCCTGTCTTGGGGTTCCTTTCTAACACAAGTTCCGGAGAGGTGGGCCCTCCCATATAATTCTATTTATCCTCCACCAGCACCTAGTACATACAATGTTTTGCACATAATGAGTGCAAAAATAAATTATTCTGTTTTGTGGTGGGGTTTAGGGAGAGGTTAACAAGTAGTTTTACACGGTGGTAATGAGCAGTTTCAATATCTTTTTATACCAGTTCTGGGGAAGCTCTGGACCCATAGTAACACAGGTCAAAGATTCCCACCCCCCACCATCTTTTTTGCTGTGCCACACAACTTTCAGGATCTTAGTTCCCTGACTAGGGGTCAAACTCCTGCCCCTGGCAGTGAAAGCACCAAAATCCTAACCACTGAAAAACCAGGATATTCCCAAGGATGGCTTTAGAGCATCAGATTCAACTTTAGACTTTGTTTAAATGAGGATTCCTGTGTCCCACGCTCAAAGATTCTGACTCAGAGCCATAGGGAAGGGCTAGGACACCTCATTTTCAGTGAGAATCCCCAGTGGACTCTGAGCCAGAAGTCCTCAGACCATACTTGAGAAGCACGGATTTGGAGACTGACCACATGGCTCCAAAATTCTCCTCTTCTCCCACGGCTACCACATTCAGCGGCGCATGCATCCCTGAGAACTGGGGGGGAGCCTTGGCATAGTCTAGAATGAGGGTTTTTCTAACTTCTAAATATGTTCCTGCTTACATTTAGAAATGAATAGGGCCCCAAGGACTGAAAGGAGATCAAATCAGTCAATCCCAAAGGAAATCAACCCTGAGAATTCATTGGAAGGACTGATGCTGAAGCTAAAGCTCCAATACTTTGGCCACCTGATGGGAAGAGTGACTCATTGGAAAAGACCCTGATGCTGGGAAGGATTGAGGGCAGGAGGAGAAGGGGACGACAGAGGATGAGATGGCTTGATGGCATCACCGACTCAATGGATGTGAATCTGAGCAAACTGAGGGATAGTGGAGGACAGGGGAGCCTGGCCTGCTGCAGTTCACGTGGTCACACAGAGTCAGACAAAACTTCGCTACTGAATACAACAGCTCCAAGAGTAGAGTGTAAAGATTTCCTTGAACCTGGAAGAAACATAAATTGATGCTATTCCCAGCTGACTTGTACATATGGACTGGGATCATGAAAGGGAAGTACTAGGCTCATCTTCCAGTGTGGATTTTTGGCACGGGAGTATGAAGGTAGCCGTTCAGTTTAATCCAAACTTGTCCCTTCATTATTCAAGCAGAATGTCTTCTGTTCATCCTTATCTTTCCTACAAGGAAAGTCTCAAATCACTTTCTGACTCCTCCAAGTGCACAACTGCTACCCAGACCGCATTGCCCCTTGTATTTTTTTTTTTAATGAAATACATTACATTTAAGTTACTTACTTTATGTACCCTTTTCACTCACTCACTCACCTGAAAATTATTTGAGAGTGAAGTCCATTTCCTTTTATGTCTTCATTCCAATGCCTACCCCAGGATAGACTGTTGTAGGAGCTCAATTAATGGGATGGATGGAAAGAGGGAAGGATGGGAGGATGGTAGTGGGGATGAACTCAAGGTGACCAGACACCTCCTTGAGACTGCTTCAGTTCACTTCCCTTTCCTTCCCATATGTACATTCAATATCACATTAACTTAAAAATAAATACTTATGTCACAGAAATGTATACACATATATCTCTCCTTTGTGCTTTCAATGGATTTAAATCTACATATTTTTAACTTATAATTACTGCATATTTATTTGTGGCTGTGCTGGGTCTTCACTGCTGCATGTGGGCTTTCTCTAACTGCAGTGAGTGGGGGCTACTCTCTAGCTGTGGAGCGTGGGCTCCTCACGGTAGTGACTTCTCTTGTTGCAGAACATGGGCTCTAGAGGGTGTGGGCTTCCAGAGTTGCGGCATGAAGGCTCAGTAGTGGCAGCACACAGGCCTAGTTGCTCCGAGGCATGTGGGATCTTCCTGGACCAGGGATGGAAACCGTGTCCCTTGCATTGGAAGGCAGACCACCAGGGAAGGCCTTAAATCTGCTTTAAATGAATTTAAAAATATGAGAACATTGTAAAAAGTAAAAGAAAATTTTCTAATCACAATGAAAATTTATATTGTAGGAGGCAGTGTGATATAGCAGGCTGTGGAATCCATTATGCTGAGGTTAAAAATCCCACTTTGTGACTTACTGGTTATATAGCTTCAGTATCCTCACAGGTAAAATGGGATCCATAATATTTATGTCATAACAGTTATACAAGCCCAGGCCAAGTCCCCGGCACACAGTAAGGGCTCAACAAATATTAATTAGCTTCTTCTTCTTTGGCCAAAACTTAATAGAATCCTTGTACTTGGAGAACAAACCCATGTCGTCACTTTTAAAAAATTTCTAAATGCACACACACAGATTAGATATTCAATAAGTACATGTTAGATGAATGAGAAAATTGTTTCATTGCTTCTAGCTTATTCCAAATTCTAATTTTAGTTCACTTCAGTGTTCAGAAATGAATTTAAAAGCATAGTGACATGACTCAAAAGATTAAGATTTTCTATCCAGAAATCTAGATTTAAATCTTCAGTGGTTGACTTCTGAGTGAAGTGCAAATGTTGGCATTATCTCCTTTATTAGCAATTTGTAAAGAGCTGGGATCTCACACAGCTGCGTGCAGCTCAAAGATGTACTGAGCAAAGAATAAATTTCCTGCCCACGCAAACTCGAGGCAAAAAAACCACAAGCTGTCTTATATTATTCTGACAGCCCAAGCAAGATTTCTTCTTTTCCTCATAAAGAGACTTGACACAATTACAAGAATTTTCCACTATGTAGAGTTTTTACCTTATGGGATTGGTAAAGCTGATGATATATTTGCTTTAGGAGAGACCAAAGTCTCAAGAGTTACAAAAATGTACAGATCTCACTCTAGCAATTCAGTGAACAAAAGATTTCTCTTTTAAGCCTCCAGGTGATTACTCCTATGAACTGAACTGGGTCTGCTCACAGCACCTGCTGAGTCACGTTTCACACTTTGTCCTCACAGTCGTGGTGTACCCAAACTTGGAGCCCAGGTCAAATGGGCCACTCCACCTGAAACTGTGCTGGAACCTGGTTCTTATTTAAAATGGATAATAAAGGGAAAAGGGGGTTCAATGGAGGTTCTGCTTACAGGTCTATTTATCAGAACACATCAGTGTGAAGCACAGACAGGGCTGTAGACATCTAAACTTCTCAATGAAGCTCAGGACTAAGAAAAAGACCAAGAAAATCCATATCTTGGGCATTCATTCTGGAAGAGGCACTTAACATTATTCAGTATTTGTGTATTTATTTTATTTATACCTTCTTTCCAGAAGGAATATAAAACCTATAAGACAACACATAGGATAAGTGGGAACCCTATACAACAGGAGATAGCAGTGAAGCCAGAAGTCAGGGGTATAGACGGAACAGCGGTCCCAGTCCTCCTGCCAGCAGTGGCCTGCCAACTCAGCTCAGAAATTCGTCCCAGCCAATGAAAGATCACTCCACGCGGTTCTCGGTGTCCAAAAGGCAAAAGCACATCAGTTGTTCTGAAACACAGAGAAATTCTTGATACTGATATTTTCCCCTCTATGCTTCTGAAGGGTAAGAAGTTGCAGTGTATTATACAACCACCCTACCTGCTCCATACACACTGTCTTGGAGCTCATTCTTCAGGACCCTGTATACACAAAAATAGAAGAACCGGAATCAGATTACTACTTGATTATTTTCCCAAGCCAACCACTCATTATTTTCCCAAGCCAAGGTGGTCTGGTAATAACCACCTTTGGCGTGATCTGAAGGCTTGCAGCAGAAGTCAGCTGTCCCCTCTCCCCCGGGAAACGCACATGTAGGTCAATTTTTGGAGTCTGCCTCCCCTACTAGATGGAGTACGAGAAAGAGCGGGGCATAATTAACCTGGGAAAGAGAATGCTGTCATCTGTGCGATAAGCCACCCCAAACTTGGTGGCACACTCAGTAACAGTTTCTCATGGCCATTGTCTCTCACGGCTCTGAGGGTTGAGGCAGCGGAGCAAAGCGTCCTCATACACAGCCTCTCCCATGGGTGCAGTCAAGTGGTGGCCGGGGCGGGATCATCTCAGAGGCGTCCTCACACGTGCGGCTGGTGCTTGATGTTGGCTGCCATTCGAAACTATCCCGGGGACTGGCAGCTGGGATGTAGGTATCAGGTGTCCCCAGGCACACTGGACATTCCCACCCCTTGACATCTGGAATCAAGAATAAGTGGGGTGTGTGAGGGGAGAGGTGGGGGAAGGAGGGGAGGTCTGGACGAAGCTATAGTGTTAAAGTGTTAGTTGTTCAGTCGTCCGACTCTTCACGACCCCATGGACTGTAGCCCTGCCAGGCTCCTCTGTCCATGGGATTTCCCAGGCCAGAATACCGGAGTGGGTAGCCATTCCCTCCTCCAGGGGATATTCCCTCCCCAGGCATTGAACCTGGGTCTCCTGCAATTGCAGACAGATTCTTTACCATCTGAGCCGCCAGAGAAGCCTGGATGAACCTATATCACCTCCTTATTTTCAAACAAACTTTATCTTGGAATAACTTTAGATTTACAGAAAAGTTGCAAAGAAAGTAAAGAGTTTCTATACATGCCTCACCCAGGTTCATTTTGCCCTAACGTTACCATGTTAAAATTAAGAAACTAACATTGGCTCATAACTATTCATTAAACTGTAGACTTTATCAGGATTTCACCAACTTTTTTCAATAATGTCCTTAATTTTTTTTTTTTTTCTGTTCCAGGATCCAGTCTAGGATCCCACTTTGCATTTATTTTCATGTTTGCTTGGGTCTGTGATAGTTTTGAGGGGTACTAGTCAGTTACTTTGTAGAACACCCCCCAAATTGGATTCATCTGATGTTTTTCTCATGACTAGACTGAGGGGATAGATTTTTGGAAAAAATACCACAAAGGAGAAGGGCCTTTCCCATGTGTAGGTATACAATATCCATGTGATATCACTGGTGATATTTGCCATGTTTTACCAGAGCAAAGTTTTTATTTCCCACTCCCCCCATATTCTATTCTTAGGAAGCAAGTCACTAAATCTATCCCACTCTCAAAAGGGAGGGTGAGGCTAAACTCCAATCCTGGTGAAGTAATATCTGCAAGGATCATTTAGAATTCTTTTCTTTGAAATATCTGTCTTTCCTTCCTCACTTACTTAGATCAGTGTGGACTCACATATATTTATTTTATACTTTGGATTATAATATTATAAGACTTCCCTGCAGTTCCAGTGAATAACATCCCATGCTCCCAATGCAGGGTGCCCAAGTTTGATCCCTGGTCAGGGAATAAGACCCCATAAGCCACAGTTAAGAGTGAATACGCCACAACTAAAGATCCCACATGCCTCAACAAAGGTTGGAGATCCCGTGTGCCACCACTAAGATCCAGTGCAGTCAAGAATACACTCCTTTATTGCTCAAATTATTCCAGCTTTGGGCATTGGGGGGTCCTTTAGTTTGCCCTTGTGTTCCTTTGACATGCCTTCATTCTTTAATTTTTTAAGCACTTCCTGGTACTATAAGACGTTTGCAGGATCACTTGGATTTTCCCCATCCTATGCTCTAATTTCTAAAAGAAACCTTGGTTCCTTTCCCTGGAGAATGGTATTGCATTGCTTTTTGTGACCTAGCCTCAAGTCACAGATTCTCTGTCCGCCGACTGAGTGGGGCACAAAGTTTCATCCAGGTTCAGAGGGAAAGGGGCATCAATGCTGTATGTTAGTGAGAGAGTGAAAAGGGGATACTGTTAGAAGAGTCTCAGGATGAGCTATTTTCTTGGCCATATCTGGAAGATTCAAGCTGTCACAGGGGGTAAGGGCATCAAAGACTCACAGGAGGTGAGAAAGTCAGCTGTGTGGCTATCTGTGGGAAGAGTGTCCAGACAGAGGAAACAGTGAGTGCAGAGGCCTTACGATGAGACCACACCTGGTTAGAGAAGGGGATGATGAGCAGGGTTATAGAAGAGGAGGATGCAGGGGTACAGGGCTGAAGATGCTTGGAGAGAAGGAAGGGGTGAATGGCTTGTGTGTGTGTGTGCGTGTGGTTAGGAGGTAAGGTTGAAGTTAAGTGAGCTTCTTCGCTGGCACCAAGAGAGGGAACTCCCAGCTTCCATAACTGCTTTCCCGGCTGTGCAGCAGAAAAAGAAGGGGGATCGAAAAGCTACCAGCTGTCATGCATTAACAATGGAGTCAAGGGTCTTTATGACAAATATTTATTACAAATATGTGCCACAAATCTCTTAGGCGACATGAATAGCATGGTGCTTAAAACTTTAAGCCTGGAGTGAGGCTGAAGTTTCAATCCTAGCTCCTTAGCTGTGTGATTTTCATTAGCTCTTTGAGCTTGTTAGGCAAGTTAGTTTCCTTGCTGCATCTCGGTTTCTTCATCTGGAACAAGGCCACAAATCAGGTAACTCCTTGGTTGTGGTGAAGCTTGATGATGTTGGTAAACTGTATGCACAGCTTTGCAATTTAGCATGCCACATACTCTTCTCTGAAAATTCTGTGATTGAGGTTTCTATTTCAGACACGTGTGATCTTCATGGTGGAGCCATGTCAGGTTGCCATCCGTCTAAAAATGTTATTTTTCAAAATAGCTGATTTCCTTTAATTTTGAAATCATTGCATATTCACTACACAAAAATTAAACTTTTCCTTTATGCTCTAAGCTCCTCTAATAGTTTATAGTTAGAAAACAAAACAACACTTAAAAAACCAGAGAAGGAGTCTCGGGTAAATCATTTTGTAAGTAAAGAATTCTTTCAATTTAGATATTATCTTTGAAGTTTAATTTTCATAGATAGATTTTAAGTCATAGGATGCACTTACTTAATTTGTTTTTAGATAGTAAAAGCATGACTTTTGAACATTGGTTATTGGCATCTCTTATATGTTTAACACTCATTCGTTCATCAAGTAACTATTGCGTACTTAGTTGCTCAGTTGCGTCTGACTCTTTGCAACCCCATGGATTGCAGCCCCCAGGGTCCTCGGTCCATGGGATTCTCCAGGCATTCCCTTACTCGAGGGAATCTTCCCAACCTAGGTATCAAACCTGGGTCTCCTGCATTGCAGGCAGATTCTCTACCATCTGATCCACCAGGGAAGCACCAACTTTGAAACGGGGAATTAGGCCATGTGAACAAGCAAATACAGACTATACTCTTAAGGGGTTTGGTTGTCTAGTGGGTTTGATGGACAATCAAATAATCTCATTCTAGCAGGGTTTTTATTTGTAAAAGATAGAAACCAAGTCTGGTTACAGTAAAGGGAAGAGGCTGTTTTGGAATGATGCTGCATAGCCCATAGATACTGTAGGAAACCAGGAGAGCAATCTGCATAGAAAACGGGGATGTTGCTAAGGAAGTCTGAGCCCTGAAGCAGGTCAGAGCCCAGACCAGACATCCCTGCTGCCTCCGCTGGGTCCTGCCGTGGAAATCACTGCCACCACGGACCATCAGCGCAGCCACGGCCTTTGCTTCTTTGTGGCACCCACTCTATGCAAGTCCAGAACAAAAGCATTCAACTAGAGGTGTCCACAGCTTTGCTGTTGGGTTGAAGAGGTCAAGAGGAGGAGGTTTTGTTGAGGAGGTCAAGAGGAGGACCTCCAGCTGGGAGGTAAGAAATGCTGGGTTTTCAACCAATCAACTGAATATAATTACATCCGTCACAGGTGCAAAGAAGAGTTTACTCGGGTTGAGTGCTTTGACGGGGCACCCACAACAACAACACACAGCATTCTTGTGCTTCCCAGTCTTCTCTAGGGCTGCAAGCGCTGCTGGCATGCCTCCTGGGGAAGCATCTTCATCCAGTGTTTCCCACACCTCATCATTCTCCTGTCTCCTTCCCCAGGTGGCCAGAGCCGTGCCCCGTCTACATTCACACTTATAACCTCTCTCTTACTTAAATAAGTGTATTTAAGTGTTTATGCATCACTGCTGTAAACAGAAAGCCAGCATCATTCATCATAAATAGATGGTAGAAGTAAGAATAAATACAAAGGAAGGAAACAAAGCTATGAAGAGCTAGTTACCTCCTTTACTGAAAGCTCTGAGGCTGTGGCCCACTTACAGCAAATGTTAGGTATTGAAAACAAACTGTCATCAATCAGAGATTTTATCTTTGACCATATTAGAAAACTTAAAGAGGAAAGAAAAGGGTCAAACCGTCAAACTTTGTATTCAGTGCTTTTCAGAATGCTTCCTGGGCAGCATTTAAAATTACCTTTCATGCCATTAGCAACCTGTTTCATGCATTGAGTGATAAATGTTAGAGAGTGTGGGCTTAAACATGGGCAAGCTTTGAGTCTGAATTTTAGCTCCTACACTTATGAGCTCTGTGACTTTAGACACATTGTGCAACCTCTCGGAGCCTCAGTATGTTGCTGCTGTTCAGTTGCTCAGTCGTTGACTCTTCACGACCCCATGGACTGCAGCACGTCAGGCCTCCCTGGCCCTTCATGGATCACTGCCTTGTTGTGGCCAAGGGGCTTGCATAACTCAGTGAAGCTCTGAGCCATGCTGTGCAGGGCCACCCAAGACAGAGGGGCGGTAGTGAAGAGTTCTGACCGAACGTGGCCCACCCGAGGAGGGAACAACAACCCACTCCAGTATGCTTACTGCGAGAACCCTGTGAACAGTATAAAGGGCATCAAAAGAGCCTCAATATACCTCTATAAAATAGATGCAATAATACCAGCTTTCCTGGTGTCTTAAATAGATCAGTGCTTCCTGAACTATATTCTACATATGAATCGCTGGGAAACCTTGCTAACTGTAGATTCTGATTCAGTAAGTCTGGGGTGAGGCCCGAGATTCTGCATTTCCAAGAAAATCCCAGATGATGCTAGTGTGTGGGCCATACTTTCAGTAGCAAGGCTATAGTTCTGTGCTGTCAGTACGGAAGTCATCAGTTACATGTGCTATTGAGCCCTTGAAATGTGGGCTAGTGCACCAAAGAAATGGAATACTTTAATTTCAATTAATTTTTTAAAACTGACGCTTGGTTCAGTTATCTGAAAACATTTTTTTAGTATGTTCAGAACAACTTGTGAATCTACCTTTTCAGTTATTAATTTAATGAAATCTAAATAGCTGAACATCTTTTTCCAAGGGAAACTTAATGTCTGAATGGAAATATGCTCTGAGCATAATAAAATAAACAACGTTTTGAAGACTTAGTTAAAAAAAGTAAAATATCTTTTTAATAAATTTTCTAATGATTGTACATTGAAATGATATCTTAGCTGTGTTAGGTTAAAGTATACTATTTTTGAAAAATGCATTTATTTTTATTTTTGGCAGCTCTGGGTCTTTGTTGTTTTGCACGGGCTTTCTCTAGTTGCAGCAAGCAGGGGCTACACTTCATTGCCGCACTAGGGCGTCTCATTGCAGGGGCTTCCCTTATTGCAAAGCACGGCTCTAGGTGTGGGAGCTTCGGTATTTGTGGCTCATGGGCTCTAAAGGATGGATTCAGTAGTTGCAGCACACTGACTTAGTTGCTCCATGGGATGTGGGATCTTCCTGGACCAGGGATAGAATCCATGTCCTGGCACTGGCAGGCAGATTCTCATCCAGTGTTATCGCCAGGGAAATCCAAAAAATATACTGTTAAAGTTATTAATTTCATCTGTTTATTTTTATTTATTTTTTAAATAAAATAAAATAGTGTGGCTACTAGAAAATTTAAAACCACCCTTGTGGCTTACTTTATATTCTAGTGAATCTAGGGGCTGGCTTGGTCAGCTCCCTTCCGTGGGTCTGAATTGGGTGGGTGAACTCCGGCTGGAAAGAGCAAGTGAAGTGGTGGAAAAAGACAAAGTTTCTTCCTTCCACAGTCAGGAGGTGGAAAAAGACAAAGTTTCTTCCTTCCATAGTCAGGAGGTGGAAAAAGACAAAGTTTCTTCCTTCCACAGTCAGGAGGCCATGGCAAAAAGCCAACATTAGCAGCAAGTTCTTTGGCCCACTGATGATTTCTTCTGTGGTGGGTTATTTGCACCACATTCCAAAGCAGGCTCTGCTTTCTGAAGAGGTAAAAAAAAGAAACACGTCAGCATCCCAAAGTAAGTTGCTCCAAGCTGGCCCTCCTAAGATGATCACTTTTCAAGAGTTAAGGGTCATGGCGAGGGGCCCACTCAACCCAACCTTCTCTGTGACATTCAGGCAAGTTAATTAAAACAGGCTGGCCTCTGCAAATAAGTTGCATTATCTGCTGGTCCACTCAGCAGTTCCCAAGGAGGCTTGAAAGTTTAATGAGGAGCAGTAATGAAGGCGTCTGCAAATTTGACAACAGCTAAGAATTTAGCCAAAAGAAGTTATGCAGAAATCAAAGTTAGGTTTTTTCATAAGTTTCATTATGGTAACTTTGCTCCCCCTATTTGTGTGGAAAAAGAAAATGTAACCCACTCAGGCAAATATTTACATGTAGAATCAGACCTGGCAGCAGATTCAAAGGCCAGCAAGAGCTGCTTCTGTATCAGAGGCCTGGAGACTCCAGATCTCCATTAACCTTTCTAAACAGGAACTGACAGCCTTGGATGGAAAATGTGGGGGGAGATGCAAATGTTTTTGAAGAATGTTTGACTACAAAGTAAACAGCCCAAATAGAAAATATTAAATCAGATGCTGCCTCCACATTCCATAAAACTGAGTACACAGTAACATATACTGTATACTTTAAAAAGTCTTCTATAAAAGAAATCAGGAAACAATTTTAACTTTGTGATGATTCAAATGTCATGGATTTGGTTATGTTGGCATAACACAGAGAATTTATTTTTTCTAATTATGTTAGATCTTGACATGAAGTTATATAGTTGGCAATGAAGGTATGATTTTAAAGATATTTATCTTTAGGCCTTCTTGTTCTTTCTGTCACCAAATTAAACCATGAGAAAATATTTACTAGGTAAACCATTCATTAAAGGGTAGACTGTTCTTTTAGTAACCAGAAAAAAAAAAAGTTTTTTTAAAAAACACAAAATAGTACAGTAAATATTTATTATTCTGATTCAGGATTTATTCTACTTTAGATGCAAGTGAAAGAAGGTGAGTTTAGCAAATTCTTAGTATAATCAAGATTATAAGGGAAAAGGAACAGCGCATGTTAGAAGCACACATTTATAAGCTATTCATTGTCAGTTTCTAAAATTCTTATTATCCAACAGTCATCTTGTCTGAATGCCTTGGTATGTTTAATATAAGCCTACATCTCAAGAATCTAGCTGATCAAGATAAGCCTCTCCCATTAGCCTGTTCTACAGAGATTTTTACTGTATTTTAGATATTCATCATTCAATTAATCTTAAAGGGTAGTGGATTCAGAACAATTGCTTACCTGACAAACTTGCTGATGATCACGGCCAAAACATCTCCATCTTCTCTGCATGCTGCATCAGCTGCTTTCTGTCTGGACTGCCTCTGTCTGTCTCTCTGGGCCGGCAGAGTTCCATCTATCTCTCGATTTCTTGCCCTGAGGACTTCTCTGATAAGCATTAACCCTGGATTCCCATCTTTGTTGGAGCTAAACCCAACATATATTGTTTGCATCATTATTGCATTTATTACATTATCATAATTGTTCCCGTATCAGTCTCAGATACTGGGGATTGTGTCTTTTTCATTTGGTACATTTTCTGCCAAGGACAGTCCCTTCATAAGATGGATACCCAATGAGGTTTCTGAACCAGAATTTAAAGCATCAGTTTGAGTGATTAGCATAACCAAACTGCTTATTTCTGCTCTGGCCTGCTCTCCCATTGGGTCTTCCCAACTTGGCTCTTGGGACTATGCCATTTGAACTTCTTGAAAATCTACCTCCATTTCCTTCTCTGACTGTTGGAGAAATGGCTTCTCTGTGTATGTCCTTGCCTCAGTTTTTGATGGTTCCATAGGAGAGTGGCTGGGTTCATGGTAACAAGGCTGTTTCATCCCACAGTCCTCTTGGAAGGTGGCCTTTACTGCGTAGTCGCCAGGCCTCTGACCACACAGCTCTTCTGTTTCATGTCTTTTCTCAGGAACAGTACTTACTCTGAACCAAGGTCCTCTGCCTTCATCCCCCCGCTGGCCTGCTCACTAAGGATCAATAGGCCATGACTTCAACCTTCACAGATGTGGACTTTTTTTTTCAAGGTGTCCCTTGCTCCTTCCAACAATTATCATGGGATTGCATTAGACTATTCCTAAAATCAGATCATCTAAGTTTTTTTTTAATATAAACTCCAGTTGTGGACAGTCTGAAGACGTGAGCTGTGGTATTAACTCACCGAACAAAAGCTTCTAGATATACATTCATATTTTAAGTCTGTGTGATGGGGTTAAGGGTAGTTTTTCTTGTCATCAGATACTTTCCTTATTTAATAATGAGTATAGATTATTCTTATAATCTAAATAATACTAATAATCTTTGAAATAAAAAACAAAACTATTTATGCTTAGGATTGTTTCATAATGAATATAATCCAAAATCTCCTGTATAAAACTGTTTTGAATCCAATGATAAAAGGTAATGTTCCTAAGGGAAAATATAAAATGCTATTTTCTTAATGGAATTACTAGCCATGTTGCTTTGTTCTATCTTTAAATTGACTCAATTAATCACACCATAAATCTCAAAAGAACTTTTTGTTTTTACACATCCTAATTATATCTCACGGCATCACTGACTCGATGGACATAAGTTTGAGTGAACTCCGGGAGTTGGTGATGGACAGGGAGGCCTGGTGTGCTGCAAGTCATGGGGTTGCAAAGAGTCGGACATGACTGAGAGACTGAACTGAACTGAATTATATCTCACTTAGGAGAGTCATTTGTGAATTATCCATGTCATTTGCTTTCCAACTCCTTTGGGCTGTTTCCCTTTCCAAAAACTGGAGAGGGGAAGAAAAAGAACATAAAAGTACAGAAAAATGGTTTAATTCAGCTGTTTGTTATTTGTATTCAGTAATGTTTTGGAGAAGCTTGAAATCAATCTGCTAAGTCATTTCAGTCGTGTCCGACTCTGTGCGACCCCATAGACGGCAGCCTAAAGGGCTCCCCTGTCCCTGGGATTCTCTAGGCAAGAACACTGGAGTGGGTTGCCATTTCCTTCTCCAATGCATGAAAGTGAAAAGTGAAAGTGAAGTCGCTCAGTCGTGTCCGACCTTCAGCGACCCCATGGACTGCAGCCTTCCAGGCTCCTCTGTCCATGGGATTTTCCAGGCAAGAGTACTGGAGTAGGGTGCCATTGCCTTCTCTGTTGAAAACAATAGTTAAAACAATCACACACATACATGAATCTATTATTCACGGAGCTTCTGGTTTCACAGGTAGTCAAGAGCCATGTCTGCAACTTACAACATCAAAAATAAATCCACACTCAGGTTTCAAGGTTGCATGGCCTTCAGGGACAAATTCTGTCCAGGTTCTCCATTCTTGAAAAAAAAGAAAACCATCAATGCAAAGTACAGCACTTTTCAAATGGTCTTTTAAAATTCATTATGAGCATTGCAACAAAACTAAATCTTCTTAAACTAAAAAGCTTCTTGACATTGTTGGGAAAATGCTAAAAATATGCATTTAAAAAGCCATGAATTACATATGTATTTTGTAGGGGGAAGAAGTATTAGAGAGTTTGTTTACTCTGAAGAGAATTGACACTAATTTCCATTATTTAAAATTAAAACAAAAATGCTAAAATTTTTAGAAGTCTGAAAAATAGAGAGACAAAACTCTACATGTGATTCAGCCTCAAATTTGTTTCTAACTAAAATCTTGGGCATGTCACTGTCTCTGAGGGGTCTTAACTCACACATACAATGAAGAAAAGATGATTACCTGGTCTAAAGTGCTGGTTTGTTACAGCTCTAGAATTTTATGAGAGGCTACAGGTTACATACAAACACCTATGGGGTCAGGTAGGTAACACATTGAGTGAAAAAGACCTGAGTGAAAAGAATTTCTCTTGAGAGTGAATCCTTATCCATCTTACCTTATTCTACACTTGACAGCAATAAACGTACTTCACTTTGCTCTTAGTTTTACTCTGAATGAAACAGTAATAAAGGGCCACTAATACTGATAAATGACAGTGGTGTGGCCCTAGAGGGAGTGATAGAGACTGTGGCAAACCAGCGAGGGTAGGTAAAGCAACAAGATAGTGTTACCATATGGGAATCAGGGCCTAGTTTTCCTAGATACTAATCATTTGAATGTTTTTAGTGAAATCTAATTGTCAATGCAGGCAATCAATTAAGAACATTGGAAAAACAAAAACAACCTTTTTGGACCATTACCATTCTGCCAAATGAAACACACGAACGGATCAAATACGGCTCCCAGACTACTAAGTTTACAATATCAGATCTAATTTGTCTCCCTCATGGTACTGGGATCAGCACACAGTAAATAATTTGCTAATAATACTCCTTTAATGAAAGCTCATTCTGTCATGACCCACAGAGTATTTACTGAGGTTTTTTTACATGCTGTGCGCTGTGCTAGGATTTTCTGACATTTAATCTCCTTTCAAGATTACAATAATCCTGAGAGGTGGGTAGATATACTGTTACCCTAACATTTTGGGATGAAATAAGGCTCACAGAGACCAAATAACATGTCCTAAGTCATGTAACTTATTTTTTAAGGAGCTGAGTCTAAAGTATTGACATTAATTATTTACAATATAATGCATAATGAAAACTATACATGACATAAACTTTCTTTTTCAGACTTTTAATGATTTATTATTCTATCATGAAGATGTGGTATAATATACATTAAAAAGCCTTTGTTACTGAACACTTGAGGTGCTAGTAAAATCAAATAGGGAAGTCTTTTTGCAAAATCCTGACTTCATTCACTTGAAATTATTAATTGATGGCCTATACACCATCATTTGATTATATGCTGTCCTCAAAGAAATGTCTGATTTGTAATTGTATCTTTGGTGAGCACAGATACACACCACCTGCCCTACCCCTACCCCACCCCAGACACATGGTACAGGGCTTCTATGAATTTTAAGGAAGTCCTCCGATCAGCTTCAAAAAAATTTAAGACATTTAAGCATTTGCCTCTGAATCAGAGGTCAGGTCCCAAATTATATAGATACTTGGTCTCTTGGGTGGAAAGCAGCTGTCCTCCAGATAGCTCAGTGTGGAGAACTGCACAGATTACAGTGGTCTTCTCAGCTAGAAACTTTAGATTTATTGAGTTTTATGTGTTGAACTTTGCAAGTTACCCCTACCAACAGGATGTACTTTGGAGTCTCTTTGTCATCTATGCCAATGACAAAACAACAACAAGGCTCCACATCTTTTCTAATTTCCTACTTGTCAAAGCAGTATAATTTCAAACTCCACAATTTCAAAATAATAGCTGTCCGACTGTAGACACAGAAGGATATAGACACATTAGACAAAAGGGACCAAGATGATGTTACAACTTAAAACATAATTTTTATCATTCCATCTAGAACACTTTTGAAAGTAAAAGACAGGAGATCTCAATAATCACATAGGGATGGCAGGTTTGCATACAAAGACTATCCCTGGGAACCTGAGACATATGGTCAACCTACTATGAAGAACAGTTGTAGAAACTGGCAATGGTGAGCATGGAGGAGAGAAGGTGAAGACGTGGAGGGACCTGCAAGCTGCCTCAGGTATCTGCTGCTGCTGCTAAGTCGCTTCAGTAGTGTTCGACTCTGTGCGACCCCATAGACGGCATCCCACCAGGCTCCCCCGTCCCTGGGATTCTCCAGGCAAGAACACTGGAGTGGGTTGCCATTTTCTTCTCCTCAGGTATCTGAAAACCCCACAAAGAACTGGTTTGATATGATCCTTATTCTAGCCCTTGGAGTGACTGAACCAAGCTAAAGAGGCTTTACCATCTGATGTTATGGTCACAAGCTTGGCTGTTGAACAGTTCTGGATTCAGTCCCAGATGAGGCTAACTAGCTGTGTGACCATAGGTAAGTCTCTTATAATAAAAGGGGAACAGAGTTGTAATGACATACTGTAAAATAGAAGAGCAAGTGACCCAGAATAGGGGTTCAATAAATATTGCTGGAAATAGTCGAGCACAGGGACAGACCATCAGTGGTGCAATGCTGTTTTAGGGATTAGCTAAATGGATGACCAGAGCCAACCTTTTGTTTTCCTAAGTACTTTAACTTTTATTCTCATAAATAGAAGAAATCAATTAGTAATTTTTTCCAGGTACAAGATAAAGTGATTTTATGCAAATCTTTAAGACATGTACTCAAATAATGAATAAATATTTTAATATAATATTTAATATTCATCATAAAATGACATTTTCCTGTCAAGCTATATACTGTTTCTTTTAACAATGCAAAAAAGGTATGTTAGGAAAAAATTTAAAATGGCATATAGCTTGATTTTGAGACTGCATCTGTAAAGAGATTAGAATTTAAGAAACAAACTTCCATTTTATTTGAAATCCCTTCATTAAAGACAATTAATTTTAAAATTGGTCATAATCTATTTTTCAAATAATAAGACAAAGAGGTTTTAACTTCTTACTAAAATGTATTTTGTTAGTTTTTAATGACAGTAAATTAAAAACAAATCTAAATATAGTCCTCTACAGTTTATTTTCTCTTGCTAACATTGATTTTTTAAAGTACTAAAGAGCCTCATTTTTTAAATGCATTTTGTCCAAGTAAACAGAACTTCTGGTACTGAACATCTTGAAGTTTATAAAGAGATTACTGTTTATCCTCTTCATTATACCTTCTTGTCCTTCAGCATTGTAGTTCTCAATGCCTCAACTGTTTACCCCAGTAGTTTCCAAACTTTGGCTGCATAGTAGGATCACCTGGCAAGTTTTTAAAACTCCTGAAACCCAGGCCACAGCCTCTACCACAACGCCTGGGGAGTGGAAGCCAGTATGTTTTAATGTTCCCTGGGAGACTCCACTGTATAACCAAGTTTGGGAAATATGGTCTTATCCTACGGCCCATTATAGAAATAGTTATGACTAGGATTTAAAAAGCCATTAAAACTAGGTTCCAAAACCATCAGTGGTGTTTAGCTAAATACCATAGTTAAAAAAAAAAAAAAAACATTGAGTGGGTTTCTAGCACACTCATCTGATCTCCACCTCCAGATGTGCAAGAGGCAAGCAAACTCCTTCTTTTTAAATGTAGAATGTTTATAGTGACTAAAAGCACCGAAAAAAGGAAATGGAAGCAAACACTACTACTTCTAGCAAGATGAATCTCCAGGGTACTCTTCACAAAGCCTTGGGTGTTTATAAACCAATCGAGATTTAAGGGCACTTTTCAACTCTGAAATTTTCTATTTAAACCAAATTTACTGGGAGAGACAGGAATAGCTCTTACAGGATTGTTTCTGTTGCTATTGAGTCAACAGTACCATCTTGCATTGCCCTTTATAATTGTCAAAGTGCCTTCATGTCTCCAAGCTCATCAGAACACCCAGAGCTGTGGAAGAATTGTAATGGTCGCAATTCTGTGGAGGAAAATAAGGGCTCACGGTTTTAAAAGCTGGCCCAAAGCAGAGTTGGAACCAGACCCCAGGGTTGACTTCTATGGAAATGCTCTTCTGATATCACCTCTACCTAAACCTCAGCGATCTTTAAGCCTCAACATGTTCTTCTGGGGAGCCGATTTTTCCTCTAAGAAAACATTCTTCCCTATTTCTCCCTAATACATCTGAGATGTTGAGGTTCGGTGGTTCAAGCACTACAAAGAGGTATGAAGTACAAAAGGGGCCAGGAATATGGAGCTCCAAGGAGGAATCCATAAGAGAGGGGAGAGAAGATGGGTAGAGAACGTGCTCAGGGCATGGAGAGCAGGCACGTGACAACCATGTAAGGCCAATTATCAAGGAGCAATTAAGGGGCATTTAAAGTGTTTGGAGAAGGCAATGGCAACCCACTCCATCACTCTTGCCTGGAAAATCCCATGGATGGAGGAGCCTGGTAGGCTGCAGTCCATGGAGTCGTGAAGAGTTAAGACTTGACTGAGCGACTTCACTTTCACTTTCAGGCGTTGGAGAAGGAAATGGCAACCCACTCCAGTGTTCTTGCCTGGAGAATTCCGGGGACGCGGGAGCCTGGTGGGCTGCCGTCTATGGGGTCGCACAGAATCAGACACAACTGGAGCGACTTAGCAGCAGCAGCAGGGGTTACGTGTTATGACGGACTTATGATGGGAGGGGAGAGGACAGGGATGTGGACCATACAGTTAAGAAACCTAAGTATATGGGCTTGACGTAAAGCGGGAATAGATTAGGGCAATAAAGGTGAAAATCAAGAAACTGACAAAATACTTGAAATCAAGGATGAAGTATCTGTAGCAAAACAGGAAATGCAGCTATTTCAATAAGACATTTACTTTGGATCTGATGGCTGTGTGTAGGATGACAGAATACTTAATTAGGTGACCTCTAATTGGTTGAATGACTAGATTAAAAGGGCATTAATACCAACCAGGTAGTGGCTTTGAAAAGTAAGGTGAAGGGTTGTTGGCAGATCTGTCTTATGTCTTTCCGTTTTGGTGACAAACTGGTTTCCATAAAGGAGTAGAAAGAAAGCTAATCAGTGTCTTGGGCAGCATTAAATTGCGAAGCGTCAGGGATGAAACTAGATGATCAAAACAGGAGTCACAGTGATATGAATGGACTAACACAACAGTTTACTATAACAGATGTAAAAGCTTGTTCTTTGGGACCCCAAGCCAGTAGTAGAAGCTCAAGGTGAGGCAGATGTCTGCTAAAATGTGTGAATAAACACAGGATTGGTTGACAGTGAGAGGTAAAACGGAAAGGTGTGTTCTAAACTGAGGCAAACCACAGCTCAAGTCCTTGCCCTGAGTAAAGCGTAAAAGGTTTGGAATGCATACAAAGAAGAATGACCCTTAAGAGAATAAGGGATTAAAGTCCAGTTTGAGCATCAGTGAGGAAAACCAGGAAATGAGTGTGAACTGTGGTCACCAGCAAGATTGTGAGCACACTCTGAAGCCGAGAACAGGTATGAAGCTAGGGGTGGTTCAGGATTGTGCACCAAGGTGTGAAATGTCAAGGAAGCAAAGCCATCTTGGTCGATGACAGAGTAGGTATGAGGCAGCCTATTGGAGTGCCTTCAGTAGGATGGGGCCAGGGAACTAGCTAAAAAAGACGTGAGAGATGAAGGAATCAAGACTAGCAGTCACGCTTGGTATAAAAAATAAAGTTAGCAGGTGTAAAGAGCTTTCACAAAGAAAAAAGAAAGAAAAAAAGGCTAGTTTGGAGAAGGTGCAATTATAATCTTAGAGACTGAACAGCTGAAAAATGACTATATTCTATTTGTGACCATGTTTCTGAATAACACAGTAAAAACGTAGTACTATAATTCATGTGGGAAAATGAATAGAGACGAAAGAAATGAGGAAAATACCTAGGTTCTGTGAGTTGACTAAAAATGCCAGCATTATGTCATCTGGATCAAGCATAAAGGTAAAACATAGAACAAAATAAGGGGTCCACAAGACTTTTTTAGTAGCCTGACGCTTCTACAACACAGCTTTGGGGATACAAAAACAGAATAAGCTAAGCTGGAATGGAAAGCATCCAAAAAAAGGCAACGGCTTCCTAACTGGTTTTCGAACTTCCAACCTCTCGCTCTGTTGAACAGCCAACGAGCCTCTCAAAGGCTGGACCTGCTGCTACCCGGCTCAGAAACCTCCACTGGCTTCCCATCTCACTCAGCCTAAGAGCCAACATTCTTGCCGAGGCTTATAAGGTTACGCAAGTCCTCGCATTACACCTCTCAGGCTATATTCTACCACAGTCACACTGGTTCACTCCACTCCAGCCACACTTGTTTTTCCTCAGCTACCAAGCACCAGCTACTGGAACCTTTCTTTGGAAGGGTATTCCAGGCAACCACGAAATTGGCTCCTTCACTTCCTTCAGGTCTCTGCTCAATGTCACCTTGTTTGAGAGGCTTCCCTGACCACACTATGTAATGCAGCGCTGTCTCCTCTCACCTGACATAGGTCTCCCACCCATTACAATACAGTCTCCAAGAGGAAGGACCTTGATTGGTTCTCCTGTCTAGAATGGTATCAATCTCCCCTGACAGGTACCAAATATCTGTTGACCAAATGACTGGAGAGGAGATGCAGATAAAGGGCAGGGGAGCAGTTGCTGGGAGGGAGGAACCAGGAGACAGACACTAGAGTAGTGTTCTTAAGAAGCTGAGTCCCAGACTCGGGAAACACGGCGTGGTTTCACTGTCATACTCTCCTCCACACTTCAGATTAAGACCTGTGTGCCATCCTAAGTCTATAAGTGAGACAGTGAAATATTTTAGAAACTTACAGACTACCCTTCTTGGAGGATTTGAAGCCAACTGAGAGTAGGCTTATGGTTGAAAGAGCAGAATCCTAGATCCATCAGAAAATTCTACATTTGAAATTCTAACCTCAGATAACACAACTCTCCCGGAGTTCACATTTAAAAACTTTTGCATTCATCTCAAACTACTCATTAAGGTATGCCTTACGCTAAATTTTTATGATTCCAACAGCAGCCTTACAGGAAAAAAAAAAAATCTTAAAATATTTTATCATCAGTAAGATAATGTTATCTTAAAGATTATAAAAATCAGCAAGTATCTCATTTTGACAGACTGGAAGAATGGCTATTGACAAACTATAAACAATGTTAATATAAAATGGTATTAAAACAGGTGTGAAATAATGGGTGCAAGTTGCTTATTTTAAAAATTATTGAAGTCTAATGCACAATAGGGTTACTCCCTTAGGCTAAATACTAAAACATTAAAAATTTTTACCAAGAAAAATACAACTGGAAGACAGAATAATTCTTCAAGAAATATACCCTATTCTTTTAGTTTCATAAATTTCAAGACAAATGCTATTATCTCATCAAAGTGATCAATTTTCATTACACATTACTTAGGAAATGAAGCAATTGCTACTGAGTTCCCCTTACACGAGGTCTGATTATAAGGAAAGCTTGGGTTATACATCTTAATCAGTGATTCTTTCCCTGTCTCTTCATAACCCAGGAAGGTTGTGAAGAATCTTCAAGACCAACTCTGATGCATTTGATATCAGAAAAGAACAAAGAAACACTTAAAAGTTAAGGTTTTTAGGCACTGGGTCTGGATTCCTGATAACAAGATGTTAGCACTGCAGTAAAACCAATAGCTACCAGCCTGGGCTCTTGCAAAGATCTGTTTAGTGTCAATTCCAGCTCATCATGTGACCCAGAACAAGTTACTTAAGCTTGCTAAGCCTCAGTCTCTCCTTATGTAAAATGGCAGAAGTAACACAGGGTTATTACTTACTTAGTCCACATAGACTGCTTAGCATATTGACAGATCAGGTACTCTATACATATTCAACTGTGATGTGACAAGATTCCTCTGAATAGTAAGGAAAGTATCAGCGTCTATATTAATTACCTAAAAAGTAATTTGGAAGCTATGTGGCCCTTGTAATTTGGATTTAATTCGGACTTCCCTGGTGGCTCAGACGGTAAAGTGTCTATCTACAATGCAGGAGACCCGGGTTCGATCCCTGGATTGGGAAAACCCCCTGGAAAAGGAAATGGCAATCCACTCCAGTACTATTGCCTGGAAAATCCCATGGACAGAGGAGCCTGGTAGGCTACAGTCCTTGGGGTTACAAAGAGCGACTGAGAGACTTCACTTTCACTTAAGACAATCTTAGAAACTTACCACATTGAACCCCGACACCGATTCATGTCATACTGACTTGGAAACTTGTTTTCCTAGGATATAGTGTGGATTAAGAAAGTTGGGCCGAAGACTGATACTATATAAGCACAAGACCTACTTCTTCCTTTCATTTCCTACTTTGGAACCATTAATGTTAACCAGTTTAATAATGACATTGAATTCAGAGAATACAGCTTAAACATGCCTGTGTTTAGTATTATCATCTGTAAGCAGAAACATTTTTCTAATGAATAGGGACAATGTTAAAGAAGTCGTTCTTAAGACAAAAAGTAGAGAAGTAAATTATCGAGAGTTTGAGACAAAACCCCCCTTACAAATTACAGAAGGATATTTCCTTTTGCACTGAGGTACTGCTGAGAAGTACAGGAACAGAACCAAGACTCCTCTTCCAGCATGGACATTCTTTATGGTATTTTTATAATGCCTATTCTAACAGAAAAAATTGGAGGCAGGAGGAGAAGGGGACGACAGAGGATGAGATGGCTGGATGGCATCACCGACTTGATGGACTGAGTCTGAGTGAACTCCGGGAATTGGTGATGGACAGGGAGGCCTGGCGTGCTGCGATTCATGGGGTCGCAAAGAGTCGGACATGATGACTGAGCGACTGAAGTGAACTGAACAGAAAAAAAATTTTCAAGGATCTTTCTAAGACTGCTTTTAGGTAGGTAGTATCATGACACTAATAAAAATTTTTTGGTCTACAAGTGAATGTAAACTAACTGGAGAAGGTAAAAGGCAATGTGGGATCTGGACATAAGGGTCCTAGAGTGGCAGAGGTTAAAAGCAAGCAAGCAGCTGTAGTGTAACAGGAGCTCTCTAAAGACACAGGCAAGAAAAAAAAATGCCAATAAACAAAAACTTATAGAAACTTTCCTTATTCAGTGAATTTTACAAAGGGATTTCATTCAAAATTCAATCCTAATACTTAGTACACTTACAGAATTGAACTTGATAAAGTGGAAAAAATCTCTCCTCATAAATATGGTACTCATATACTCATTAATTGAATAATATTTACTAATGGAAAAGTATAGTATTCGTAACCAAAAAAAGTCAAAGTTTTCTCAGTAGTTCAAAGTTGCTAATTTATGTTAAAGATTTATTATAAAAATACCAGCAGAGGGCAAACTGATTAATTTTGTTACCATAAACTTCAGATAACTGCTATTGACAAGTTTGGATTAATGAAAAAACCAGGTCTTACAGTTAATGTGAAAATATAATCTTTTCTAAAACCAAAACTTTACTTTCCCCTGGACTGCAGAAATTAACTCTTGAGCTACAAAGATTGAAGATGGTGGGCATGAGAGAATGGACAACATACCCACATTCATTCTCGGGGCAAGATCATGCATATTAGGACACTAATTCACTGTAACAGAACCATAACATTTCAAGTACATTACAGAATTCTCATTAATTAGATTTTTAAAATTTCAAGTAGAAAAAAGTAATTTCAAAATATAATGTTCAGATTAACTTAAATATTCAAAAAGTTCAGTCAGTCCCCATTCAGAAACAGATAAACAGTATATTTATTAAATGAGTTAAGACAAATAAACTTTACAAATAGACAAATAATAAAAGGCTCAGTGGCTAAAATAGATGGTAAGCATCATTGAAAGAAATCAACACCATCACGGTATCTCAGTTGGCTTACACGTGTAAAAAGAAATTTTCAAAGAGCAGTTTCACAGAAATGAAGCCAGTTTTTTTTTTTCTTATAAACAAATTGCATTTCTTGGTTCAAAACTGACATCTGTTATGAAAATTACCATATCACATATTTATAAGATGACAAGGAGTAACTCATCTTCAAAGTGCAAGTAAGTCTATTTACAACCACAAAAAAGGCAATGATGAGGAGAAAAAGATTTTTAAAAAATATACAAAGATTAAAAACATTTGGGATGCAAAATTAAACAATTTTTTGGTTAGAGGATAAAAGAGAAAAAGTGATTGAATTACAGATGCTGATTTCAGCTATACATACTATATAATGGGATCCAAGATCTCTAACAGCTTGCTTGCATTTTTTTCCTACTTACATAATGCTCTGGAAATTTCTGGTAGAAATTACAGTGTCTCAAAGAGAGAAATACACACTGAGCATGTCTTGCTACTACTTCATGGATGTCATAAGACCCATTTATGGATTAGAGTTGGTGTAAAAAGCCATTGCCTTGAGTTGAAAAACGAATACTGTAAAAGCTCAATACAAACCCTCCAAAGCACATGCACTTCTATATCTTTTGGTAATTACATTCATATTTAAGCATAATCAAAATAAAAAAGAAAACAGAAAACACTTCCCTTTTCTCTATTCCCTATGCCTTGTAGGCTCTCCAGTTGATAGGATAAGTTTTCAGAGTTGAAAAGGGTTCTTCGAGATAGTCTAGTCCGCCACCCTCATGTAGGGGAGATGATTTTTCCCAAGGTCATGCAGCACATTAATAGCAAAACCCAGACTAGAAACCAGGTCTTGATTCCTAGCCTGGTACGCGTTCCAGCATATCATGCTACCTCTTTTTACAGTATGATTCACTCTAAATACCTGATGAGTAATGTACAATTACAAATGCTGACAGAGCCAGTGTGTTTCTAAGTCTTGCAGAGGATAACTGCAAAGGATTGATGGAGAGAAAAAGATTCTCCCCCACCCACCAAAAATATCAAGCACCATCAACTAAATGTCTCTTTGCTGGGTCAGCATTTTCAGATGTTGTAGTAGTCCTTGTAAACTTTATGTCAGCCTGAGATTGTATATCTGGTGAAATCTGGGCCCTAACACAGTGCCAGTTCCTAAATGGTAAAGACAGAGGCCAAAGGGGAGAAGGCAGACAAAAGAAATAAAGACTTAAAAAATACAACTGGGTTAGAGACAGGCATTCCAGCATATGGTTAAGTAAGATATCTAAATATATATCTGTAGGGCCTTTCCCATCTTTTCACATTATCATTTTAACTAATTTGTTATTTGGCCACTTAAGAATGAAAACAAATGTATCAGAGACAATGGCGGTCATTATTATTATTTTTTTTAACTCTGAGATTATTTTAGGCAAACTAAATAAACTCTATGAAGAACATGTCAAACTGCAATGATTTTCTTAATCTGGTTCTAGTAGATTGCCACCAAGGAATTAAAGAGGGTACTTCATGGGGCTGTTACCATCTTGAAATTTATTCCAATTGCAGTTAAAGAGAACAGGCCGATGCACCACATTTGCAGAATTGAGTAAAGAAGCTCGAAGTTCTTTTTTTAAAAAAATTGCTGTGTATTTATTTAATAAAAGGGCATATTTATTTATGTTTACAAACAAGTTTCAAAAACAAAAGGAAAACATGTATGCTTCTACTTATTAACCTTTTTCAAAATGCCAACAGCCCTCATGCTGTATGAAGGTTTCTAAGGATTTATTAGAAAAAAATAAAATCAATACAGTTCACTCACAGTTCACCAAGACATCACTGAACTAACATGTTTAGACAAAACAAAAAGGACTAAAATTCTCTTGTTGTTTGATAGTTTGATTTAATTTGATTTGCCTGAAATAACAAAAGCATTTCAAGCATCTTTCATTATGTCGTTGATGTCCTGCATTAAACAATCTACTAAATTCTGAACAAAGGTTATTAGCAAGTTTTCAAAAATTTTAAAAATTAAACAGTTGTTTCAAAACCATTAAGTAGTAAATGTATTTAAGAAACTAATTAAGACAGATGCCATAACTTCATTAGAACACCACTGCTCATGTTTTTTTTGTTTTGTTTTGTTTTTTCATTGTTGTTTTTTTTTAAACAAAGCATTAGTGTTATTCTATTTGGCTATTAGTATTAGCAATTTATCTACAGTATTTAACAAGGTAAATTGTAGGCAAAAATTTAGTACAGTTTCAATAGAAACACCCCCCCCTCCTTTTTTTTTTTCCTGAAAATACAGCAGTATTTGAAGGACTAATTTTATCTCTGCATCAGTTATAAGGAAGCGTCCCATCTATGAACAGGAACAAAAAAAGTATCTACAAACCTTGTAAACAGATCTGCATCATTTATAAACATAAATAATCCAAATTATTAACAGCCAACAGCAGAAATTAAAGCATCAATTCAATGATCCAGGGCTCTTTGCTTGCTTGCCCAGCTTTACTCCTCCCTCTCTCCCCTCAAGGATTGACATCAACTAAAAACTCTGCTAATATACTGTTCAGGACCATTCTTAGGTTCTACTGATGATCCACAGGTCGACTTATGCTGAATTACTGTTTATCTGTCAGTTCATTACTCCCACCCCCCAAAAAGCACCCTCAGTCTGGCAGAAAGCTTTGCTTTTTTTTTTAAAAAAATAAATCTACATTCGTACAAGTATGTCTTCTGTTGAAGTCCAGAGACAAGAATACTATCTTGTCCGTCACAATATGTGAAAAGACCCAGTTTCAATTTGTTTCTTTACAATGCAGCTAGTGTGTTAACATTCAGCTTACAATCAGAGTGATGTTTCCAAACTATGTAGTGGGCTTCCTGGGGATGAAGAGGTAGCAGACTTGTTCATTTCTATTGTAAGGTAAATCCCGCTGTCAACAGCATTGTTATTTTTGTTGGGAGAGGGTGGAGGACTGGAGTTACGTTTTGTAGGAGCATCATCTTCAGCATCAGTGTCATCAATAAGGGGAATATGAGGCTCTGAATCTTCTATCCTAAACTCAGGATGTGTCATAAAGTTGTGAATTGAACTTCTTGATTCCGGTTTTTCTAACCCTTCATATAAAGAACTACGAAATGCATTCACCACTCGAATCTGTAATATCAGAAAACACAGAAACATATCAGTACGCTATTACCTTAATTTAAAAATGGTTCATTTATGAGTCTGAATCCACAAACAGCTAGGGATGAGTGAATCATATTTGCATGTAATGCAGTGGAACTTGCAATACACTGTAAAAAAAATGAATATTTTAGTAGGACACTACAGAACAACAAAACCACATACTCTAAGAATTAAGGGGTATAGAATTCAAAGTAATACTAAGAATATCTCATTGTCACTGGCTAAAAATTTAATAGCCATTTTATAGGATATTTTCCCCTAAAAAAAACAAAATCAAAGAGAAAACAAACATAAAATTAACCATACACAAGCGTTAGCTGATTTTTTAAATAAAAGAAATATAATTTTTAAAAACAATTCAAATAAGTTAAACGAAGTCAAGCACAGAGGGTTACTACTCATCATGCTAGGAATTAGGGAGTCACCGACTATGAAAAAGCCAAGCAAATATAAGCTGAATGCCACAATGAACTCACATCTACCCCACTACACCCTTAATTAAAAAAATAAAAATAAAGACAAAACCCAAATAAATATCTAAGAAATGCCATTAAACAGCTATAAATATTTGAGTATATGCCATTTGTCTATAAAGTGTTAGTGTTTTTCTCTATAATAGTAAAACTTAAATAAGTTTATGTACTGGAAAGAACAGATTTAAAATAAAACAAAAAACTTTCTGAGATTCTTCTGTGAAAAATTTCCCAAGGAGAAGAAAAAGTGTTCAAGCATTTTCACCCTTCAACACAAAGACCAACAATTCATCTTCCTTCTCAGAATTCTGCTATATGGAAGCAAAGAGGTCAATGAGTAATCAACTCAAATACATTACTAAACATACAGACTCGGGGTCTCATTAATCCAGTATCATAAAGACTAAAAAAAACCCCAAATAATTGGATTATTATTATTTATTATGTCAGTTATCCAGATATAACTGACATTGACATTTCAGGAAAAAAGATGACTAAACTCCTAGGTCACCAAAATCACTCATAAAACAATGGTATTCAAAAAATAAATTTCTTCACAGGGATATTTCCATTTATTTTGTAAAAATGTAACAATTTATGGCCACTTTTTTACTGCATATATTTAAGGCATAGAAGACTATTTGATACACATCTACAGCATGAAACAGTCACTACAATCCAGTTAATTAACATATTCACTACCCCACACTTATTGTCTGTGTGTGTTGAGAACACCTGAGGTTGGACTCTCCTAGCAAATTCCAAGTAGACAGCAGTGTTGTTACCTACAGTCACCATGCTTACATCAGACTTCCGGAACTCATTCATCTTGCATAGCTGAAACTCTGTACCCCCTGAACAGCATCTTGCAATTGCCCCTCCCCCTGGTAATCCCCACTCTACTCTACTCATATGCGTTTGACTCTTCCAGATCCCCACTTCTGAGACTTTAACCAAAGGAACTGAAATCAAGATTTGGAGTGATTCCTGCACTCCCGTGTTCGCTGCTGTCAGTGGCCAGTATGCACAGAGAATACAAACTGGAGGGCCAGCCAGCCTATCTGGTGGGTGATAAGCTGCTTAACGTGACTCTGCAGTTGCTGCTTATTGGACTTGTTTGCTGGTATTGCTATTGGAGCTAGAGAAGCAGTTGAGGTCTCTCTCTTGTTCTGACCAATCTGGGTAGAGGAGAGTAGTGAAGAATCACAGGGGAAATGAATCAATTTTTGAAACATGTTAAATTTGTTAAACAACCAAAGTGAAAATATTCAGAGTTCAGAAGAAAGTTATGGGTGTAAGTTAGAGATCTGGGAGTTTAGCAAAGCTCCAGGAGGGGTAGAGTGTAAAAAGTAATAAGCAGGTGAGGGCAGCAAGTGTATTTATACATGCAATTACACACACCTGTGACAGCTGAAATCGGATTCCTTTCCACTGAAGGTTTTCAAATTTTCCCCCATCTGACAAAATTTATTATGTTATCCTAGAACATCAAAGCTTGAAAGGATATTTGAGATAGTTTATTTCAACCACTTTACAAATAATCAACTGAGCAACTGAAGACAGGTAGCTGCCTTGCCAGGTCACTCCAAATTAGTGCCAGAAAGTCTTAGAGCTAAGGTTTCTGGACTCCCAACTCCAGGTTCTTTCAAGTCAATAAAAGAAAATAACATATGGACATTAACTTTATAACTAACTTTACTAGAATAAGGTATTTCCTAAGATTAAGGTCAGCACAGTACAAGGGAAGCTTAGAAATGCTCCAAAGCAATATAATTTTCAAAAAAACAGTTCTCATATTAGGCACACAAAGTAACATCTAGATTAACTAGGGGTCACTGAAACAAATTTGTTTTACTTCTTGCTCTTAAACAAGAAAGCACCCAATCTAAGGCATGCCACTGAGCTAGTTATATTTGGTCTCGTCTCTATAACTTTTATAGGTAAAATTCTCAAAGTACAATAGTAATTCTGAGTAATGAAAAAGCACAATTGCATGCATTATACTGTAGGTAGATAGAAAATTATTTTAATACCACAAAGAAATCAGTTAAGCAGAAACCGATTACCTAGTTTTGACAATCTAACCCCTACTGCTTATTTAATCCAGTCTTTAAATGCTATTCTTTTAATAGCAACTAAGATCTACTATGTACAACACTATTTAAAGAAAATTCAACAATTCCTATGTCAAGAAAAAATTTTAAAGAATGAATTATTGAGAGGAAAAAATCTGAGGCACATATGGCAAACAATATATTGAAATGATTATTATAATAATAAAGTAATTTTAGGAAACTGAAAGTGATGATTAAGGTAAGCACTACATTAAATCTAGCAAAGTAAGATCATGTACCATGCTAAACCACCCATTTTCTTAAATATAATCCTAACTTTTGATAGGAGAAAAGAATATTACTGACCAGAACATGATACACAGGAGACAGTTCTATTTTACCTTCTACAACAGACTTTTCCCAAACTTTGTCATCATACTTTTACTATGTACACTATAAATTAAAGAATTTCAATGGTAAAGTAAAAGATACTTTGCAACAGGAAAGAAATTCTAGGTTGCTTTTCCAAGTTATGTCTTTGTACATCGAATTTTCTCAAAGTGAGACCTGTGTAATAGCTGATGTTTTAATTATATGGAATAGGAGTTGGGAAATATTTTCTGTCAAGTGCCAGATAGTACCTACTGCATAGCACAGAGGACTTTATTCAATATCTTGTAATAATCTGTAATGGAAAAGAATTTGAAAAAGAATAGATATATATGTATAACAATCACTCTGCTGTACCCTTGAAACTAATACAACATTGTAAATTAACTATACTCCAATTTAAAAAAGAGATTAAAAAAAAAAGAGTCAAAGAAGTTTGACATAGATATTCCTAAGATTATTCTCTACTAGGGCAGGAACCAGTGATAAAATTAAACCTTCCATTAAATGAATTAACACCATTACCCTGGCTACCTGTACCCAGCAACTCAGAGGTTTCATACAAAGTTGTGCATCAGAAGAGTCTGCAGCAGGTGTGGGTGTGTACGGCTTAAAACAGAGCTTGTGATTGATTTGATATTTAATATAAAGCCTGGGACACAATTATAGAGAAATACAGTTAATATGATACCACACCTAGTGAAAAAAGTCAACTATTTAAAATTTTGCTGAAATAAAAATCAACAGAATTTATACCACCTAGTAGATAAAACTTGTCAAAAGAAGTTTAACTTAAAGCTAATCAAGAGGAAACAGTCAAATTCAGAATGTAGGAGACTTTATAAAACAATCTGCCTGGATTTTTAAAAAAGAAAATCAATGTTATGAAAAATAAAGGTAGAGAAAACAGATCCAGGCTAAAGGAGAGGAGTCATAACATACTCTACTAAATGTCCTTTCTTGGATCCAGGATCAAAAAAGCTGTAATATATGACATTTTGGGGGCAACTGAAGAAATCTAAATATGGACTGTGTATTAGATAAAATGGTATATATTAATATTATAAAGATAAAGCAGACATCATAAAACATTAAGGAAGTAAGTGAAGCTGCTCAGTCGTGTCCGACTCTTTGTGACCCCAGGACTGTAGCCTACCAGGCTTCTCCGTCCACAGGATTCTCTAGGTAAGAATACTGGAGTGGGTTACCATTTCCTTCTCCAGGGGATCTTCCCGACCCAGGGATCGAACCCGGGTCTCCTGCATTGGAGGCAGACGTTTTAACCTCTGAGCCACCAGGGAACACGTCATAAAATATTAAGAAGTGGTAAATCCAGGCAAAGGGATTTTGTATGGATTAACCTTTCAACTTGTCTATCAGTTTGCAATTTTTCAGTTTTGAGGGGAGGGAATATATCAGGATTAAGTGTCAGTTTGGCTCCTTCTATGGATATAAATAGAAGCTTACTTTCCATTCCAGCCTCATCAATTCCTTCACTTCATTATACTCTTTTAAACTACATCAGCTGGGATCTGCTTTCCTCAACCAACAAATTCTATCAAGGGGTCAGCTTGAGAGTAATTTCCTTAGGTAATTTTCCCTGACTTCTCAGGGAGGGGTGAAGACTCTGTTATAACACTGTTTCATCACCATGTCAAAATTCTTATCTCCTCATCTGCTTCTCCCCCTAGACGACAAAGTCGGGAGGTTCCAGGGCATGTGGTAGGCCTTGCAGTGTTTATCAAATACAACAAAGTGAACACTAAGAGCAGGAGGTGAAGGCATGAGTGGTTAACATGCCCTCGAAAGCCAGGAATCATGTGGAATCCAGATGAGGGAGGGATGGAAGTGACATCAGCTGTCCCAGGCATAAGGCCAGGCATAAGGCTGCCCATTCCATGTCATTCAGGCAGGTGGCACCACGGTAACTTCTAAGAGGAAGACTGCTATCTGTCCCTGTATACAAATGTAACATCCTAAAGTCAGTCACCCTAAAGATATAACATGTCTAAAGTTACAGGGTCAGCTTGTCTTCTCAGCACCTGGGTGCTCTTTGTTCTCCATCATGCTGCCTCTGCTTATTAGCCTTGGACACGTCATTGAAACTCTAAATCAGCGTTCACACCTGTAAAATGGGGAGAGTTCCTATTCTGCCTATTGTGCACACTGTCAAAAATAGCAAATGCAAATTACTTAAGCAAACCATGAACAGGCAGACTCTTAAGCAGCATTGTTTTCTCCCTTAATTTATCCTCTCCCCAGTTTCCCAATGGACGTGAGCTTGAGCCAACTCTGGAAGATGGTGAAGGACAAGGAAGCCTGGTGTGCTGCAGTCTGTAGGGTTGCAAAGAGTTGGACACAAGTGAGCGACTGAACAACGTTTCCCAAGATTCCTCTTTAGTCTCTCACTGGCTAAAGATCAAACGGAAAAGATAAGTCACTGCCCAAATCAGATTATCGCGACTGAGTTGGAGGGTACGGATGAGGGGTGGGTGAGTTTATATCTTTAATGCTTCCAATATACTGAGAATCCACCAAGGAATCAACAAGCTAATTCAGAGTAAGGATGATAAACGTTATAAGACTTCTGGAGAGTTTACTAAAATGCAACAATCTGTTATTATTTCTTTACACTAATAACTACGTGAAAGAGAAATTAAGAAACCAAATCTCATTTACAATTGCATTAAAAATAATAAAGTATCTAGGAATAAATTTAACCAAGGAAGTGAAAGACCTATATACTGAAAACTACAAGACTTTAATAAAAGAAACTGAAGATGACACAAATAAATGGAAAGATACTCCATTTTCATAGGCTGGAAGGATTAATAGTGTTAAAATGTGCATGCTACCCAAAGCAATACAGATTCAGTGTAATCCCTAGCAAAATTCCAATGGCATTTTTCACAGAAATAGAACAAACAATCCTAAAATTTGTATGGAATCACAAAAGACCCTGAATAGCCAAGGCAATCTTGAGAAATAAAAACAAAGCCGGAGGCATCACACTCCCTGATTTCAACTGCATTACAAAGATGTAGTAAGTAAAACAGTATGATATCGGCATGAGTCTGTATAAAAATGGACATACAGATCAATGGACAAGAACAGAGATCCCAGAAATAAACCCATGCACAGGCGATCACTTAATTCACAACAAAGGAATCAAGAATATACAATGGGAAAGTCAGTCTCTTCAATAGATAGTGTTAGGAAAGTGAGACAACCACATGCAAAAGAATGGAACTGGACCACTATCTTACATCACACACAAAAATGAACTCAGAATTATAACGACTTTAACATGAGACATGATACCATAAAGCTCCTAGAAAAAACACAGATGCTAAGCTTCTTGACATAGGTTTTGATGACGATTTTTTGAATCTGACACCAAAAGTATAAAAGGAAAAATAAACAAGTGGGATTACATCAAAGTGAGAAGTTTCTACACATCAATGAAAACCATGACCAAAATGAAAAGGCAGTATTTTGTTCTCATAAAATGTGAGAAAATATTTGCAAATCTATGTTTATAATATGGGGCAAATATTCAATATATATATATATTTAAAAATCTATACAAATCAGTAACAAAACCCCCAAATAGTCCAATTAAAATATGGTCAAAAAATCTGAACAGCCATTTTCTCAAAAAATATATACAAATGGCCAAGTGGTACATGAAAAGATGCTCAATATTGCTAATTACAGAAATGCAAGTCAAAGTCACAATAAGGTATTACTTTACATCTATTAAGATGAAATGGAAACAAGGTTAAGTGTTCACTGATGAATAAGTGGATAAACAAAGTATGGTGGACACACACATGAATAGTATTTAACCATAAAAAAGAAGGAATTCTGGACATTTACAAAAACACAAATGAACCCTGAGAGTATTATTATCCTAAATGAAATAAATCAGACAGAGAAAGACACATACCATATGATTTCTCTTACATGTATATGTGGCATATTAAACCCACGCCCTCAAAACCAAGCTCATAGATATTAAAAAAACAAATGGTTGCTGTAAGAGGTGGGAGGTAGGAAGTGGTGGGAGAGCTGAGTAAACTTAAAAAAAAAATTGAATAAAAACACTTTTTAATGCATTTTCCCTACTTCTTTGGAAAACTCAATAGAATATCTTATCTAGGAAGCAATTTTAAATTGATTGTATAAATAATAAAAAAAAAAAGCTCCATAAATACCAAAGAACTTAGAAGCTTCTACAGGGTTTCCACCTCAAAACAAAACAAAACAAATAAAAAATTCACAGCAAGCCCACAAAGTCCAGGCTAAGGAGGTAAGTGAGGGAAGTGAAATCACTCAGTCGTGTCCGACTCCTTGCAACCCCATGGATTGTAGCCTACCACGCTCCTCTGTCTATGGGATTTTCCAGGCAAGAGTACTGGAGTGGGTTGCCATTTCCTTCTCCAGAGGATCTTCCCAACCCAAGGATCAAACCCGGGTCTCCGGCATTGAAGGTAGATGCTTTACTGGCTGAGCCACCAGGGAAGTCTAAGAAGGCAAACACTGGGTATATGCTCAGAACTTTTCTTCAGGGTACCAACTTACTTTCTAAACTGATCAAGATACAAGTCAAAGCATTAAGTTCATTTTCAGCTTTAAAAACCCAATTTCTTGGTTCTGTTAGATCAGTTTCAAATCACATGCTTTTGGGAATCATGCAGAATGGAATATGTTTAAAGGCATATACTCAAAAATTTATAGTAGTTTCACAAATTCTAAGCTACAGTTTTATTCCCCATATTAACTATCAGAGTTAGCGTAGAGACAAAGATTTCATGTCTGATCTTTGGTTTCAATTGTTCCACCTGTTATCTAGCCCTCTAAGAAATAAAACGACAACAACGACAACACTTTGAGGTCTCAATCCACTTTACGAAAAGAAAGCTTTATGAAAAGCCTGAACAATGAATTTAAACATTAAGGAGAAAATGAGAAACGTTAGGTGTGTGAAGTAGGAAATGTTAATTTCATGCACTTAGGAACACACACTCACACCCCACAGTAGTAGAAGCAGTAGAAGAGGAAAACACTACATGTGTAGGGGTAGAAATATTTGTTACATCATGATGCTGGCTGGCGATGGAGGGTTGCCGCCTTAGTGCCCCCTGAATGGAACTTCCACTCTGGAAAGCATTCACTACATCCATCTGCAAGGAATCAGAGATTGTGACAGCTTGCTCAGCAAGAGAGAAGAGAACAAGAGAAAGGACCATTCCATCTATCAACATATAAAAAGTAAAGAAAAAGGCACTTTTTACAGAGCAGATAAATAGGCAAGAGGAGCATTTGGAGATGAAGGGGGTGGAAAAAAAGCTAGGAGAAAAGGAGCTTAGGGGCATACGGACACATTCTTTCGTGGTCAGTTAAAACTTGCACTCATTCCAGGCACCAGTACTATTTTTCAAAAGAGTAAGTTCTGTGGGTTGGGGAAGCTAGAAAGGAAGTGAAGGAGCACATTCAAACCTCCTCCCCAGCTCCAAAGGCCCTTGGCTCCCGTTCCCATCGTCTCTCCTACCTCTCCACCAGGCCCATACCTGTGTCTGGATTCTGTTCAGACCTCTAAACCACAAGATCTGGCCACGCCGCAACTCCCGCTCAGCGTGATCAATCTCTTCCACATCCTCTGCTAACTCCTCCTCAGGGATTTCCTCCTTCTGTGTGCCATGACCAGCTTCTTTGAGGAATTTTAAGCGGCTAGTTGGAATTGTTGAAATAAGCTACAACACAGGGGAGAGAACTTAGAAACAAACCATATCAGGATACAATGAAACTGATCAACTTCAGTACAGAAAAGGAATGAAAAGCTGCACTCAAGAGCCAACTATCTTTACCAGTGAAGCAATGAAACTTGTCCATCATAGGCCTTCTTTCTCAGAAAAAACATTCTTCTGTTAGCTACGCAAAAGATTTAAGTTTGAAGGGCAAAAGTTTCCCTGAATGAAAATAACCTGATTACATTTGCAAATTTTATTTAAGACATTCGAGCCCATGAATTACCCAACCATGCTTTGATATACATATATATATATATATATATATATATATATATACACACTTAACTTAAACTCGAATGAATATTTATTTCAAATAAAATGAAAATTGATCTTATAGGATGCAAAAGAAGTTTACATTTCATTAGCACTTTAAGAATTCAATGAGGAAAAAACACACTAGAGTTCAGAAAACCTTCAAGGCTGCACTGAAAATAGATTTATTCAATGTATTTATTTTCATAAAGTGTAACTATTTAAAATTGGATTAACACTGATTGAGAATGATACCAAACAGGAACAAATGCCCCAGAAGACATAAAAGATAGAACGATACCAATATGTATTAACTTGTAAGTGTTAATAGCCATTTCTTAAGGAAGTTAGGAGAAACAGGCATGCAGTGAGTATCAGAACTGCTCCGAGAACTTGTAGTTCAACCACCTCATTTTAGAAGTGAAACAGGTTCAGAGACACAGAAAGTGACTTGTTCATGGAGTGACTAAGACCCTAGGTTTCCTGACAACAAATCAGTGCTCTCTACCATGGCACCTAAAAATCAATAGACAATGTCAACCAAAGACAGTTACTAACGCCTATTAGGCATGTACACTATATTGAATTTCCTCTTCTTGAAAATAGCCAGACGTGGGGGAAGGTTGAGGGGGTTGGCTTTGCCTGTGAGGGAACATTATAAAGTAACTAGAACAGTTAAAAGAAAAATGTGGACCTAGTACAGATCCTACTTAAAAGAAGATCGCTGTTAAAAAAGGTCTTTACAATGAGTAAGAAGAGAAAGCTCAGACCCTAGAAACAAAAGAAAAAGATAAAAAGCAGGTAAAGATTGACTTAAGGTTAAGTACAATCTGAATGTTTAGTCTGACTTGCAAAATAACCATAAATTAGTTCACATCAATTACACACTGTAACGTGCTCACTTGCATTTATCAAAATGTTAGTAGATTCTCTATCAGTTTTCTAGTTATGGTAATAGACTTAAAATGAATACACACACTGTTATCACTTATCTTTTAAGAAACAATGACATACATCTGAAAGTCAGCTACCCATAGTGAAGATGAAGGACATCTCATTTTTGAGGCAGTGTATTTTATATGTATACTGTTAAAGTCATTCAATCCAAATAATCTAAAATGTCATTTTGTGGCCTATTTTTCCAGACACGAGGAGTTTTATGGAAACATTTGTCATATCAACTGAAACTCAAGATTTTTTTAATGCTACTTTTAATGAAATTATGTAACAGAATGATAAAAAGGCTAAAGCATATAATATTTTTATTAAAATATTAATTCTGAAAATGCAAAGTAGGTCATAGAGCAAAAGATACAGATATTAGCATTCTGACTAGTTATAAATGTATCATTTTAGTAACAGTTGTAAAACTTGTTCTAAAAAACAAGTTAAAAGACTATGTAAGAAATTAGTGTTTTATTGCACAGGCATAATCATAATTAATACCAAGTGACATACTAGAGCAAATATTACATTAAAAAGAATCTCTGAATGTCCTTTCTTGACCTAGAATGAAAACTACTTAGAAGCAAGTTATAGAATTGATTAAAGAGTATACACACTAGAAATTAAAAAAAAAAAAAATCACTTTAGGTTTGAACAAAAAGTGATGAGATTTTTTTACCTGGCCCCAGAGTAACGTTCCCATTCCTAGGAATATTGACCATAGCCACTGTTCTATTGAAAGTTCTGAACAACTGAAAGGTTTTCCACCAAACTGCACAATTATTATCTGGAGGAATAATCGAGAATAAATTTATTTAGTGAAGTTGCTGACTTACACTCTGACCCATGCTCCTTATATCTCACTGTGGACTTGTAATGAACAAACGAAATAGCTGATCCAGACATGCTTTGAGTAGCACAAAGGCACTGAAGAATGACCTTACTTCCGTCAGTTGTCCTGGGCATATCATTCTAGGCCAGCAACTAACGGTTATCAGACTTGCTTGGCAGAGAGACAAGAAGTTATGTTTTTGCAATCCCCATATACTAAAAACAGATAAAATAAACCTAACTTTGACAGTAAGTAGGAACTAACATTTTAGTGTATCAAGAATAATGATTTCTTTTAAATAAAATACTTCCAGAAACTATACAACTAAGTAAGCAACAGTTTGTCTCAAGTTGACAGAAAAACTGAAAGCTAAAACAGAAATGGTTTGCAGAGAAATAATTGAGAGCTTTGGGTTTCAGAATCCAGTGCCCAAGGCACAGAATGAATACATGCTCAAAATTCTTAGACCTTCATTTTGAAACTAGCATCGTCACTGTCTGATTCTATCCTTGAAAAGCTCACTTTTTAAATCTTACTGTGTTTACTGACCTCCTGATGTGATCACGCACCACTCACCCACCTGCTTTGATTCCAGATTCTGCTATTAACAGTCGTTTGCATAGAAGAGTACCACAGAATCCAAGGTGATATAAAACATAGGTATAATACACAGTTATGTAAAATTTGCCACAGGTAAAGTGATGCTTAGTTTGCTCTTATTATGGTCTTTATATAAATGGCAAAATTCGGTCCTTTCTATTCCTTCTCAATCTCACTGTTCATACCCCATCCTCCACTTGTCTTCTGCCTTGTTTTGACAATATTAACGAAATATAAAACTGGCATATAACCAACTCAGGATGCAGTCATTTAGAATCATGTGGATTTTAAAATACTTAAAACCTATTATTACTTAATAATGAACTCAACTGTAGAAATATAACGATTAATTGCTAGAAGCAATTAAGGGATCACTGTAGGTAGACTAAGAAGTGGTTAGCTGTAAGACTGGCCTTAAGATCAACATTATAACAGTTTTCATAAAAGCAATGTAGAATAAATAATGAGAAACAGAGTGAGCGAGAGCAAACACTGCTGTGAGCAGTATCGCAGCCACAGAATCAGCAGTGCAACTGAAGGAGTCCTAGTTTAATATACTCATTCACAGGCAGAACTTCAGGATGGGGCAGATTTTCACTTGAGTTGTGATATTTAAAATTCTTCTTTGATGTCATCAAGGCAATATACAGAAGGCCCACACATTGAGGTCAAGTATTTTCTGGAATAAGCCACCTGCTTACCTAAGATCTTCACACAATAATCATATGTGAAACTCTCTTTTACAGCTACCCACCTGTACCACAAAAGTGCCTAAAACAATTGTGCAGAAGATGGCATTATTAAAGATTCCTTCAAACACATTTCTTTCACCGTGAATTTTCCGTGCATTTATTTCGTTGAAAAGTTGCATCAGTAAAAGGTATTAAAAACAATAGTATAATGTTCCGATGGAGGAGCATGCAAAGGAGCATTTCTTCCGCTATCAATATCAAAAAACTTTTCTCCTGAAAGAATGAAAAATTGCTTTGTAATTATCATACAAAATAACTGAACATTTTAAGGAAGCATGCAATAAAACCTAGCCAGACCTTTCTTTGATCTCTAACAGCAGCACAGAAAGAGTTGTGAGGGACCTGGGATCCTCCAGTACCACTCTCTTATCTTATATGGAAGGAGACTGAAGCCCCCCTGACTATGGTGACATGTTCAAGATCACATCTAAGTCAGTGGTAGGGCCAAGGATAAGAAATCAGGACTCTTTACTTCCCACTACTATTACACTGCCTCTCAAAATGTACTAAGCATCCACTGACAGAAGAAATTAAAGATAAATGGGAGCCAGAAAGAAAAATAACATACATTCTTGAAAAATCTACAATATAAGCTCAGAACCAAAACAACTGAAGCTTTACTGGGCATTGAATTCTTACCGGCAAACAAGAGTGTAAAGACTACGACAAGCTGATAGAATGCATGACCCAAAATATTCTTCATCATTGTGCGTGAGATGAGAGGCTTATTTCTACCATAAGGTTTCCGAAGCAAGAGAGATTCAGTGGGGGGTTCGGTCGCCAGAGCCAGGGAAGCAAGCGTATCCATAATGAGGTTTACCCATAGCATCTGCACAGCTTTAAGTGGCGAGTCCTAGAAAAGACAAGTTTCTTAACAGACATTCACAACTTTCCAGGGATTCAGCAATTCCCAAGGAAGCCATTTCTATTTAAATACTTAAAGTACAGGAGTTAAAAATTACATTTCTATATTAATTAACCTAAAATGCTAAGCTTGAACTTATTTAAATACTTAAATATTTTAAAAAGGCAGGTTATATACATTTGTGCTCTAAAATAAGCAAGATTCAATAAACAAATTGTCAACCTACTTGAGTAATACAGGCGCCTGTGAAAGCAACAATCACTGCTACTACATTAACGGTAGCTGGAACTGAAGGAATTTTGAGATGCTGTCATAGACATTTCGTCCCCACATAACTGCTTTAACAATGCTTGTAAAATTGTCATCCGTGAGAATAATATCAGATGCTTCTTTAGCTACATCAGTTCCAGCGATACCCTATTAAAGAAAATTTCTGAGAATTAGACTGAATGTTTAAAATACAATTTTTAAATATTTGAAAGGACGATATGTATCTTACAAACAAAAATTTACTATTATACTTAATAATTATTGACATATTTACTGTAAAAGGGGGTAATATAGTTAAGTCTAAGACATTGTCTCCCAGAAGGACCTTCGTCTCAGTAGAAACTGAAAATAATAAATGAGACATTTACAATAAAGTTCAACTTCGGTTAAAAAAAAGAGAGAAATGGACAAAAGTACTACCCCAAGTTCCTTCCAAAAGTCACATAAAAGATTTTTTTTATTAAAAAATAAAAACTCTCAAAGGCTAAAAGTTAGTAGGAAAAGTGATACATCATAAGAGGTTGGAAAGCAGATAACTAAATAGTTAAGAAACTCACAGACCCAGAAAGCTGAGCCCTAAACCAACAGTAGAGAGAGCAGAGTAGCAGCTTTTTCACACCCCAGGACTCTTCTAAGTAAGGCTCAGGACTTGCAGCACCGGATGAAGAGGTGAAGCCATGAATAAAAACAGGAGAAATTCTTACGTTTACTGAAGACACTGAAGAAGTACTTAGAAGGTCCAAACTAAAATAACAGTGTCTCTCAATAGGGGAATGGGATGGATGAATAAGTTGTGGATTAATAAAAATGAGTGAACTACAACTCTATGCAACCACACAGACGAATCTCACAATAATGATGCATAAAGGAAGAGGGACTCAAAAATAACATGTAATAGATAATCCTAATTACAAAGTATAAAAACAGACAAAGGGAATCTTCAGATACTGGTTATCTCTGTGGAGAGACACAGCAGTAATCAGAAGAGAGTGTGGGTGAGGAATATGGGAATACAGAACATATATTTCTTCCCTGCACAGAACAGGTCTGTTGACTTGGGGTAATCCATGCAGTGCGTACTTATGACAGAGAAACTTTTCTGTATGTGTTACATTTTAATAACAAAATGAAAAGAAAAGGCAACTGGAGCCCCAGAGGCCCTCCCCAAGCCCACACAATTGGGCACTTTGCTACTCCCGGGCCTGGCAGGAGACCGCCTGCAAACTGACCAAAGAGGGTCCAACAGCGAACTTTGGACTCAAGGGTACCAACGTGCTGCTGAGTACAGTACTCTTCCTCTTCTACTTGCTTCCCAGAAGCAGCAGATTTGAAAACTCTTTCCTGAAAATCTGACCATCCTAGGAGATGAGACCAACAGATACTGAAAATTCACGGCACCCTAAGAAAGTGAAATGGCCAAGCCAGATCACTTTACTGGGAAGCTTCTGGTTGATATGACGTACACAGAGGCCTCAGGCTTTCCAGCTTTTCAGCTTCCCACTGGTAAAAAGATGCAGAAACAACCATCACTCTGACATGTGATGAAAGCACTAACCTGAAAGACACAGACTAAATTAAAGGGAGACAGACACACAGACTCTACAGAGGGACAAAAGCTTATTAAAAAAAAAAATAATAAATCTGGGTTTCCCAGGTGGTGTTAGTGGTAAAGAACTCACCAGTCAACGTAGGAGACATTAAAAAAAAAAAAAAAATCAAATCCTTAGCATGACAAAAGGCACAGCAATGAAACAAGAACTCAGAGATCCAAAAACAACTCTTGGAAATTAAATATATGATTACAGATAGGAAAATACAACAGAAGCTGAGGAAATACTCCTGTACTCCTGCAAGATGATAAAAGTATGGCAGACAGGGAAAAAAAAAAGAAAAAAAGACAAAATAAGGCAAGCCCACGAGGTTAAAAAACCAGGGGGACAAATCCACAAAGAAGAAACAGTGGAGAAGAAATAAGACGAGTGTAAGAAAATGTCACAAAATTGAAGACAATGAGTTTTCATAGGACAAAGTTGCCCTGAGACAAAACATCATGACTTTCAGAGGACTGAGAACAAAGGAAAGACTTACATACCACCAAAATGGAAAGAAAAACAAAAGGAGGTTCAAAATTCAAAAGGATACGTCGTAACAATGAAGGTACAAACCCAAAATTCTGAGTGAAAGTAATTTTCGATCTAGATTTTTATATCAAGCAGGACTAAGTATCAAGGAGAAGTCTTTGAAGAAAGAGAGATTTCACTCATAAAAGTTATGAAAAAGTTTAACTTTCATGAACCCTTTTTCTTAGGAATCTATTGGAGATGGCTTTACTGCATGAGAGGGTAAACCAAAAAAGATGATGACATCACACAACTTCGTAATTCAACTATATTTCAATAAAAAATTTTTTAAAAAGAAAACTGTATCAAATCTAAGAAATTCAAATGCAACATAATAGAGGGGTAAAGGAAATTCTTAGGTATGGAGAAAGAAGAGACAGCTGTGCAGCAGGCTGAGCAAATAGTTCAGATTAAAGCATGTAAAAACATCTGGGAGAGGTACTAGTAAGAAGGCAGAATGGTAAAACTGCCTGACATCTCTGACATAATGAAAGGAGAAGATGCTGATGAATTAGTGTTAAGAACATAAAAACAAACAAACAAACAAAAAAAAACACTAAGAAAATAAACAGATAAAGATTAAAAGGTGAAATGAAAAAGAAAATGTACAGTGAGTGCAAAAAGTCACAAAGTCACACAAGGAAGTAACAGTAATTATCAGCGACCACATGGCTCAGCTTGGCATAGCATTTCCATTCACTATAACCAATCAAACTAAGGATGGTATACTGACTGATCTCTAACTCTGATGGAGGAAGACAGGTCAGAAAGTGTGCATGAAAGCTTAAAGATGTCTCTGTGTGTGCCTATCAAAGTGCTAAAATCCTTACCTCCCTAAATTAAAAGTCATCAACAGATGCTTTTTATTAAACAAATTAAAAAAAAAAATCCTTGTTATTGTGCCATTTACATACATGGAGGCAAACAACTAAGGAAAAGAAAGAGTGAAAATAGTTGTTTTCTTTAGTCAAAAAATGAGCTGTAAGAAATGATATTTGGTAGGGGATATAGTTTATCAAGTCTTATACAACTGTCTGACTTTTTAAAAGCTATGTAATATTGTTTTGATAAACACAAAAACAAAGTCCAAATCAAGCTTTTCTTGAAATAGTTCATGAAGGAGCAATCTTATTTAAAATTTTGGTTTCTAGCTCCTAATCTGAATATTTTACTTTTAATGTACAATATGGTTAACACATCTAATCCCAACACATTCCCCTGCCTCTAATCGTTCTCCATCTTTAGCAAATGCAAATCTCACACTCCCCAGTTCAAAATCTTTTGAAATTTAAAAAGCAACTTCAAGATGTTAATTGGTGTCCAAATAAAAACTAGTTCCATTGTGAAACAAGCTTGGGAAACTTCTATCAAAAAGAGTTTAAAATAGCTTTTTTATGAGCTTCTTAAAGCTGTATGCTGGGGCTTTCCAGGTGGCTCAGAGGTAAAGAATTCGCCTGCCAATGTAGGAGACCTAGGTTCAATCCCTAGGTTGGGAAGATTCCCTGGACAGGGTTGCCAATATCAAGAATAATACTGGCAACCCACTCCAGTATTCTTGCCTGGAGAATCCCATGGACAGAGGAGCCTGGCAGGCTACAGTCCAAAGGGCCGTGAAGAGTCAGACATCAGAAGTCTGCTTGGGAACTGCTGATCTACAGGATAAAAGAACAAATTGCTCAGCTTCATGGTCAAGGCCCTTCTGATCCTCACATCTAGTACCCACCAACACCACACCCTCTTCTAGTGAAGTTAGGCTACTCGTCATTCTCGGGAGTCTCTTGGCAGTACTTTTCTCCCTCCCTCGGTTCAAACGGCACCTCTTTCAGAAAACCTTTCTCAGCCTCTAGAGGCAGAGTCTAGGACTTCTTCCTGGGGGACACCCAGCGCTGCGTTTAGTCCTTCATGTTGCCACTGCGCTTCACTGGTTTACTCCCTTATGTGCTGAACCTTTAGGAGGCAGCAACTGCTCACCTCTGGACAGATACTGGGAACAGCTCCTTAATGTTTGGAGAAGAAACAAATGTTTATTAACCCAAAGTTTGGAAGTATTTTACACTAAGATATTTTAACTACCTTAGGGAAGATTTTATTACCACAGACGCATACCTGGTTTCAGAAATGTTAATACATCATGGCGTTAGGTAGTTAGAATAGGAAACAGGAGTCCAAAATGGCGGTGGCTAAAAGACAAGGGAGGGAAAAGCCCGCGAAAATAGAACAGAGGAAGGTCAAAGGAAGGTCCAAGGACCGGAGCGAGGACTTCAGGTAGAACTAACAGCACTCCTGGCTAGCCCAATTTGCATAGAGCAGGCCCAGGGGGAAGAGAAAACATATTAAAAGAGGAGCCAAAGGGCTGGCTCTCGCTGCCCCCCGACCCCCGCACACTGGGGTGCTCTTCTCTTCACGTCTCTGGCTCAACATGCCCTCACACCTCGAAGATGGATTTCCCTGCTATCATCTACATAAAATAGAGCTGTAACACTGACTTATCTAAGAGCTATAACACGGTCTAAGACCCAAGAGCTGTGACACGCCGAGGGGGCTTTAATGTTCGTCACTCCAGACCTTGTTGTGACGAGACAGAACCGAGGAGCAAACACTCGCCTGACGTCTATGGCGCCGTGACTCGGATTTAACTGGCTGAAACAACCGCGGCGCTGGCCGCAAGGAGTGAGCCAAGCACAGCAGGAGCCCAACTCAGTGAAAGCTCCCGCAGTAGAAGGGGAACACGAAGAAAACCCAGAGCAAGGGAACTGACAAGAGAGGCCCATCGTGCTGGAAACCAGGACCGCGAAAAACGAACCAGCAGAAAGGTCACGCGTCGCAGTCTCAGATTCCAGAAGACCTCCGGTGAAGGTAGGAGGTCCTCGCTCCTACGGCTGGAGGGGCATGCCTAACAAAATCTTAATTGCTTTACAATTTCTCGTTTCTTGTTTCCTTGAACCCCCGAGAACAGGCGGGAGGCAGCAGGCGTGACTGGAGGGACTCTGGAGAGGCTACTCTCAGCATGTCCCAATGGCACTATCTGCTGAGTCCCAGTAGCTGTTACCCAAGCAGGTGCGAGTTCTTCTGTCCTTACTCTTCTCTGTGCCAAGGATCAGGCCAATGAAAACTGTGAGCACAGGTCAGGAATTTAGCAGGCTTTCTGGCAGGCTACGAAGGGGATCCCTTGGCACGTTTTTCCCAGTGCTTTTTCCTCCTGTCCTTCAGCTCTCTCTTTCCCAGGACTCAAGCCCGGCCAAAACCCATGAAGCTCAGGCTCTAATTGTAAAAATTCATTGAGAGACAAAGTGATAAGTAAGAAGTGGATTTGTGAGGATTCAGAGAGCAGCCATTCTTCAGGGTGTGGGCCATTGCCTACCAAGGGTTGGGGCCATGGAATGCGGCCTGGCTAGGTTTTGCTGGTGGGGTGAACTCATATGCTAACGAGTGGGAGGATCATCCCAATCACTGGGGAACCACCCACCCCTCCCTCTTTTGACACTGCCTTAGAGCTGTCCTGCCACCTCTGGGTGTGTCCTTTGGCTTACAGATTGGGGATTAAGGTTTACTTGAATTTAACTTCATGGGAAATAGATGGGGAAACAGTGTCAGACTTTATTTTTTGGGGCTCCAAAATCACTGCAGATGGTGACTGCAGCCATGAAATTAAAAGATGCTTACTCCTTGGAAGGAAAGTTATGACCAACCTAGATAGCACATTCAAAAGCAGAGACATTACTTTGCCGACTAAGGTCTGTCTAGTCAAGGCTATGGTTTTAACAGTGGTCATGTATGGATGTGAGAGCTGGACTGTGAAGAAAGCTGAGCACCAAAGAATTGATGCTTTTGAACTGTGGTGTTGGAGAAGACTCTTGAGAGTCCCTTGGACTGTAAGGAGATCCAACCAGTCCATTCTGAAGGAGACTGGTCCTGGGTGTTCTTTGGAAGGACTGATGCTAAAGCTGAAACTCCAGTACTTTGGCCACCTCATGCGAAGAGTTGACTCATTGGAAAAGACTCTGATGCTGGGAGGGATTGGGGCAGGAGGAGAAGGGGACGACAGAGGATAAGATGGCTGGATGGCATCACCGACTCGATGGACCTGAGTTTGAGTGAACTCTGGGAGTTGGTGATGGACAGGGAGGCCTGGTGTGCTATAATTCATAGGGTCGCAAAGAGTTGGACACGACTGAGCAACTGAACTGAACTGAATTTAACTTGTCATGTTGGACCCAATTGATTTTAATTGGCTTACATTATACCCTTGTGCTTTGTCATTCTTTCAAAGGTTATGCTCTGCCCCCTTCCCTCCTGTTTCATGCTCCTTTCCTCAGCCCCATCCGGGCCCACAATGTTGCCTCTACAATCTTCTGGAAGGACAACCAGAAAATAGCTGGCCTTGGGAGGGAAACACTATATAATATCTAACCCCTTAATCCTACTTAGCACTGGTCATGCTGGAGATCTTGGGGACGCCCAACTCCAGTCCAGGGGTCCCAGGAGGTCAACCTGCCTTGACCTGCCTAGGGATTTGGTCCTTGAAAGGTTGTTGTGCCTCAACCTGCTTGGGGATCCGCCAGTCCCAGGGAACCCAGGAGGTCGTCACACCTTGACCCGCTCAGGGACCCAATTCTTGGGAGGCCGTTACGCCTCGACCTGCCCAGGGATTCGATCTCCAGGAGGCTGTCATGCCTCAGCCTGCCTGGGGATCTGCACCCTGACCTGGGAACGCCTGGCTCTCAGGTTGCAACAGTACTGGGTAGGATAAGCTTCAGAAAGACTCACCCTTAAGGAAGTCCACCCATGGAAACTGAAGGAGGCCTGTTAGTTTTTTCTTTTCCTTTTCCTCCCTGTCATGACTGTCTTTCAGATGGGAAATAACCATTCCACTTCCCAGCAGACACCCCTGAGATGCATCCTTGATAACTGGAAGCTATTCGATCCTCTGAGGAGGAGTCACTTAAAATTCTTTTGTGCCACTGCGTGACCACAGTATCCACTGGGGGATGAGAACACTGGCCTGAGGATGGGACTTTAAATTACAATACCATCCTGCAATTAGATTGTTCTGCAAAAGACAAGGGAAATGGACAGAGATCACCTATGTCCAAACTTTCTTCTGATTAAGAGATATGAAGGAACTCTGTCTTAAGTACGTCCTAAAAGTGAGCCTATTAGGCAAATGGTGTTAGGCACAGGCAACCAAGAGGAGGAACCCCCTTCCATCCCCGCCCCGTAAAGGCTCACCTCCCACAGCTCCCAAGTTGTCTGGTGCTCCTTCCTTGTATCCAAACATGCCCCTATATCCGGGAGCAACCCCTCCACAAAAGCTAGCTCGAGTATGTCCCTTAGTTGAAACTGGAGAATTTGGACCAACCTGGGTCCATAAGCCATTCTCCCTCTTAGAACTAAGACAGATCAAACAAGACCTGGGAAGCTATACAGATGACCCAGGCAAATATATAGATACATTCCAACATATTACCTTGGAATATGTTGTTTAACTAAAGTTTTAGTTAAACTTTATCTGACCCTGAGCATCCCAGGGTCTTAAAGGAAGCCCGAAGGTATGCAACAGGGCTTCACAAGTCAAGTGATAAATACCCAGTAGAGGAAACTGCAGTCCCCTCCTCCGACCTAACTGGAATTTTAATGACCCAGAGCACATCTGGGGAAGAGATCATTTTCTAATCTGTGTGAAGGCAGGACTGGAAGCAGCCCAACAAAAGTAATCAGCTATGCCCACGTCTCAGCAATAACTCAGGAGCCCAACGAGAACCCCACTGCCTTTCTGAAGAGGCTAAAAGAGGCCCTCCAAAAGTTTACCCATCTGGACTTAGACTCTTACGAGGGACAGGTGATTTTAAAGGACAAATTCCTGTCCCAATGTACATCAGACATCAGAATTAAGTTACAACAGCTACAGCAGCAGGACCCTGCTGCCTCTTTAGATGAGACGGTCCAGACAGCCACCAACACCTTGTATAACAGAGAACAGGAGAAGGAGGCCAAGCCCAGGCAAGGGAGAAAAGGAAAGAGACAAGGAATGCCCAGATGCTGGCCACCTTCCAGAGAAGCCCTATGGACACCTTGAGTCCTTGAAGAACAAGGCACGAGGCAAATGCCTAACCTATAGACAGGTGGGGCATTGGGCCAAAGAGTGTCCGAACCGTGACAAGTCTCCTAGAATGGCTTGCCACAAATGCCATCAACTGGGACACTGGGCGGCACTCTGCTCTTGGCACCTAAGAGCCTCAAGGTCAAGCGCCAAGCCTTCCCTCACGATGGTCCAAGAGGACTGAAGCGGCCTGCTCCAGCCAGCCCGCCTGTCATAGATCACCATCACAGGGCTGGAGCCAAGGGTGCAACTGGATGTGGCAGGGAGGTCTGAGAATTTCTTGGTTGACACAGGGGCTACCTACTCTGTCTTGATCTCCTATTCCAGAGCCTTCTCCTCCCAAACCTGTACCATTCTGGGTGCTACAGGAAAAGCAACTACTACAAGAGTCACCCGAGCACTTCGTCGTTGCTGGGACGGACAAATATTTTCCCACCAGTTTCTGGTGGTCCCTGACTGTCCTACTCCCTTACTGGGAAGAGATATACTTACTAAACTGGGGACCACCCTTGTGATGGGAAGCTTTTCAGCCCCTAGAGCCCTACAGCTCCTGGTTACTACTGAAGAACCCATTACACCTTCTTCAATAGAGAGGACCAAAAACTAGGGGAAGGCAAAATTAACCCCCAGGTGTGGGACCAGGGAATTCCTGGACGAGCCCACCAAACTGAACCAGTCATCATTGTCCTCCGAGATCCCACTCGGTTTCCTAACCGGAAACAATACCCTCTCAAAAGAGAGGCTCAGGAAGGATTACAGCCTTTAATAAACAAATTTCTTGCTTGTGGGCTATTGGTCCCCACCAATTCGCCATGTAACACTGCAATCCTCTCAGAAAAGAAAAAGGACGGAACCTGGCGAATGGTTCAAGATCTCTGGATCATAAATGAAGCTGAAGCTCCCCTCCATCCCACAGTTCCCAGTCCCTATGCAGTCTTGGGAGAAATCCCACCCAGGGCCAAGTGGTTTACAGTCTTGGATCTCAAAGAGTATTTTTTTGCATACCACTGGCTAAAGAATCCCAATAACTTTTTGCTTTTGAGTGGGAGGCCCCAGGAGAAAAACACCAACAGATGACTTGGACAGTATTACCTCAGGGGTTCAGAGATAGCCCCCACCTGTCTGGACAGGCCCTTAGCCAGGATCTCCTAGATCTGGACCTGGGACCTAACGGGAAAATATTACAATACGTAGATAACCTACTAATCTGCTCTCCAGATGAGAAAAGTGCCCAACAACATGCAGTTCAGGTTCTAAACTTTTTGGCAGAAAGGGGATATAAAGTCTTCTGTGCTAAGGCACAGATGGTCAAGACAAAAGTCACCTGGGAGTTCAGATTACACATGGGTCCAGGAGGCTGTCCTCTGGTCGGGTACAAGGAATCCTCCAGTTGCCCTCTAGTTGCCCACGACTCGAAAACAATTGTGAGCTTTACTGGGTAACTGGGGCTAACTGGGTATTGTAGAATTTGGATACCCAACTATGGTCTAATTACCCAGCCCTTATATGAAAACTTAAAGGGACAGGATGATTCAATCCCACTGATGTGGGGAACTCCTCAAAAGAAGGCAGAGGCTACACTAAAACAGGCCTTAACTCAGGCACCTGCCTTGAGGTTGCCAGACCCAGAAAAAGCATTCCAACTTTATGTCCACGAAAGACAGGGAATAGCCCTGGGAGTGTTAACTCAAAGGTTGGTATCTGAGCCCTAGCCTGTAGCTTACTCATCCAAAAAGCTCGATCCAACTACTCGAGGCTGGCCCCCCTGCCTTCGAAATCTTGCAGCTATTGCAATCATGATAGAAGATGCTTTAAAACTCTCCTTTGGGGACAATTTTTACCAGCCACAAAGTAAAACAACTCCTAAATGGGAAAGGCCATTTATGGATATCTGATCAAATAATCCTCAGATATCAAGTAATGCTGATGGAAAATCCAGGCCTCACTATATCCCCTGGTGAGGTTCTTAACCCAGCTACCCTACTGCCTACCCTTAGAAACCTTGGACCACGGACAAAACTCCGAGAGGGATTGTCAGAAGATCCTCTGACCAATCCTGAAGAAATCTGGTACACTGACGGAAGCAGCTTTGTCTTAGATGGAAAAAGAAGAGCCGGGTATGCAGCAGTCTCCAATTTTGAGGCCACAGAGGCTAAGCCTCTGCCACCAGGTCAACAAGCCACAACATGCAGTGCCAGTTCAACAAAGATATAAAACTACGGCCAACCATGGAAAATATCACTTACTCTTAGATGGACCCCGCTATAAGGACTCTGAGGCTTGAGACTAGCAAGAAGGAGAGGCCCAATGCCCCTCGCCGTCCCAGTTCAGCAGGAAGTAGCCAGAGAGACCTTGATGCCCCTACTTCCAAAGAATTGGGCCTCCCATCTCTTGAAGGGGGAATGTTAGGTAGTTAAAATAGAAAACAGGAGTCCAAAACAGTGATGGCTAAAACACAAGGAAGGGAAAGGCCCGTGAAAATAGAACAAAGGAAGGTCAAAGGAAGGTCCGAGGAACGAGTGAGGACTGCAGGTAGAAGAAACAGCACTCCTGGCTAAGCCCAATTTGCATAGGGCAGGCCCATGGGGAGGAAGGAGCCAAAGGGCTTGCGCGCGCTCTCCCACGCACTAGGGCGTTCTCTTCCCGTTTTTGGCTCAACATGCCCTCACGCCTCGAAGATGGCGTTTCCTGCTATTATCTAAATAAAATAGAGCTGTCATACTGATTTGTCTAAGAGCTATAACACTGATTTGTCTAAGAGCTATAACACTGACTCGATGGGCGTGAGTCTGAGTGAACTCCGGGAGTTGGTGATGGACAGGGGGGCTTGGCGTGCTGCGATTCATGGGGTCGCAAAGAGTCAGACATGATTGAGCGACTGAACTAAACTGATAACACTGATTTGTCTAAGAGCTATAACACGGTCCATTTGAGACCTGAGAGCTATAACACAGTCTAAGACCCGAGAGCTGCGACACGCCATGGGGGGCTTTAATGTCCGTCACCCCAAATCTCTGTTGTGACGAGACAGAACGAGAAGCATACAGTTGCTTGACAATGGCATTTAGGCTTTGACGACAGAAATATTTGTAGATGTGTGGTTAACTGAATTTTGGTAAGAATGCGTGAATGCTAAGCTGCTTCAGTCGTGTCCAACTCTTTGTGACCCCATGGATTGTAGCCCATCAGGCTCCTCTGTCCAAGGGATTTTCCAGGCAAGAATACTGGAGTGGGCTGCCATGCCCTCCTCCAGGGGATGGTCTCAACCCAGGGATCGAATCCATTGTCTCCTGCATTGGCAGGTGGGTTCTTTACCACTAGTGCCACCTGGGAAGGCCCTCAGTAAGAATAATGCAATATAATTTTAAAAATAATGTAATCCTATTTTAAACACAGCATGGAGACTTGCCATCTAAAGGAATTCTAAAAGGAGTGGCTGAGTAGGGGAAAATGCCAGGTCTCTCTGCAAGCTAATAATGTACTCACATTAGAGCCCCTTTATTTTATCATTATAAATTTTAATGTTGAATTTGCCAAATACACAGACAGTGACACAGAGAAAGAGAAAAAAAGGGAAAGAGAGAGAGAAAAAAGGAGAGGAAGCGAATAGACTGTTTTAAAATACTATTTGTCTGAAATATAAGAGACAGGTTTAGAAAGATCTAATCGACAGCAACTTTTTTGTGGGTCTCTAATAAAATCCTGAGATAAATAATTTTGTTTTTCAGTTTTAAAATATGAAATTGAAGAAGTGAACAAATACACAAAGTAAATTCAAGCTTGAGCAAGAATGCTTTCAAGTCCAAGCCACTAAGCACTTACTTTCCCCATACGAAAAAAAAAAAAAAAAAAACACCCTAAAATATATTTAGACTTTTTTTTTGACATGCTACCTTTAAAAAAAACAGGTGGTAAAATGGGCTTTAAACTTTCATGGCTTAAAAACCAAATAAGACTAGCAGCTGTTACTGTGCTTTTGTTTGAAATACTGTATTTACCTGCCTTTATTTGAAGCCCTTAGCATCTGCCTTAAACACTGAAGTTTTAGGAAGAAATTTTTGTTTTCAAATTTTAAAATGCATTGTACATAAATACATTCCTAGTCAGTAGTCCAGTCGAGAGCAGAAGTAAGGATCCTGTTAAATGCTCAAGAGCAATGATTCTGTGTTTCCAAAGTGAAACTGTTTTGCTTACAGCCAAAGCAACGGCCCTGAAATATTCCTTATCCTCTCAGCTACTTTTCTCCACTCTTCAGAGGTTCACACCAACATACTGCTTGCCATAATGAGTTTGGGACAAGGCAGGGTGGGAAACTCTGGGTTCACAGCTACTGGTTGAGGGTACTTTACCCATATCATTTCCTTTTTCCATCTCCCTCGTGATGGTTCTGCTAAACCTCTATTTTAGCAGTGAAACATCAGGGGGATAAATTATGCAAACAAACACGGGTACACATAAATATTCTCTTATCTGAAACACCTGGGGCCTGACTGTATTTCAGAATTCAAAGCCTGATCATACTCTAGAAGCACATACCTTCTATCACAAATTCTCCCAGACAGGGTTAGCATCCAATAACTCACAATATTTCTATTTCTACAATGACTATGAATGTTCATATTAAGTGTGATAAATAACATCCTCACATCATCCAGAATATATATATTTTTTGCAATAAATGAGCGTGCTGCAAATTTAGGGGAAAAAAATCAGTTTTGTATTTTCGTATTTGAGAATTGTGATTTTGGACTTGTATATTCCAAAAGTTAAATGAATCAAATTAAAATTAAAATACTTAAATTTTCTATGCAAGTACAAAGATTCATTCCAACACTGAAACATTAGGATTGGATTCAAAGATTCAACAGTCTAATTTTAATCATTAAACATTTATGTAGCATGTGTATTTCATGATATCTATTTTATAGTAAACACTTCATTAGTACTATGGCTACAGTATAAAGAAAATAATGAAAGGCTGAAATTTCCTTGCACTTTTAAAATAATCAAATATAAATTGAGAACTTGAGTGGCGTGAAGCAGATTGTTTTCAATCAAACAAGATTAGATCTATTATTATTAAATGATTATTCTGAGAAGTTACTCAAGACATTTTCAGTTGAGTGCAAGATTTCTAATTTTATTCTTAAATACGCATAACTGATTTAACGCATAACTATTTATACACATAAATAATTTAACAAGACCACTATAAGGTTTAGATGAGATATAGACACTTACGTACTTTACAGAGTACAATGTAAATGTATGATCTTATTATAACTGCTCAAAAGAAGTCTTCTTCCAGTATCAAAAAGTTATTATATAAACTATTAGACTTATAAACCAATTTCGGCTTACATGTTGTCCCTCAAGAGTAGAGGGACGGTGTTTAAAATCAACAGCAATTTAGTAACAAAGAAACCAAACAAACAGAAAATTCAGCCAGTAAATTACGTCAAACTGAATATTTGAATTAGGTGAGTGCCTACCATTGCAAATCCAACATCGGCTTTCTTTAATGCTGGGCCATCATTTGTACCATCACCAGTGACAGCTACCACCTGGCGTTGTTCGGAAACAGTGCTGTCAATTATACCTGGAATAAAAGTATCTGTGCTGTAAAAACGATTTAATTTAATAGTGATTCTGTAGGATATACCTTGGCTGGCCAGTTATATAGACTCAAAGTTCAAAATAAATAATTAAGCACAGAGAAATGGAAACTGCTGAGATGTTGGCAAGGAACAACTCCAGAAACTGTTGTATTAGCGATTATATCCTGTTTTACTCACTGAGAATAAACACAATCCACCTAAGGTATCAACAGGAAATGTATTTAGATTTTATTGGCAAAGATGACACCCATGAGTCAATCTAATACTCAGTATCTGTTAACTATTTTAGGAAACAATGCATTTCTGTATCAAAAAATTGTGGGAAAATTGCAAAACCTACTCACCTTTAACCAGTGTATGTTTGTCAGTAGGAGATGATCTTGCAAGCACTCGAAGCTTTGGCCAAATCTTGTCTATCCGCTCTTGCTCAATCTATAAATTTTTGTCAAAGTTAAAACATGCCCAAGCCTAGTTTTCTAATCCAAATTAGCTATCTAGCATTTGTATCAGTGGTTCTCAAAGGATGGTTACCAGACCAGCAGTATCAGCAACTCCTGGGAACTTGTTAGAAATGGAAATTGCTGAGCAAGATCCAAGGCCTAGCTGATAAAGATACTGTGAAGTGGGGCCTAGTAATCCATGTATTACACAAGGCTCTCTAGGTCACTCTGATGCAGACTCAAGTTTAAGAACAATGTTATACATATTATTACAAGATCAAATTTTAACCATCTCCCCACTGCCTATGAACATAAAAACTCCTTAGCATAAGTAGTGTAGAGTTTGGGGCCTCCTAAAATATGTTCCATAGCAACCTGTCCAAAATCATCTACACTTACTGGCTTACACATACTGTATTTCTTGGGCCCGGACTGAAAAAAAGAACTGCTCACACCCTTCAAGGCAAATTTCTTTATCACTTGTTCCCTCTATTTCCTAAAATGTTTTGCTTCTTGAGGTGAGGGCTGCACCTTTCCAGGTGTGATGCCTAACACACAGTGCACATTCAAAGTGTATTTTTTGAATGAAATTCCTAATATACTAAAAATACAGCAGCTTAAAAAGTAAAACACCCTTACCTCTCCTTTTTCATTTCGTATTCTCCTGTTGAAATCTTTACCTTCTAGGCAAAGAAAATCTTCCCCAGGATGTAAAATACCACATTTGGTGGCAATAGCCCGAGCAGTATTAATATTATCACCAGTGACCATCCGCACAGTAATTCCAGCCCTCTGACATTTCTTTATTGCATCTGGCACCTGGTTAATGTGGAAAAAATTCATATCATGAAAGAAAATTAGAGTATTTCCAGGATGGGGGAAAAAAAAAATCCCACTGAATAAATATAGATTGCCTCACAGTCCCACAAAAGACAACCTTAATTTCGTCTCAAGATATTAAATATTTCTTGCAGTATGCCCAATAACCTCTTCTTTCCTTTTCCACTGCCACAGTCCTAGTTCAGGTTTCACTTTCAGTTATCATTTGACTTAACTTGCCTGCTTATTCATTTGCCAAAGGCCTTTCCCAGCGCCTTTCCTCCTGGCAACCAATAGGCAATTCTTTCCAGGTTGGCTTTCTACCTTTCAGGTTCTACTGCCCAGACATCAGCATATACTGTTGGTGTTCTTGGGGTAAAGAGAGACTCACTTTCCACCCAACTCTTTATTTTTTAAGGGGCATCTCTCCTATTCTAGAACCTTCAACCATAATCTACATGCTAATTTTACTTTCAGAGCTACATGTTCTTCCCAGCTCATTGTGAGAGTTGGATCCTTAGTCATACCAGAAAAGCAAACATCGGAATGTGGGTGTCCAAAAGGAAAACTATGCTTTCTATCTAACAGAAACCTAATGATGATCTGATCACCTCCATCTCCCGTACCCTCTACATCCTTAAGGGCGAAAGAATCCTGCAGACTGGACCTCAAACCTTCCCTGCGCTTCCCGTCACCATGCTTGTGGCCCGAGCTATTACAAAAGCTTTTTTTTTTTTTAATTGGCATCCCTGTGTTTGTTTGTTTCCCCTTTAAAACGTCTGATATACCTGACAATAGAGTTCTTTTTCTAACACACTTTCTTAAAAATACATGACGATTACTCAACTGTTATACTATAAACCACAAAGTTCTCAGTATAATAGAGTATCACACTTGAGCTTCAGAATAGGTTCCTAGTAGATAAACAAGGCTTTACTGTATAGCACAGGGAACTATATTCAATATCTTGTAACAACCTATAATGGAAAAGAATAAAAAAAGAAAAAAATGTATAACTGAATCACTTGGCTGTATACCTGAAACTAACACAGTATTGTAAACTGAATACATTTCAATTAAAAAAAATACAAGATGACCAAATACTGAACTACCGGACACTCTTACATTAAAAAAAAAAGTTTAGATAAAATTGAAAATTTAGTTGGGTGTACTGTATTTTATCTGGAAACCCTACTCTAGATCTAACTACTTGTTTACAGGGAACAGAAGGAAAGCACTCAGCAAAATCTGGAATGTAGAAAACTCCCAGGACACACGTCCTTCTACAAATAATCTGCAAAAATATGACAGTGTATTTGCTGATTAGAAGAAAATAAAACTATTTGTTCTTTGACAGATAATCTGAAAGAATGGAAAAGAGAGGAAACCTATAGATGCTCTAGATTAAGACTTTGAGGGGCATGGCAATAGATTTTAATGTGTGCACTGGGTGATTCTGATTTGAATACACATTTGTGGTATAATTTAGGAAATTTAAAAAATAACGATATTTAGGAATTATTGTTAAAAGTCTTAAGTATTATGATTGTGTTTCATAAAAGAATTAGAAAAAAAAATAGCTCCCAAGATCTAAATTTTTTTCTATTATACACTTAATCTATGGATAATTTTGAGGTCTCTGCTTCTGCAGTTCCCTTTGCCTAGAAAATCCTTTCCTGTTCTTCTCTAACCAGAAAATCCACGACGATCCTTTCAGAACAGAGGTTGCAAATGCAAATACCCAGAGGGCCATGCAGGTAACACAAATGAGGAAAGCAGGCTATGAAAGTGACAATTGGTCTTGGTCAAAGCTATGTGGCAAATGGTATTTAAGAGAGCAAACTAAATTATTAATAGTCCACTAATCACCAAATACATCCACTTAAAAGTCACAAGTCACCTCCAATTTTACAGAGAAACTGAAGAGAAGCCAAATATCTTTTTAAAGCATCTATGCATATGCAATAAAGCTGGATTTACTCCAGGTATCTAATTAATCAAGATTGTCCACATGAGGACTGTACAGTCCAGGAGACGCACGCTGGAAAGCTACCTCCTATTACACTGTCTCATTCCACTGAAAGCACTCATCTCGTTTTGCGATACTGAAGAAATGAATTGCCACTTTCACGTTAAAAAAGAAATAAACCTATCAACCTCAGTGCCAAGAACACAAAATGAGCAATACATCTTCCAAAGGACAAAAGCTGAAGCAATCCTGATTTAACACTGTATTTAGATAAGATTTACGCCATAAATCAATGTATAAAACTTTGAATGGTTTTCCTTGACCAAAGGTTGGCAAACATGATTTATCTGGATGTCTCACAAGCATTTGAAACTCTAGAACTCCAAACTGAATTTACCTCGATCTCTAAATAGGCAGCTTTGTCTCTTATTACATTGATAATACCATCTACCAGCCACTCAGTTATGCAAGCTGAAGAGTGATTCCTACTCCTCTAGAAGAGTTTACTAGGAGATAGCTCTGTCCTAAGTCTCTAGCTATACATTTTCCTCAAGAGATTCTCTTGCCTACTTCACCTTCAGGCTTCTAGTTTCAAATGCCTATTTGACATATAACTGGCTCTTTCAGACACCTCCACAATGTCAGATAGATATATCCAAATCCAACATATGAATATCCAGTGGTTCTACCTCCATTTCCTTTGAAATCAAACTTTTCCTTCCAACTTCCCTGGCACAACTGAAGTACTCAGCCATGCTCATCTCGTTTGAGATCACTGCAATCAGCTCATTGGGTTCTCTGCGTCGACTTCTCTATTTCTTACAGAGTACTCCATGTACAATTTTAACACGAATCATGTCACTTCCCAGCCTGAATTTCTTTAATGACTTCCCACTGCATTTCAGAATAAAATTCAGAGCCCTTACTGCCTGGTAAGGCCAAAGATAATCTCATCTGCCCTTTCTTGTTCAGGCTTACAGCCACATGGCCCTCCTTTCTATCTTTGAAAAACTAAATACTTCCTGCATAGCTCAGTCGGCAAAGCATCTGCCTGCAATGTGGGAGACCTGGGTTCAAGATCTGGGTCAGGAAGTTCCTCTGGAGAAGGAAATGGCAACCCACTCCAGTATTCTTGCCTGGAGAATCTCATGGACATAGTAACCTGGCAGGTTCCAGTTCATGGTATTGCAAGAGTCGGACATGACTTAGCGCTTTTTTCTTGCATTAAGTCTCCTGTATTTTTTGTCCCCTTTTCCTGGAATACTGTTCTTGCAGCTACTTAACATGGTTGGCTCATTTCTAGCCATCAGAGCTCAACTTAAATGTTAAATCCTCAGAAGTTTTAAAGTGGGGTCTCTGTTATCTTTATCACTCTGTGCATATCCTCATGGCCCTTATTTCACTTGTACTAGTCAGAGTTGATGCCCCCTCATACACCATGCCAACTAGATCAGAAGGCCTATGATGGCAGGGACCAAGTCTTATTCCTTACAGAATGTTTTCGCTTGGCACACTTGAGTACCTCTCATTTTATCTGTTGTGTTACCTCTCTAGAGTATAAGTTTCATAATTATTGTGTTTACAACAGTATTTCCAGTTCCTAGATGACTGCCTGGTACTACATATTGCGTGTGGAAGCAATTAGTTGATGATAGTCACTGAACAAAAGCTATTTTTGCCTTTGTGCTTTTTATTCATGTTGCTTCTTTGCTCAAACATGCTTTCCTCTCTCTCTCTCTCAGTCTAGCTAATACTTCTTCATCCTGTAAGACTCACATCAGGTAATCTCTGGGAAGTCAGTTACTTGACACCTCTCAGGGTTAATACAGCACAGTGGTTTTTTAAGCACACATATCTTAAGGAGAGCTAGGTTTGAACATACTAGCTCTATGGTTTACAGCTAACTTCTATAAATCTCATTTTTTTCTTCATCTTTCTGTAAGTAATAATACTTACAGCTCAGAGGTGAATATTAAGTAAAATAATATACATAAAGCACTAAGCACAATAGCTGGCACCCAGTAAGAAGGCATTAAACATGTTATTACTTTAAAAGGTTGGGGGCTCATGTTCTGTGCTCATGTAACATGCTTTCCATATGTATCTATGTACTAATATGCTGGTTATAACTATGTATTTGTCCACTCCCACCCAGGACAGTGACTTTCTTAAGGCTAGGAACGAGATCTCAAAAACCTTTATGTCTCCAGTATCCTCGTATAATCTCAATAACTTTTAAAAAGTTATTGCTCAATAAACTTAAAAAAAAAAAAAAAGAAACTAAGGAAGAAAAGCAAAGTCTAGAGCTGCAGACTGTCCAGTATGGTAGCAAGATGCTTAAATTGAAAAAAAAAAAAAAAAAGTTTTTCATTCAGTTTTTCAGTTGAACTAGCCACAGTTCAAAAGCTCAGTAGTCACATGTGGCTGGTGGCTGTGATATGGAACAACACAGGACAATTCCATGGTTGCAGAAAGTCCTATTGGACAGTGTGGACCACAGAACATGGACACAGATTTAAGGTATGCACTATATAATTTAATATAAATATCAATGGGAAAAAACCTACTGAGTTCAAGGCACTGGTTATGGTGCTATATAAACATGGAGGGTCCCAAAGAGGAGTTACTGAATTAAAAACCACAAATAGGCAGCACATGCATCCCAAGCACTATTATTTCACTCATCTTGGATTCACATTGGAAAGAAAATCACAAAGGCTAAGAATTTTACTAGAAAACCGGTCACAGTTAGTGCCTTCTGCACATGCGGAACACAGAACGTTTCACCACCTCAGGTCTCACAGGGTCTTCAATCCCCACAACAGCGATGCATGTGAGGCCGGTGACAATGTCATTCTCATTATCCCACTCTGGCTCTGGCTCTCCTGCTGGGAAATCTCTGAATGCAAGACATATGGTTCTCAAGCCTTCTGATGCCATCGGTTCAATCACAGTTTTTACAATATCATCACGGTCCCTTGGTCTGAATACTTTTGCCTCACCATTAGCACTCAAGATTTTGAAACACCTATAAGGAAATGTTGAATCCAAACATCAATAATTAACAAAGATAATAGTTAATGCCATTTAAGTGACTTGGACGGGCTAGAAATCATGTAATCTGATTATCTGGAATTCAGAGAACTATGTATGTTGCGTTTTTACAGGCTTCAACCATATTTACTTTTCACTCTCCCCTTTACAAGACAGTTCTCTTTTTATGGTTCTCATTTGATCATTCTTCACTGATCAGTTACTCGAGATATTCTTAAAACCTCTCTTTAGGAAATGCAGGGCTTTAAAATTTTCACCAAAAACCCCTAGTGGCAGAGAAGAATAAACTATGTACCTGTACATTTTGGTATAGATTTAGGTATTAGTCTTAGTAACACAAAATTGCCAAATATGTCCTTCTTTTAAAGTAAAAAGCCACGTTCAATCAACCCCTTACCTGAGATGTTGCTTTATCACCTATATTGTTTTAACCATGAAAGAAAAAAGTAACTTACTGTTAAAATAAGCCTTCTATTAGAATGAAAGATAATGCCAAAATAGTTTGTTTCAGTGAAATGAACTACAACCTTCTAACAATGCAGTAAATAAAACTTACACTGTGTATACTTCCCTACATAAAGTTTTTCACATCGCCTCTCTTGTTCTTCCTGCTTGGTGATGCCGCTGCTTCCTGCTTCTAGGAGTGATTCCCAAATCCTCATCTTCTGTTCTATTGTCTTTCCATCCTAAGAGTCCACTCAGATGTTGTACCGGTACCTTAAACTGACTGTAGGCGAGACTACAGGCTGTCTCCTCACTGACCATTGAATACATATCAACATTACTACCAATGATTTCAATGTGAAGTCTAAACTCTCACTTGAATACTTCCTTTCCCCTCATCATCTATATCGTATTAGCTCCTAAGTCCTATGTACTTGTCCTCTGAAGAGTCTTCTGAATATTTCCTCTCCTTCCTATTGCCCCTGCATCTTCTTGCTCTTACTTGGAGCTAAAGCTGCTGTAATAGCCTTTTAATTGATATCAGTCTCCAGCCTATCCTTTCCCCTCCTCCCAACCCACCTTATTCCCTGATGCAAGAATTAGCCTCAATTCTACAGTTTTGCTCACTCTGCTACCTGATGAAAAAAATTCTTTAGCTGCATTATCTGGCCTACTTGACTGTTTTAACTGCTGAGTCTAGAATTTAAGAGCCTCCACAACAAAATGTAAATTTCACTGTGAGAAGAACACTGTCTACTTAGTATACTCCATGTGAGATGTTTTGCATGCATTGTTTTATCTCACTGTCTTAGAATTCGGGGTCATTATTCTCTTTTTTCAGTGAAGTAAAAATGGAAGCTAAAGGAAGATCTCAAAGCTAATGAGTTGCAACAGAGCCACTACCTGACTGTTTTGATTCAAAAATCTCCTCCATCCATCTACCTGCTTCCCAACAAGCCTCAGAAAGATATCTCACACTTCAGGTAAGTCAGATAACCTATGTGTCACAAAAGCCCATCACCACTCAGCTGAGCTGTATGACCATTAGCTATTCCCCCAACATAGTCTGCACATTCTCACCTCCTTCCCTCCAAGGCGGCCTCCTTCACCTTCATGTTCTAATTTCATACCAAAACCTGTCTTAAATGCTACACCCTTAAAAATTTATGTGCAACTGTCATATTTTGCATTAACATTTATGTATTTTTCCCTTAATCCGTGAAATTACAATCTGCCGAACATGTTATAACACTGGATTATAATCCATTTATAGGCAAATTAAAATGGAAATATTTTAAATATTGCAATTTCAAGTGAGTTCTAATTTTCTAGAACTGCCCTCAATTTTTAAAAAAGGTTTTCTACTGGAATTAAAAGGTCAAAATAATTTCAATGCTTGTAATAACAGATAAGCATTAGGAAAATTATATATAACATGTGATGTCAAAACTGGGGCCACTGGTCTGTATATGGACAGTATGAGAAAAAAAAGATTACCATCCAAAATGACAGCAAGTATTTAAATAAAACAATGCAGTAGCATTAAGTATGATAAAACCTCACTCTGATATAAAAGAAGGAGCCTCAAGATCAAGTTTTAATGCTTTATTATTCTAAAAACTAATGTGTAATTCATTCATCACTATCTACAATGCAGTATAGAAGACATGACCATGAATTTTTCTTCCCAGGAGGCTTTTATTTTTTGTGACCCTATACAGCAATGGACTCAACATGCCTAAGAACAAACATCAATGTTCATTTTGTTAAACCATACAGATTGAATATAATGGGCTTATTTTCCTTGTAGAAAAATAGAAATAAAAGAAGCTGGAGTATGAGAATGGCAGAATACCCTGGACAAAAGATCAATACCGTTAAATTACACTAATAAACTTAAGGTCCTAGCACATGCCTGATGTTCACAAAAAAAAGTATCAACAATAACAACAGGGTAGGTATTCCATAAAGCAACCACAGTGAGCAATTTATTTATCTAAGCATTTTACTCTTACTTTTTCAGAATTATCTCAGATGCACCCTTGCTGAATATTCGGTAACTTCCATCTGAATTTTTCAGGACAGTGCTCATGGACTTTCTGACAGAATTGAAGGTGTAGACTTTGTATAGTGCTTCTTCTGGTATTTCATTCCTAACATCCTGATAATCCCGCTTTAAATCCAAAAGAAGTCCCAACAAGGCACATTCAGTTTTATTACCAACATGACGAGGTAATCCACCCTCTTTCTCTGGTGGCTATAAGAGAAAAAGGTTTAGAAGGTAGTACCATACAGTTTAATTTAGAATGCAAAACAGAACGAGACATTCTAAACAAAATCATATAGGAAACTTCTATTAGTATCAGCATTTCAAAGAGGAACATAGAAAGGCTGAAAGAAGGTCTGGGGCAAAAATGACGTGGATTCCACTCTCAGCCCTGCCAATTACTAGCTATGTGAATTTCTGGCAAGTTAACTGCCATGGTTTTTGGTTTCAACATCAGGACAACAGGAGTATCCAAGAATTAAACGAGGTAAGACATGTAAAGTTTAAAGTTGGTTCCTGACACATGTTGCTGTTGTTCAGTCACTAAGTCACGTTTGACTCTGCAATCCCATCGACTATAGCATGCCAGGCTTCCCTGTCTTTTACAGTTTCTCCCAGACTTTGCTCAAACGCATGTCTATTGAGTTGGTGATGCTATCTAACCATCTCTTTCATCCTCTTCTCCTTTTGCCTTCCATCTTTCCCAGCATCAGGGTCTTTTCCAGTGAGTTGTCGCTTCACATAAGGTGGCCAAAATATTGGAGATTCAGTTTCAGCATCAGTCCTTCCAATCAATATTCAGAGTTGATTTCCTTTAGGATTGATTGACTGGTTTGATCTGCTTGCAGTCCAAGGGACTCTTAAGAGTCCTCTCCAACACCACATTTCAAAAGCATCAACTCTTTGTGCTCAGCTTTATTTATAGCTCAACTTTCACATCCATACATGACTACTGGAAAAACCATACCTTTGACTATATGGACCTTTATCAGCAAAGTGATGTCTCTGCTTTTTGATACACTGTCTGGGATTATCATAACTTTCCTTCCAAGTAGCCAGTGTGTTTTAATTTCTGTTACTGCTTCTACTTTTTCCCTTTCTATTTGCCATGAAGTGATGGGACCATATACTTATATCTTAGTTTTGCACACTGAGTTTTAAGCCAGCCTTTTCACTCTCCTCTTTCACCTTCATCAGGAGGTTCTTTAGTCCCTCTTCACTTTCTGCTATTACAGTGCTATCATCTGCATATTTGAGGCTGCTAATATTTCTCCCAGAAATCTTGATTCCGGCTTGTGATTCATGCAGCCTGACACATACAGGACTTATTCCCTTCCTTTTCTCTTGTTTTCATAAAAGTTTATATTAAATAGTTCAAAATTAAATCTACTTTACCGTTTTTTATGGCTTAAAATAAAAGTACAGTCATTAAAATATAGTTGCCTTAAATACATATAAAATCTTTATTTCCTTCAGAGTATCTTCACAAATACCTCCTTCTGTAATCATCACAACAGTATGAAGGGCAGATAAAACCATCTTCACTTAACAACTGAAGAAAGTAAAGCTTAGGCTTTCAGCTAGTAAAAGACAAAGCTAGATGTAGAACCAAGATCTCATAACTTTTCAGTCCAATAATCCAATTCATGCAATATTAACTGCGTTTATGGTCTTCATCCATAAGTCACTAGAACACATAACAATCTCATGCTATACGTTATAAATAAAACTTTTTAAATGTGCAAAGCTAAAAATATTTTATTCTAAGGCACCACAAGTCTAGAGTTACTTTATTCAGTTAGTGCCAAAGGTTTAAGAATCACCTTATAGGTATGATCTACTGAGAAACCAAACAGAGCCTATAGCAAGCATATGACACATAGTAAGTTAAAATCTGGTTTCAAAATTTGCTCTAGGAAATTGAAAGTGACTTTCTACAGTAAGATAGCCTAGTCTTTCACATAATGAATGAAGTAGAAATTTTAAATTGAGGACTTATTCTGATTATGTGCTCGAAAGTTTCTAAACACAGAAAATTCAAAATATAGAAGAAAAATATAAGTAAACATAATATATACGCTGATCAACAGATCTTATTTAAAAACTTAACACATTTCTTCAATTTATAAATAATAGTGATAGGGCTTAAGAATGACATATAGGCAAATCATCACAAATGGAAAAGTTAGTTTTCATACATAAATTATTAAAGAAACCTTACCAATATTTTCGATGTATAAGCACAGTTCACGGAAATTCCTGTTACAAGATAGGATAAAATATTTGGTGGGATAGCTTCTGGGTCAGGAATCTTTTTGTAATGCTTTTCATTTATGTAAGCTTGAACAACTGTCATTCGGTTCATTGTCAATGTTCCTGTCTTATCTGAACAAATAGCTGTAGCATTTCCCATGGTTTCACAAGCATCCAGATGCCTTACTAAATTATTATCTTTCATCATTTTCTACAGTGACAAAAAAGAGAGGTAGTTAAGCTACACATAAAGCCAATGACCTCATTATATCAAAATGATTGTAAACTGGTTTAAAATCGAACTTTAATTCCCAACTTTGCTTGGATACATAGTATAAAGCACTGATTTAATATTGGAAGAATTTAATACAAATGGCCTATTCAAATAAGCTAAACAAAGTACTAGCTTTCTGTGGCTTCGGTAAGTTTCCCACTACATAACATAATCTAGTAAATGAAGGCAGATATCCACATGCAAATCATGCTGACATGCCTCCAACAGCTTCTAGGAAGCATCCTCAAATTCTAAGAGCAATGACAATTTGTACTCACAACCATGTAATAGTGTATTTACATGTAAGGTTTAAGTCTCCTTGTTAAGTGGAAAACAAAAGATTCTTGAATCAGTCAATAAGAAAAAAGTAGCTTTTATCAGTTAAAATATAGAATTTGTGGGCATGTAGTTGCTTGAATTCTTTTTTTTTTCTTTTTGACTCTGACAGATTGAGGTAACATATCAAAACCAGCAAGGGTCACTTTTTTCTTCTCCAAATGGTGATACACTGGTATTCTCATCCTGAGGATCATCCTTTCCTCTTATTTACAAGAAAAAGGTAAGTTTCTAAAGAAAATGAGTTTTACTGTAGTTCCAAAGGCATTTAGGCTAAAATGCTTAATAATTGATTCCTGAAACATTAACTGGAATGGGTTAAAAACTGCAGAGAGTTATTTTACAAAGTATGTTCTGTGTCTACTGATGTGCAAGATATTACAAGAAACTGGTTCCTTGAAATAAGTTTGGGGAAAGAAGATTACTGTGATCTGCATTAATATTAATGATTAAAAGAAAGTTCTGCAGTAAAAAAAAAAAAAAAAAAAGGTGCTCAGTTTTGCAAACACTAACAGAGGAGCCATAGGAGGACAGCTCAGTGAAAAGTGGTAACGTTTGGGCTAAACAAACACTTAATGAAAGCTTAAAGAACAACAGTCAAAATGCTCATACTCATTTTCTGTCACAGGATGCAAATCAATTCTGCCTGTATCTTTTTGATCAACTGAAAAATCAGTATCATTAATGACTACTCAAAATGAGCTAATTTCAGTACCGATAAAATGATTTTACCTATGTGTCTAAAACTTACATTTACCCTCAATTATTTCTAATTATTTTAAGACATCAAGTAGAGGAACAGATTGGATCTCACTATTACTTTGATACATTTACCACTTCATTTTTGAAACAAAAGATGTGAAATGCCTGAATATAAACTTAAACAGGAAGCCCCAAAATATTCTTATCAAGACAAGTCTGCTGAGAATTCTTGGGAACACTGAAGATGAGAGTGCTAGAGCAGAAACTATGATTAATTACTTTGTGTTGCTTTCTGCCAAGAATACTACTAGGAAGAAATACTAATTAACATTAGAAAATTGAGAAAAGCAGCACTCTTTCATTAGGTATAATTTTATATGTAAAGCCATTTTGAAAGAAAGATTGAACAGTCCAGGCTGAAGACCTGTAAGCAAACTAGATGTCCATCCACAGATGAATGGATAAAGAAGATGTGGTAGACACATACAGTGGAATATTACTCGGCCATAAAAAAGAACGAATTTGAGTTAGTTCCGGTGAAGCGGATGCACCTAGAGCTTGTTATACAGGGTAAGTCAGTCAGAAAGAGAAAAACAAATATAGTATATTAATGCATATATATGGAATCTAGAAAAATGGTATTGATGAACCTATTTGCAGGGAAAGAATGGAGAGGCTGATGTAGAGAATGAACTTGTAGAGACAGTGGGGGAGAGAGCAAGTGGGGCGAGTGGAAAAAGTAGTATCAACATACATACACTACTGTGCGTAAAGTGGATAGTTGGGAAGAAACTGCTATGTAACACTGGGAGCCCAGTCTGGTGCTCTGTGATGACCTAGAGGGGTAGGGTGGGGGAGGGGAGGGAGGTTCAAGAAGGGATATATATACACATAAATATGGCTGATTCATGCTGTTGTATGGCAGAAATGAACACAATGTTACTGTAAAAATTTAAAAAAAACCAAAAAACAAAAAAACTGTCCAGGCTAACCCTTTTAAAATCCAATTCGCTTTTACCATTTAGGATATAAAACCGATAAAAAAGAAAATTAATAATCTTCAAACAGAACAATCCTTTAAGTAAAACAGCAGTCAGCAAAAACATCCAAGCTCATTATTTCAGCATTCTACTTTGAGAACAGAAGGACGGTATTGCTGTAAATGGGGTGGTCAGACACAGTAACACGTGAAGAGAGCTGAGTAAAGTTAGAGAGCTGATGATTCAAAGAAAGGCGCACACAGGTCCAAAAGTGAGAAGAGGGCTGGAGTTTTTGAGAAATAGCAGGACGGCTGGTGAGGCTGGACCAGAGTGGGAGAGAGAGGTGGGAGATGAGCACGGGAAGAAAGAGAGATTGGGCAGACGGGGCAGGCCCTGCAGGGCACGCTGAGGAACCGCGGCTCTCACTCTGATGAGAAGCCACTGGAGGGTTTTACATAAGACACAAAAACAATCTGAATTATTTTTTAGAAACATGAATCTGCCTCCCATGTGAAGGCAGGAGCGCGGGGTCATGAGGGCCCAACAAGGAGGCCTGAGATTGTTGGAGGCAGGTCAACCACTCTGCTCTTGTCCCACAGGCAAACGACAAACACGCTTACTTCAATTTTACAGATGGGAAACAGAAGGGGACTGGACATCTTAACTATCATATGTGGAAAAGTACGCTAGAACTTTCCCAGTGGAGTTCTGCTTAGCTCTGGGTCAAGGCTGCCCTTTCAGGCATGTATAGGCCTCGGTGCAGAGATCTTCAACTGGGGAGAGGAGGAGACCAACAACAGAATTTCTAAAAGAAGCAGTGTAAGTTTATGGAAGTCTCCACCTTTCAGAACCCAAAAGGAAAGGGGCAGTTGTGCATAAGTCTTTTCCGCTTACCTTGACTGAATAAGCCAGTGAGATAGTGACTGCAAGGGGCAGACCTTCTGGTACTGCCACCACTAAAACCGTAACTCCAATAATGAAGAACTTCACAAAATACTGTATGTAAATCGGTGTGCACTCAGCAAGCCACGGTCTCTTCTGAACCCAGAAGGTATCAATTACAAAATATAAGACAAGAATGATAACTGTGATGGCAGACATCAACAAACCTTTCAACACACAAAAAGAAGGAAAATGTAATCATTAAATATTCCAGACATGACTCATTGTCAGTTACATATTAGCCACTGGAAAAATAACTACTTTGGTGATATTTAATTTCTCTGAGAAACTGTTACCTACTTTTTTGTACCTAACTCATCCCTTGACATTGTTAGATTTAAGTTCTGCTTCTGACTAGGAGAACTGGAAAAAAGTGTTTATGATTCTTTTCTAGACTTAACTGCACCTTTGGTCTTTTACTAAAGCTGAGACAAAATAACAAGCAATGACAAGGAAATACCAAAAGTGTAGCATAAGCTGCTTAATGACAAAAGAGAAGTTGGTAAGAATTTGATCAATGGGGAGACCTGAATTAAATATTCAACTCTATGTTTTTTAATGAAAAAACACAAATTACTGAAATTAATTTTTTCATCTATCCTTACTGATTTATTAACTAAGAAAACCAAGAGTTAATCACGTATTACGAATCATTTACCTTTCCATTTTGTGGGGTGTTTAATCTCCTTATAAATGAATATTACAAAATAAGGCATGTCCACATATCTGGAACTAATAATCCAATCTGATGTTTATTAAAACACCATCACCACCTTAAATCCATCCATTTCTGTATGATTCAGTATTACCATTTGGCTAAATATTACAGAAAGCAAATATCTCCTAGATAATAAGCTTTCTGAGGACACAGGTAAAATCTTAACTTTTTCTGAGATAATCCCAGGAAGTAACAGAATGATGCTAGGTAAGTGACTTGAATTACTGTTTAGTCGCTAAGTTATGTCTCTTTTGTGACTCCACAGACTATAGCCCAACAGGCTCCTCTGTCCATGAGATTTCCCAGGCAAGAATACCAGAGTAGGTTGCCATTTCCTTCTCCAGGGGATCTTCATGACCAAGGGATCAAACCCGAGTCTCCTGCATTGCAGGAGAACTCTTCGTGACTGAGCCAGCAGGGAAGCCCCTACGTGACTTGAATAAGTAAATGCTGATTTAGCCACCTGTGTTCTTTCATAAAGATGATACAGTTGAAGGGCATGCTCTGATTTCAGCTATAGCACTGTTTTATTTTCCCCTGAAGAGTGGTACTATTAACAGGTGTTTTCTAGTGATGATTCTAATTTATAACTTCAGTCTCACCAGGGCGATGCTGTAAGTAATCCACTCAATTTAAGTAAACTGCAATTTTTGGAAAAACACGTTACCTAATTATTTTTTTTCATAGTCAATAAAAAGATGAGAAGATGAGTGGTGAAACTTCTTTTTATTAAAATATAGCTGGGTAATTTGTATGGAGTAAGCCCTCTCTCTATTGCTCCCAGAAATTTAGATATGAGCTCATGGGCTTGTGAATTGGGTAGACCTAAGCACAATCCTAACCTGACCATTTATTTATTAGCAAGTTGACAGAGGACACTCCCTCTACATAAAATGATGATACCAATTTCCAAGTTTCAAAATATTATGAAGCTCTCTAATAACTCAGAAGGTACACTGTAGATAAAACTGAAAATATTGTTAACTCCCCTTTCACTCACAAAGCAATGATTTCCAGTCTTAAGTATGTCAAAAAATATTTTTAAATAGCAAGTCAGCATATTTTAAAACAAAACATCCCATTTTCTTATATATATCATACCTGCTTTGCCAATCTGAACAGCTAGTTTCGTCAGTTTCCCCTGTAGAACAGATTTCTCCTTTTTTGGCAAATTCGCTTTCTTTTTGTCTTTCTCATCACCATCTCCACCTTCTTCACTCTTCAAGGGCTGCATTTCCATGGCTGCACCATCCTGGGCTTTTGCTATGGTGAAGTGCACACATACACTGTTAACATTTTCAAGCAATTTGGTGTGTGTGTGTCTGGGGGGGAAATCAATTTCTTACAGAAACACAAAGATTTAAACATTTACCTTAGAGTGTATGTCTGTGCCTACCCAGAGAAAATAAGGCAATAGTGACACTAGGTTTTGAAACTTTGTACCAGATTTGAGAATGCTGTGGTAGGAAACAGAGATGAGGCATAAGAAGAAATACAGGGTCCTGAAAGAGCTAGATACCCAATCATTTCTCCTCCTGTGTGTTGTGCCATTCCAAACACCATAAATTCCTCCCAATACGTTATAACCATAATGTAGAACATCATGTGAGACCATACAAACGAGAAATGTACATATGCTTACAGACTTAAATAGATGCCAAAAAATTTACATTATATATTTCGTTACTTATGCATTTCTGCCAGTAATCACATAGTAACCAATGATAAAATGCCTGAAATGTTTACGTTTAAAGTTACCTACACCTGGAGCTTTCTAAGTTTACTACCATATGCCATAATTAAAATCTTAGCAAAACGTTAAGGCAGCATGAGTCAGGCACTGACCAGAGAGACAACACCCAAGTAATACAGGTTGTTAATTTTCTCCGCTACAAGTATCCTGCTTTTGGATGAATACAGTACACAAGAGAAATAGTTTCGGCTATAATAAGAATAAGCTAAGTGTACTTTTAACCTCCTGAATTTACCTTTGTTGCGATTCTCAATAGCTCCATCTTGTTTCTTATCTGTAGGAACAAAATGGGAATTAAAGCTTTCCAAAAGAAATGAATACAGCCATGCTAAATTATGCAAAGGTAGTTCACATTTCTATAACAGAAATGTTACACAGCGGGGTGTGTGTGTACAGATTAGAAAGCATCTGGCTTCTAACGACCTGCTGGCTCAATCTCTCCCTAGGTCTTAACCATGGGCGAACATTCCAAAACAATTTGGGCATTACATTTGGGTTGACTTCTCCATAAAACTTTACTCTTTTATGCTGCAATATCTCCAAAGGTTTTCAAACTAAATATAGATGTAAGCCTAAATGTAGGAAAGAGACAGGTAGAGAGGGAAGGCGTGCCCGAGGAAGACCACAGGCACACAGGACAGCTTTGATGGGAAAGAGAAGCAAATTGGTATGTGTAACAGAGAGGAGAGGCAAGCAAGTAAAGCTGGAACATGAAAATACAGTCAGTCAGTAAGACTACCAGGAAGGGTAATTCCTAAATTAGCTTAGATTAGAAAAACACAGAAAGATGAGACCATCTGAAGTACAAAGGAATCAAGGAAGAAAGAGGCCTACTGTCTGGAGCAGGCAGTATAATATTAATCATAAAAATAACAAAGAGGAAAGTGAACTTATCCATCAGGGAGCGCTTCCTTCAAACTTGAAAACATGGAGCAAATATGGTCAAAGAGGAACAGATACTCAAGACAGGCAAGGGAAACAGAATACCTAGCTACTCTGCTGAGGTCAAGTCTGGAGTGAGCCCAGACATTCACATTTCGGATTATGAAGGGAACAGAAACAGATTACCCTGGATTATACTAATATATAATATCAATTTACTCAAGGGAATGGGAGAAGAGCTGAAGTCCACAGATGAAAAAATGGTCTCTGCAATTTACACACATGCAGACCCCGTAAGAATAAAAAATGGGAGACCATCAGTCAGATGCCAATTCCTGGGAATACTCTTGACTGCATTAATAAAAATAGATCTTAGAAAAAATGGTGCTTACTGGAAAAGAAACTGGAGTCAGTAAGAACAAGGTCATGATATGAACTTCCCTTTCTTTTTTAATAAAGTCTGTTGACTTTAGTCTCCTGAAAATTATGATGCAATATAATATATGGTTAAGAATACAGACTCTTGAGTTTGACAAGTGGGTTTGGTCTGCCACTAAGATCTTTAATCTGGAGCAAGTTATGCAACCCACATAAAGCCTCAATCTACTCATCATTAAAAAAAGGATAGTCTTAGATTATTGAGATAATGCATATAAAGCACTCAATAAATGGTATCACCACTGCTGCTACTGCTGCTGCTAAGTCGCTTCAGTCGTGTCCAACTCTGTGTGATCCCATAGACAGCAGCCCACCAGGCTCCGCTGTCCCTGAGATTCTCCAGGCAAGAACACTGGAGTGGGTTGCCATTTCCTTCTCCAATGCATGAAAGTGAAAAGTGAAAGGGAAGTCGCTCAGTCATGCCCGACCCTCAGCGACCCCATGGACTGAAGCCTTCCAGGCTCCTCTGTCCATGGGATTTTCCAGGCAAGAGTACTGGAGTGGGGTGGGTATCACCACTACTGGTCTCTAAGCTCACTTCTACTCTGCCTTAAGAAACCTTAAGGTGGCATATGGAGGACTGTTGTGAGTGGGACAGGAAAACACCTAGAATGGGGAGCCTGCCACCCTTGCCCGCAGCCAAAGCTTTTCAAACATGTTTCTGTTTGAAAGAAAGATTTCACAGGTAAAGATAAAGCCCAAAGAATAAAACCTAAAGATTTAACCTAAAGATTAAAAGCAGCGATATAGATACAGCCAGCCAAGCATTTATTTTAGAAGATTTCAGAATACTTATATGTGTGAGAAAAATATGGGCTTACTAGCCTAAGTAAAATTAAATAGTCTAAGTGGTTAAACCTCTGTAAACTGTTGTTGCCCTAAAAGGAAAAACTCTGGAGTAAACGGTGGTACAGTAAATACTTAAAAGAGTAGGGAAGGCTTTTTAAAAAAGTGACATACTGCCCAATGAAGTGATTCTGATAACTATTTCCCTATATAACAGAGCTTCTTATAAAATCCCTGTGGATAAACTATGGTTATCAAACTTACTAATAACAGATCTTATGTAGGGACAGAGATACAATGGATCAAGATTAAAATGTTAACATCTTGATAAGTAATAATGGGCTGAATATGACAAGACAAATATACTAGGTGTCAAAGCGAAGTCTTGATCTTATGTCTAAAAGCCAACAAAGTAAGATGCTACCTAAGCGGTAGGAAACTTGAAAAGTTCAATAAGGCCAACATGTGATATGTCTGATATGAAAGTAGTAAAAAAAAAAAAAAAAGTAAATAGGAACTGGGAATTTAATTCACTTTGCTAGTCAAATGAAAATGACAGGGAGATTTTAAAGTGTTCAAGGAGGTGCTGAGTTTGTCTGACTATGGTAAAGGGGATGATGTCTTCATAAAGCCTTTTATGAACTCTTGAGTCTTAAAACAAAAAATCCCTTCTATCAATTCTGATACCTGAAAGTACTACATTGGGTAACAAACTTTTTGTAGAACTCTTTATATCAAAACCTGATGATAGAGTGTATTTATTGGGTGAGTTATTACAATCCAGCTGCTGTATTTCCAATAGCATATTGGTATTCTTACTTTTCTTTTCCTTTTTCTTCTCATCTTTCTTCTCTTCCTCTTCACCTCCGGCTCCAAGTAAGGTAAAGATAATTCCAGTTTGAGAATTTATACCTACAGCAGTAACTACCATTCTTCCAGAGCCTTCCATTACATGAGTACCTAAAACAATAAAAAATTTGGTTTTAAAATCCAGTAAGGGACAATCCAGCAAAAGAGACACAGATGTATAGAACAGCCTTTTGGACTCTGGGAGAGGGAGAGGTGGGATGATTTGGGAGAGTGGCAGTGTAACATGTATGATATCATAAGTGAAATGAATCACCAGTCCAGGTTTGATGCAGGATGCAGGATGCTTGGGACTGATGCACGGGGATAATCCAGAGAGAGGGTGTGGGGCGGGAGAGGGGAGGTGGGGGTCGGAATTGGGAGTTCATGTACACTCGTGGCTGATTCATGTCGATGTATAGCAAAACGAATACAGTATTGTAAAGCAAAACAAACTAAAAAATAAAAATTATTAAAAATAAATAAATAAATAAAATCCAGTAAGACATTAAATAAAGCCTAAGTTCTTGTGCTTAAGGTTTTATGTTCGTAATATGTCAGCTGAGTTCAAAACCCACTCTACCACTCATTTATCCTGTGATACGGGGCAAAGTGTAACATCTCAATGACCAGTCCACAGATGGGGATAACAGTACATGTATACTTTCTAAAAATGAGAATCAAGTATAATCTAGGGGTTCAGTGAATGGTCAGTATTTAAATTATAACTGTATTTTTATCATTAGGGACATTTCTCTGAGAAAGCCATCACTTAGAGAGAAATATGCTTAGAACCAAAAGGATCACACAGCAACAACCGCCATATCCCTGAGACCACCCCACAACTTCTCCCTCGCCCAGGCTGTCATGCCAGCCCACCCTGATCACTGCAACAGCTCCCTAGCAAGCTTCTGTCTTTCCAGTTCACCCTGAAAAAGGTTTAACCTTCCTCAAATGTGATTTTAGCCCAGCCTCTCACGGCTCCAAAACTTCCGACTCTACATGGCCTACTCCATAAAATCCAAAATCTCCACATGGAGACCAATCCACCTTCCAAATTTTTTCATCTATTACTCTCACATAAAACTCCATTGCAAAAAGCTAGCGGGCAGAGATGGGAACGCGGACTGAATTCTGATTCTGTCCCTCACAATAATCTTGCAAGCTGACAAGGCAGATTCAATCCAGCCCTGTCAGAGGACAGAGGGCATACTCTCCTTATAACGCTGCTAAGCTTGCTCACAGCTCTCCAACCTGCACAACCACACCTCTGCATCTTTGCTTTACTCACTACAAGGCTTCCCACCTCTCTGTTCTAATATTTTTGTGAATTTTAAGTAGTTTTCTAAACTGAAACTCTTGTTTACATATTGAAAATCTTCTTTATAATTATCATTTATTTGATCTCCTACTTCACAATCATCAGGAGGACAGGTCTGAAGCACCTACTAACATACTGTGTAACAAATCAACCTTCAGTTGTTATTTGCAAACTAAGATTGTGAAGCATGTGTACTTACTCTAGTACTTAAGGATTTGTATGTGGCTATTAATTACTAAGTAATTTATCCTATATGAACTTTTAAATCTNGAACTGAACTGAACATTAACACTGACTCTTAAGTCTTCTGTTTTTTTGGACTCGAGTTTCTCATTTATAAAACACAGTTCTGAATTTAAAGATCTCTAAAGTCTCCGCCAGCTTACAAAAAAAAGTCTCTAAGGATTATAAGGCTAGAAGCTAACACAAACTCCAGAATCCTCTTCGTATTCCTGGCTGTTGGGGAAACTACCGATAGGGGTGTACAGTCGTGGAGGAGGAAAAAGTTAAAAGTTATAAAGAAATTCATACCTGATAAAAGTAAGGGATCCTTATCTAAAGACTTCTTAACATGATCAGATTCACCAGTCAATGAGCTTTCATCAATCTTAAGATCATTGCCTTGAATAAGTATGCCATCGGCAGGAAGAAGATCACCTAAAACAAAATAATAATGGTAAGCCAAGCTGAGAACAAGATTACAGTAAAATCACATCACGTGTCACATGGACTGCCCTGTTTCACTTACCATATTTCACTTGAGCGATGTCTCCAACAGTAATGTCAGCTACGGGTATCTGAATGACTTGACCACCCCTGATGACTGTGAACTTCTGTTCTTGTTCAATTCGACTCTGCAAACCTCTAAACTGCTTTTCTTTACTCCAGTCATTAAAAGCTGTTACTAACACCACACACACCACTGACAAGAGGATTGCCGCTCCTTCAATCCAACCAGTTTCACCTTCACCTTCTTCCTCTCCAACAGAAACGTCTCCACAAACTATTTGGAAAGAAAGAAAATGCTTATCAAAAAAGATTCTGAATTGATGGCAACAGACATGTAATTATGATGCTTATATGTTCCGTTAATTGTCCGTAGAGCTCTGAACACCTTATTGACTGAAAGCAATCCACAGTGAGGACGATGCTAACTCTGTTTATTTCAAGTTCTCTGCCTCCAAAGATTCTCATCTTCAGGATAGGGAGGCAGTCCAAGGTGCTAGTTAGGAGCGAGGAAACTGGAAAGATTAAATCTCGACCTATGACAAGTTACTTATTTTTGAGACTCAGTTTCTTCATCTGTCAAGTTAGAGGCCTCCTCTTACTGCAGAGTTGTTGAAAGGATTACATGAGAAGACATTTATAAAGAAAGTGGCTGAAACTTGTTCATCCTCGACCAATGCTATTAATTATAACATACAGCAGGCAAGCCACATATAGAAACTCAAGTATTATGTGTTACCCATGATTCATGCTTATTTGACATATCAACACCACTGAAGTATGATAAAAGCTTAACTTTCATAAGATAAAATTTTAAGCCAAGTGCTGCTCATTAATTCAACTATTTAAGCACCTACCCTGGGTGCCAGACACTGTTTCTGAGGCTAAGGATGTGATGATGAATAAGACATATAAGCTCTCTCTCCTTAAGAGAACCTATATTCAGACTGGCAGGTGTGGACAGTATATGAAGAATTCAGTTAATAAAACACAGTTAATTTCCGATATTGCAAATGCCATGAAGAAAATAAAATATGATGATGTGCTATCAAATAAAAAAGAAGGCTAATCGTGCTTAAGTGAACCAGAGGCCCTTCTGAAGCGTCCATGACATTTGATCCAGGAGCCAAATGACACAAGGGAGCTAGCCGTGTAGACTTAAGGGCTGAGAACTGCAGGGAGAGATTAAAGTCAGCATAAAAGAGTTTAGAAGAAGACAAGAGGAGGGAAAAAAGAAAGCTCAAAACTGCAGGGTCAGTAATGGAGAAGAAAGAGCAAGGACAGTGCTCTATTTGGATCTTGGGCTACAGTCTATTTGTGAGTCTAAAACCAACTCAGTGGCTCACGACCAAACTCTGAGAAATAAAATAGACAAAACCGAGAAGATACACATGTAGTAAAGAGAAGTATTGTTTTCTGAAAGCTTACTTTGGTCATTTACAAACTCACATGATGGAACATGTTCTTCTGTGTTCCTATGTAAAGTTAATTCTTACTGAGGGTTGAGCTAAACTCTGAAAGTTATTGGTTCTCTTAGGACATGCAGAACAGGAAAAGGATTATTCACAAGAAAATAATAAGTAAACAAAACACTAGAAATCATTAACACTATCGTAGAATAGTGAGAATAACTAAAGAGAGGACTTGAGGTGCAAGGGTGCTGAATAAAGATGAATTGGTGAGAGGTATGCAGGACAGATAAAGAGAAGACAGAAACTGAAGAAAAATCAACTGGTGAAACGGAAGGGATGGTGTGAACAATCATAAAAGGTATTCCTGTGAACATCAGTAGGATTCAGTGATCAATGGGTATAAAGTATGTTCTCCAAAAGAGATGGCAAGATGGTCTACTGAATGTGCCAGCCCAGCCATTCAAATACTGAAACTTCTATTTTGACTATTTTCAAGCTGAACAAATAACCATGTATCACTGCATACAATAACTAGTTAAGTGAATCTATGGTTGGTATCATTTTAAATAGCAGAAGCTGTAAAGACCACTGATCCTTACCTATGCCCCTGCCCAGAATACAGGAGATTTGCTATCTGGCAAATCTGAACTCAGGAACAGAGAAAGGCTGACATACTATATTGACTACTTTCACCAACCTGGAGGCAGTGCTAAAATATAATCTTTGAAATAAAGCACTGCAGTGGGCTTTGCTCTCACTAGTCAAAAACATAACAATGCAGTACTTTACAAGGTGAAATTTACCAGTCATATTTCAACAAAAACTTACATAACTGGTGGATGTATCATAAGTATCACGATTTAGTGAGTGCACTAAAATTTTCTACTTGGATTTATCTAACATGATGAGTTTTTTCCCACCTATGAGAGACATTAAAACCAAGTTCTGAAAGAAAACAAACTTAAGACCCAAATCAGGCCAAATCAAGATTATAAAATATAATAATGTACATTCAATCATGCTATCAATAAAGATGTCTTATGGCTACTAAATAGAAAAATTTAAAACTTTCATCTTTTAAATCTATTTTTGTATATGTTTTAAAACGCTCACAGTACATATAGCTTTAAATATATATAAAACATAAATGTATCGTTTGGAGACATTTACTCAGATCTTTTCTTTATAGGGTAAATAACCAAAAAAGTTTAAAGACAGTAAACTGAGGTTAAAGGAAAGGAATTGTGAGAGAATTATTTAATTTTCAGCTTTAAATCTCACATGCACATGTATTTATATCTCAACTACTGAGTATTTCTAAAGAGAGTAGTTAGTGACATATTTCATTTCATATACAGTTCTACTTTATAGCACACAAAATTAGAATGATCTAGAAGGAGACAGTAGTAAAGTATTTCTAGAAATTGAATATTTTTCCTACTGATGACCATTACAAACTTCTAAGGGAGCTGCAGGGAAAGATTATCTCTAAAATCAATGTTAGGAAAGGACTGTAGTTTACCAGTTATACGTGGAAAAAAGAAGAAAAAGTAATGATGTTTTCAGTAAAGTCCAAGTATAAAGTAATAAAAACTGATTTTACTAAAGGTGCTCCCTTGTAAATATATTCACCTGAGAGGTACTTACCATTTGAATTCAGCCTATGCTATCACAGGGCAAATACACCATTCTCAAATCCCCTATGGGATTCTTGGGTCATATGTGAAGTGTATATATGAACAGCACAAAAAAGCAGTTCTCAAAGTATTGTTCAGGAACTCAAGGGGGATCCTCAAGGTCAAAACTGTTTTTACAATAGTACTAAGATGCTGTTTGTCTCATATTTCATGAATGTACAGTGAAACTTTCCAAAAACTGCATGAGCTAAACACAACACAATGATTGCAGAAGCTCATGAGAATCCAATTATCTTCAATTAAGCCAGACATTAACTAGGCACAATGAAATAAAAAATACCACTACACATCACTGTCTCATTTTAAACTTCATTCATTAATTATAGTAAGTATAATTATATGCTAACAATATTTATTATTTTTAAATGCACTGATATTTTAAAATTTCTCAGTTTTAATTTAGAATATAGTAAATACCTACTGCTGTAACTCACATGATCAAAACTTTTGGAGTTCTCAGTACTTTGACAGTGTAAAAGGGTTCCGAGACCAAGGAGTCTGAGAACCACTAGTTGTATGGACTGCAGATTTCTGGGTTATAGTGTTATTTTCATACCAAACAGCACTAGTAAGAAATTTTGATGAGCTAGATTTCTACAACTATAGATTTATAATTACTGGATTTCCTTTAAGCAAGTCACCACTTCTTAAGTGTTAAATATGATGAAAAGATACATGAAATACATAGAAAAGTATATATTTTTTTAAGTGCAAACACTACATAACTTTTACCACACAGCAAAAACATCTTTATATTGTTTATCAAGACCTTCTAATAGATCTTGAGTCTCTTTAAATGGCCCGAAGACACCAACAACTCTAGATTTTCTTCTCAGTTGGATATAACACCAGTTATCTCCTTAAGCAAATTTGAAAAAGGGCCTGTCACTACACTGTACAAGTGAAGCAGGCTGAATTCCAAGATGTGTCCAGATTCTGTGAATAAAAAAACCCACTCCCACTGAAAACATTTTTCTTTAGTTTTCTTATAGTCCTGGGAAAAAAATGTTACAAGTAAAAAGTTTCAATCACCTATTAACTCACTTAAGGCTAGAATACCAATTCCCAGTATTCTACAATGACAGCTGGGTAAACCCAGCAGTGAAGAAGTTAGCTGTATCACCTCCTTTACCAGACAAAAAGACACACACACACTTACACATCCTCATGCCCACCCACTTGTGCACACAGACACATACATGAGCAATATTAGTGATAACAAAAGAAAAATTTTTTTAATCTCAGAGGATATATATATCTCAAAATGGTACAGCAGTAATCTCTAAACAGTGGGATTTTCAGTAAATATGATTTCCTTTGAAATGTCATTTTACCTCCAATTTTTCAACAGCAAAGTATGTACCATTTATCCAATAAATAAAAGTTTAAACAATAATCTGGCTCAATATTGCCCAGAATGTTGCCAAATCCTCTTTTATCTACATCAGAGATTTTCACCCACAGGCACTTCTGCCCCCTTAAAGGATGCTCGCTATCTTTGGAGATGTTTTGACTTGCCTCAACTGGGCGATGGTACAATGAACAGGTGACGATAAACGTTTCAGTCAAAATGTCAACAGTGCCACTCTGAGAAACCCTGATCTACACAGACTTCAGCCTCAGGTAAATCTGCTTATTCTGTGACCAGCTGTCTCCTCCCACTCTGCCCCCCGACTCCCAAGAAGCTCTCTCTCACTTGAGCTCTAGGCCTACCTTTGAAGAATTAATTTAAATGATTACTTAAGCCAAGTTAGCAAATACTTATTAAAACTCTTCATAACTTGTAAGACAGAACAATGAAGCTTTCGCAAAGAAAAATATTTTGGTGACTCATTCTCCTGACATATAAAATACCACTGGTTCACTCTATAGCTCCTTAAATATAGTGACCAAAATCAAGCTAGATCTCCTGTCAGATACAGAAAGTACTGTCAGGAAAATCCATTTAAAATAATTTGCTCTAGAGAAAGAGAAGAAATTTAAAAAAGAAATGAAAGACATAGAAAGATAGGAGAAAAACAAAATCATCTGCAGCCACAGGTTAAAGCCAAGTTTCCTTAAGCAGAATACTTTGTTGCATAAACATTTCTAAGATGGTACAGAAACTATCCAAATCATGCACATAACAATAAAATATATACAATATTTAAAGTACTTGGAAAGTAATAGCCTGGGGAAAAGAATAAACTTTGGTTTTATAATGATTTTCCAAAAGGTTCTTTTAAAACATCCCAAATTAAAAACTAATTACTTCACAATAGTGTTCTAAAGAACTTAAAAACCACCACAACACGTAACACATTATACACATGCTTAGCTCCTCGCCAGACACAAAATATGCATCTGTGGGCAAGTTACTTAACCTCTGTGTCTCACTCGTAAAATGCAGATGACACTGTCTATCTTACAGGACTATTGAGAAAACTATCTGAGGTAACATATTTAAAGAACTATTAAAAAGCACTATTAGAATGATTTCTAGCATACAGCAAACTTAATAAATGCTGACCTGCTATTTTTATTATGTACTAAGTAAGCAAATGGGCTGAACTTCACATCACACATAGCAGTCTTTTTTCCCCTACCAATTACTTACGTGCATTATTCCCTTCTGGAGGTTGATAAAAAGAAAGGCCCAATGATACTATGGCTGCAATTTCTAATATAATTAAAGTGACATCTTGTAATGCTTCCCATACTAGCTGAAGAAAGGTTTTTGGCTTTTTAGGAGGTATAAAATTCTTTCCAAATACTGCTTCTCTTCTTTCTATATCTGCAGGGTTTCCACTTAAACCTAGTAAAAAGAAAGCAATTTTAGTGAACGGTTTTACTACTTACAAATGAAAATATTTTATTCAAAACACATCCTCTACACTTTATAGATTCATTACATTTGGACACAATGCGTAAGATCTTACCAAAATGGTTTATTCCTGTGAGTTAGACTAACTGTACGTAATTTAAATCACCAAAAAACATGCTCAGTGCTTGAAGAAAATATTTTAAGTAGACAACACAAGGCTGAATTAAGAAACTGCACTTTTCCCAACTGCTGCTTTTTGTTCATACTATCTATACCGTCTATATAGACTGCTAGAGAACCAGAAATGGTATGTTTGATAGTTTTAGATTGGAATTAAACATTTCCCAGATCTTTCCTTGTACTTTTCTTCCAAAAGTAGGGAAGTATATAAAGATGTTTATTTGATTTACTTACGGCATCTTCGTTAACAAGTTTTTTTTACTTTCATCCTTATTTGCTGAACCACAAAAAGTTCACCTATCATAAGCCTTAAAACTTCCAAAAGTTCTAATTCAAGTGATAAAAGATTTTTAAATCACAAAAACTGGGAGACTTAGGATGACCTTTCCTTCAAGCTTGACTTTTAGGATTTATTTCCAATTGGAGAAATAGGCAGTGCTATTGACTGACTCACTGTTAAGGAAAAGATAACATTTTGTAGGAAATACTATTCACTGCCTAGAGCATGAAATTAGAAAGCTATGAAAGTGAAGAGAGAGTTGCGTGATCAAATTTGCCTTTTCTTCACCTACCAAGTTAGTCCTCCTCTAATTTAATCCTGATGATCCTGTCAAGCCCAGATACATCCAATTAGCTCCTGCAAAGGATGTCCACGCTTACATTATTATGGAGGTAGGGAAACAGAAGCAGCAGTGACAAAGGACATTTTCCCCAAGTTTAAGAACAATGAAGAAGGGGACAGAGATACCGGATGACATGACTTTTATCATTATATATTCAAATCTATAATGAAGTAACCTCAACTCTTTGATTTTTGGAAAGAACTCATTCTAGGAGAACAGCCAGGGAAGAAGACAGGTGAGCAGATCACTGGAGAGCTCTCGGCTCGCTCTAGCTATGATTCTGGATGCGAGGCAGGCAGAGTAGAAAAGAGAGAACAGAGCAAGCTCGCTGTCAGAATAAACAATGAGAAATGTATATACAGAGCTTTAAAGATTTACCTTGGTTTATTATTATTTATTTATGTGTTAAAGATACCAAAAAGCTTCCAAAGGAGGTTGTCACCAGCAACTATAACAAAGTCAGGTCCACACTGGGCAGTGTGGAAAGCACCTTAGATTTCTGATGACAAAAGTCATCAACTGAAAGCTTCCACAGGGCTCGAGGCTCTGAGTCAGAGTCAGTGGAAAGACAGACAGCGAAGGCCTGCACTGACAGTGTCTGGGGGAAAGGTAGCACGAGAGAGGAAACCTGCAAAGTATGACTCAGATTTCACAAGCTATTTCTTCAGGTGAGAGCAATCCCTTCACTAATCCTGGCTGCGGAGAGTTAACAGCCATCCACAGTTTAATTGGGGGTTTAAACTCTGGGAGTTGGTGATGGACAGGGAAGCCTGGCATGCTTAGATTCATGGGGTCGCAAACAGTCGGACATGACTGAGCGACTGAACTGAACTGAAGGGAATCAATTTAGTGAGGTTTTCTACAAAACGAAATGTATTCGTTTTAAAGAACTATACTTTGAGATGTCCTGAAATTATGTGCCTAACGCTTTTCAAATTAAGCAGCCTTTCTTTTATGAAGCGATGATTATTATATAGTGGGTAGGTTTGTTCTGTCTTATACTTTAACGCCATTACAGCAAAAATAGATTCTTGTTCCTTCCCTGTGTTAGTCTCCATTTTTTTTCTAAGAAATATGTTTGAAGATATTAGTTCCACCAGTTTAACTCACCCTTAAGAGTCAACCATCAATTACACACAACATCTCAGTTTTAAATATCATCACTGTAAGTATAAAAATAGTTGATTAAATCTTAACTTATGTTGGTTGTAACGGGGACCAATATTTTATGTTAATGCTGAAAAGAACAGCCATAGAGCTAAAGATTGCTTTAAAATGTTGTCTTGGGGGGAATACAGGAAGAAAAAAAGCAACTTATCCAAAGATTAGCATAATTCTTCTATGCTCCCCCCACACATAAAAGCACACACCTAGAACATTGCACCGCCAAAGCTATCTGGTTTAGGAATTAGAAGACCTAGGTTCCAGTTAACCTACTGCAATCCTGTGCAAGTCACTTACTCCTTTTGGAGCTGGGGATGGGGAGATGGGCAGAACTAATATTTATTGGTAAATCCTAGATTGTTTGGGAGGACCAAAGAAGGCACCAATTATATAAATCATAAACTACAGGGCAATAGGAAGACAAGTTACAAACGGAACACTGTAGGTTTTAACTCTATTTTGGGGACAACTGATTTCTATTAATTTAAAACCACAAACTTACGGAACCTAGTTAAGAGTTTTACAACAACAGTCTGTCCCCCTCTCTGATATTTACTGAATATCTACTATGCCCAGGTACTGTTTGTTGTACTTTGCTGAGAAGTCAGGGTGAACCAAAAGCTCTTACATTCAGCAAGCTTCTACTGCACTGGAGGGAAAGAGAGAGAGTTAAAATAATAGAGAGCGGACTGGCATTTATTCTAAGTGCAACGGAAACCACTAGAAGGCTTTACAGGAGGGTAGTGATAACTAATCTCATTTAAACGGACTGAAGGACAAACTGAAGAGTATGCATGTGAGCAGAGGAAAAGGCCAGCTGGGAGACCACTGGTCTCTAAGTCCAAAATGAGAGGTGTTGGTGGCTGGCTCTGGGTTTCAAAAACGAGGCAGAACCCCTGAATCTTCCAGGCATCTTGTAAGGAAATCAGAACTTGCTGAAGGACTGGATGAGGATGAAAGGAAAAAAAAAAAGGATAAAGCACGATACCTAGATTCTTTTTTGCCCATGCACCTAAATGGATGGAAGGTAGAGACATTTATCAAGATAAGGCAGGCTTTGGGAACAACAGAACTGGGTGGAAAAAGGGAGGCAGGAGTTCATGGTTCTGCTTTACAGGTTTAAACATGATATGCCTATTAAACAAACAGGTGGAAATGTCTAGTAGATGGCTGGTTATCCATATTCAGAACTCAGGGAGAGATCTGAGCCAGAGAATCTCACTATTCAGATGATTCTGGAGCCATGGGCCTAATGGCAGCCCCTGGAAAGCTAGAGTACAGTGACAAGAAGGAAGCCAGACTGAGGTGGGAGCCTTGGAGCACTCCAACATTTGATGGTTAGAGAGCGTTCTCAAAACACTAAAGGCAACCGCGAAGGAATGTGGGGACACATGCACAGAGACACATGTTCATGGAGTACCACAGAAAGGCAGTTTTTAAAAAGGATGATGTGGCTGATCATATCAAATGGTGTTACAAAGGTGGAATAAAATGAGCAGACTGGACAACTGGCCTTCACTAGATGGGGGCTGATGACTGATAAGGAACCTTCAAGAGGCGGCATGGAGGCTAGTCTGGGAATGAGTTAAGTGGATACAGTGAGCACAGGTGACAGCCAGGCGTGTGATGCAACAACAAGAAATAAAGCAGTCAAGGTAAAACACAGTAAAGCAAAACGGCAACCCACCTCTGCAGTCTTGCCTGCAAACTCCCACGGGCAGAGGAGCCTGGCGGGCTACAGTTCACGGGGTCGTGGAGAGCTAGACACGACCGAACACACACGCACACACGCGGTAAACCACAGTGCTGCTGCCTCCAGTGCCACATTTACCTTAACGCTTTATGTTGCTCTTTACTACAAAGTGGATGAATAAAACCATTCTGCTTTTTTAAAGATGAGTCACAGTATAAGCTGAGCGCTGAACAATTGATGCTTTTGAACTGTGGTGTTGGAGAAGACTCCTGAGAGTCCCTTGGACTGCAAGGAGATCCAACCAGTCCATCCTAAAGGAGATTGGTCTCGGTGTTCTTTGGAGGGAATGGTGCTAAAGCTGAAACTCCAGCACTTTGGCCACCTCATGCGAAGAGTTGACTCATTGGAAAAGACTCTGATGCTGGGAGGGATTGGGGGCAGGAGGAGAAGGGGACAACAGAGGATGAGATGGCTGGATGGCATCACCGACTTGATGGACGTGAGTCTGAGTGAACTCTGGGAGTTGGTGATGGACAGGGAGGCCTGGCGTGCTATGATTCATGGGGTCGCAAAGAGTCGGACATGACTGAGCGACTGAACTGAACTGAACTGACAGATATTAAGGCAAGTTATTTGGCAATGGAAATGATTGACCACACTGGTGACACAGACTAGTTAATCTAGAGCAAACCTCTGCAGAAGCCAGGGGAAATGGAATCCAGGGCACGGGTGTCAGGCTACTACCCGTGTAGGAAAACATGTCCACTGTGAGGAGGGAGAAAAGCAAAGTGTGTGGGGAAGAGAAAGGTAAGCCCTGTTGAAACTGGTAATGAGACTACATGGTCCTAGCTTTAAAAATAGATGAGATATGGTATCAAATCATTTAGAAAAAATAACAGACAATGAGAACTCTTCTGCCTAGACCTAGTGGCTCCATAGATGGTAGTGGAGCAGCGATGAGGCCAAGCATTGATCTTTCAGTGGCCCAGTTAGCTTCACAAAGAGGAAACAGATTCGAAAATAGATTAAAAACCCATCAAAAGTAGCCTCAGAATTTATGCTTTCGGGGTCTGGATCCACCATTCTATGAATAGATAATGGCTCAAGAATACTGTCTGTATATCTTAAAGAGACATATTATAGGAAAAAATACAAACGCTATCAAGATACTGATGTTTTACCAGAAAATGTAGCATTCCAACTGCTGAGGCTAATAAAACCATGTCTCAATTTAGAAATGAAGAGGAAAAAGCACTGAAATGGAGAAAGCAGATGGATTTAATGGAAAATCATGGCTAATACACAGCACATCCTTATCTCAAATTTGCTACTTGAGATTATGTCAGCTTTTTTGAGCGTGCTCTGTCTGTGGAACAGTGATGCCTTTTTTAAGTGAGGGTCACAGGAAAACATAGCTTCCCAAGTGGCACAGAGGTCAAGAATCCCCCTGCCAATGCAAGAGATGCGGGTTTGATCCCTGGGTGGGGAAGATCCCCTAGAGGAGGAAACGGCAACCCACTCTGGTATTCTTGCCTGGGAAATCCCATGGACACAGAAGCCTGGTGGGCTACAGTTCACAGGGTCGCAAAGAGTTGGGCGTAACTTAGTGACTCAACAGCAGCAACACAGGAAAAGATGCAGACCGAGAAAGTACGTGCAGATGTGTGTCGATTCTTTTTGAAAAACAGATCAATACTCTCATCATATTCTCAATTTCAAAAAAGAAGGAGACTCCTCTCAAATTTAAGTGAATCACTATCTGAAGTCAAACTCAGGCTTTGTTCCTGAACGCCAACCGCAGGCCAGATAAGGAGAGGCACAAACATACAAAGGGAAATGAGTCAGACGGGATGCCTTTTTCCGGCACTTGCCTTCAAGGAACTCGTAGTTTGGTGGGGCAGACCGACAAGCAATCAGTTAATCACAACCCAGAGTGTTAAGCAGTAATGATGGGGGTGGTGAGGATGTTAACGGCAGCCAGCAAAAGGAACTGGAATCCAAATTTAGGGAGTTGGGGTGGATAAGGGAAATATAAGATACCAAACCTGAGATCTCAGGAATGATTAAGAGACAGTCACAGGAAGGGTGAGGTAGCATGTTTAAGGTGAAGAGATCACAAGACCGGGAATAACAATGAGCTTGGCACAACAGTATTTCAGAAAACTGAAAAGTTTGCTATGCCTCAAACACTGAGGAGGAGACAAGAGATGAGATGAAGTAAGCAGGAGCCAGACCCCAAAGAAATTTGTTAATCCAATGAGAAGTCTGAACTTCCTTCTAAAGCGCAAGTGCAAAACCTCTACCAGCTTTCAGCAGGAAAGTGACAGGCAGTGCGAAGGGAGACAGGAAAAAACACCCTTTAGTATGTTGTTACCTGAATTATGGAAGAGAAAGACAGCAGCCTCAACCAGGGTGGTGGGGAGCTAGAGAAGCAGATGCCCTTGAGTTAAGAGGCAGGAGTCACGGAATTTCCATGTCTTGTCGACCCAGTGAGTAAGAACAGGCGAAAGACTCCTATCAAAGTCGAGTCTACCTAGCAAGGTGGGTGACAGTATCATCAGAGAGAGGGGAATGGGGGAGTATCCTTTCCAAAGGGAAAGTCTGGAGAGGCTGGGGAAATGAAGATGTCTACTAGCAACTGAGCTTTTGGCCCCAAAGCCTGCGAGAAAAGCCTGGACTGGTGCCACAGATGTCGGAGTCAGATGGGAAGTCTTAGAAGCGGAGAGCATCACCCAGGGAGAGGGCAGAGATGAAGAGGCGAGAGCCCTGTGATCGGAAACCCAAGGCCTGCTGACATGGAAAGGAAAGCACAGGAGGCAGATGAAACTGGTTAGACAGGAAAATGCAAACCTTGAGAGTATAGTGTTATGAAAGCAGGAGAGAAGGCTCTGAGAAGGAAATATTATATTCAAAAAACTGAACCTGGAAAAACGGACAATGTGATGCTGCTTCAGACTCTATCGAGTACAACCTTACAAAATAATATATATGCTACAAGATTTGAGGAGGAGTCAGTATTGCAATTATCTTCAACAAACTCATAAGCAGTGAAAACTGGTAACCAGAGCAAGTATTAAATGTATAATTCTCTATATTTTTAAATTGGGGTATGCTAATTATCATAGCAGGAATAAATTTCTAGGACTAGGTCACACAGAGTCATCAATAGAACACCCTCACTGGTAACTACATACAAGTATTAGAACATATGTGGCTGGCATATCACCACCATGCAAATCCTTGTCGAGTGCCTACAATGGCTGTGCCAACTGGCATCACAAACACGTATATCAGGGAATCACTGCGTTCCCACAGCAGCCTCTAAGTCTAATAAGGATTTATCCTGGGCAAAGGCTCACTTCTTTAGGGAGTTAAAATACATTTCCATGTGTGAATGCTCATTTTGTTACATTACATCATGAAGACATGGCCAAAGCACAACGTGACCAACAGCCTCATTACCAGCAAGTGCAAACAGAAGCTGCCATCTGAACCAGCGTGGAGACGCCAGCCAGCCAGGGACGCCTGCTGTTGGCTATCCTGCTTCCTACCTTACCTGCTTGTGTTTCTCTCTACCACTGTTTCCTTTCCTCATTTCCTTTTTTTCCCCTTCTGTTCTCTTCTGATTTTAACAACTCCCACCTTAGAAAGCCTGGTGTCTCTTTTTGCTTTCCTGTCCTTTATAAATGCATGAAGCCATGCTTCTTACAGAAGACCATTCAGTAACTGTCTGATTTTTATCCTTTGCTTAATACAGTGCTACGAATACAAAATGATACCAAGGGCTGAGATCTGCACTCTGTAAATCTTACTAGTAGAGTCTATCCTACCGTCCAATAAAAAATATACTACAGATAACACAAGGAACACATTAAAATGGAAAAGTTAGCAAAAGCTAGTGTAAAAATAAAAAGATCACGAGAGAAGGTTTAGAACAGGAAATGAGAAAGTTAATGTAAGGGAACAGTAATGAAACAGAACAACAAAACTGCAATGACAATTTTATACAGTGAGGTTACTTTGTTACAAGGTTGTTTTGGCATAAAAGTTCTTTCTTGGAGTCTGGGGTCTGTAAGCTAGGTGCTTGATAACAGATAAAACTAAAAATTTGAATAACTCACAATTCCAGTTTACCCTGAAATTTATAGTTCTAATTCTTTTAAGAGTGAAGATGATCAATCAGAACCACTAGTCCATGGGGTTGCACAGAGTCGGATGCAACTGAGCGACTGCACTGAACTGGGGAAGTTTTTACTATGAAAATCACATCTGGCTTCAAACACTTCCTATTGATCAGTACAGAACAGTAAGGCTCAAACTCAGTCAAGTACTAGTCTGCTAGAAAACAAGCAGTGAGTTAGCAGGCCAAATGAGAAAGCAGAGAAACACAACTTCCTTAGTAGAGCATATTTTAAACACTGACTGATAAACCCCCATTTTTTTTCCCATTATGTAATTTTTGTCATCAAAACAAACAAACAAAAAAATACTACTGTGAAGAGAGAACACAGATACTCCATTCTCAGTATCTCAACTCTTTTGCATGCTGAATGAGGTGAGCTTTTACAACAGGCAGTACACTACAGCAGTTAAAAGCATGTTCTCTGCAGCAAGAATGTCTAGGTTTGAGTCCTTCCTCTGGGCTTACAGGCTGTAAGACTTCAGCAAAGCTGCTTAACCTTTCTGTGCTGTGGGTTCTTGGGCTGTAGATTAGATAGGGTCGTTGTGAGGATAAGTTAGTATTTCTTAGTGCTAACTACCAAGGTGGCACAAAAACCATTGTGTTGTTCTCAGCATCTTAAACTGCTCCTCCAGACTTTAGAGCAATCTAAGATCTACACCCCTACTGTTTTTGATTTTTCTTCTCCAGTTTTCTTTCAGGCATATGTCACTAACATAACACACATCTCATTTTTTTTTTGTTCCTCCCACATCTCATTTATTTGTCCTGTGAACTTGTCTCCCAGGTGGAAAAATAAGGCACGCACTATGGGGTCACACAGGGTTGGACACAACTGAAGTGACTTAGCAGCAGTTTTGTTTTATTCATTGATGTATGCCCAGAGGGCTTCCCAAGTAGTGCCAGTGGTAAAGAACCATACTGGTTTGATCCCTGAGTTGGGGAAAAACCCCTGGAGAAAGAAATAGCAACCCACTCCAGTATTCTTGCCTGGAGAATCCCATGGACAGAGGAGCCTGGGCAGCTACAGTCCACAGTGTCACAAAGAGTTTGACTAGAAAAGTGACAATCAACTACAAGATACCCAATAAACACAATAAATCAATTCTAAAACACACATATTCTTCCCTTGTATTAACATCTTGAAATTGGAATGTAATTATACACTTACAACTCCCAACACTAATTCTTTTTTTAGGGATTATATACGACAATGACCTAGATCTGATGAAAGACTGTATGTATCAATGAAGAAATTAAAGAATGAAACAACTAAAGGGACACATAAACATCAGTTTTACCTAAACAAAATTCCTGTACGCTGAAGAATCGTATTCCTATCTCACTTTCCATGATCATAAGCAGATCATACTAACAAAAGGCTACTTATTGTCTAGATCGTTTTACTCGGGCATAAAACTTCCCCAATGATGAGTCACTTGTTATCATTTGCCTAGTTGATCAGTGACAAAATATTCACTAGCTTTCTGAGTGAATTATTTCTAAATTAAACTAGAACTATTCCTTTGGAAATGACAATCTTGTGAAAGCTGCTGTTGTTTATATTTATTCTTATAAGGAGTATAAGGACAAATATAATGCTTACAAAATTCTTTAAAAGAGTATTCACAATGACAAGCTATATATAAAGAGGAGAAGACAAAAGTCTGTACAAATTTTGACAAAAATTAAATTCACTATACTAGGAGAAAGATGAGCAAGAGTTTTCTAGTAAATGAGGGGGAAACGGCATTCACTTGTTTAACAGCACAAAACAGCAATAAGACATAAACAATTTTGAGTGTTGAATATTTCTACAGATTATCCACAACTTCCACGATGTCATAAAAGAGGTATGTAATCATTCCCTTCCCCTGAATTTAGAAACTAAAGTATTAGGTGTAACTTTTCAGTTAATTTAAGAAACTTCACTAATTAAAGCAAAATCAATGGAAGGAGCACTGCCTGAAATAAGAGAAGAAAAGAAATTGCAGTGCAAACTAAACAGAAACTTAAGTCCATTAAAAATAACACACCATGGAGGGATGTTTAGTTATGAGAAGACACAAGTTCTGATTAACTAATTTTAGGGAAACACAGAGCTATGGTTGGGGAAAGTACAGTTAAGGGCAGGTTTCAAAGTAAAGTTCAGTATCACTTTCAGTATATTGAGGGTTTTTAAAAAATGTTAATGCTTTTGATCAATTTGGTGATACTGAAATATCCAATGATTAGGTTTTAGATTAAATGTAGTTAAGTACAGATGGTTAAATTACTGAATCAACCAACTGAGAATAGTGTAAGTAATGTACAAATCCCTAAAGTCATATGAAGTTAGCTGAAACTGTAAAGTAAGACTTGCATAATGAACAAGCTCCAATTTGTCATATTACATCGCTTCAAGTCCACGTGTCTGTTCCCGACTCCTTGAAGCCGCTCTTAAAATGGTACAGCATATTTAAGGTGTAACTGAGAAGTCCATGTCTCCAGTGGTTCTGACTTGAGGAAAAGATCCAGACCATCTGGAAGACTTTACAGAAAAAAAGAACATACTCCAAGTGACCTGAGGAAGCCCTTTAAGGAAATGGGAATATTGACACCAGCTTCCTCAGAAAAAATAAAGTAACTACCCATCATTAAAATAATGAGCAATTCACATAGAATTATATAAAGGTTTCAAAGAATCTTTTGGTATGATTTAAAATTCTTTGACAATTTTGGAAGTAACATTTTGCTATTACCCCAAAATTTATCACAAGTAGTGGCACAGCATAAGATGCTTCTGGAAAAATGATTTATCTAGAACTGGCTTTAGACAGATACTCCTTTCTACAAAAGATATAAAGGATATAGACTAATATCCTTTAAACTTTTAACATTACTAACCACCTATTCTTACTAAAATAAACTGTAACCACCAAACACTCACCTTCATATATTTGCCTGCTGCTTCCTTTGCAGTGTATAGAAATGCCTTCCTGAAAATCCCTAACCTTAATTTCACGATTAACATGATCAGTGCATAAAAAAAGGTCATCCCCTGAAAACACTTCAAAGATCATAATGTAATGAAGTTATAATGAATTCTTCTGCTTCTCAAAAAGAAATTTACTACAAATCAAGAATTATAAAACCAAAGACTTCTTTGAACACGGAAATTGAATATAATTCTAAGACTGAAAACTATTTTAATCAAAGGAAATGTCTGCTAAATAAAAAATTGCCATCTAATCTATTCCATTTGCTCTGGTACCTTCTGAACAAATTGCTAAAGTTTTAGGTTTTTTTAAAAAAAAAAAAAAAAAACTCAGTCAGCTACAGGCAGTGAAAACTATTTTAAGCTGCCTGGCAAAATGAAGGATAGTGAGCAGGGTTTATTTCTACAGAATCTCCTGGGAACTACCAAGCCTGGTTCCACCCTCCAAAGCTCAAGTGGAAAGACAACCATGCTCTTTAATAAACAAGCAGCAACATGTGTGATAGAACAAAATTCTTCCTCCCACCAACTTAAAACAAATTACTGTGCAATACAATTTTTTGATCTAAAGTTACTTTATACCAATCTGATAGCTGCTGCTGCTGCTAAGTCACTTCAGTCGTGTCTGACTCTGTGCGACCCCACAGACAGCAGCCCACCAGGCTTCCCTGTCCCTGGGACTCCAGGCAAGAACACTGGAGTGGTTTGCCACTTCGTTCTCCAATGCATGAAAGTGAAAAGTGACAGTGAAGTCGCTCAGTTGTGTCCCACTCTTCGCAACCCCATGGACTGCAGCCCACCAGGCTCCTCTGTCCAAGGGATTTTCCAGGCAAGAGTACTGGAGCGGGGTGCCATTGCCTTCTCTGAATCTGACAGCTAAACCATCTTAAATGTTAGAAAAAGTATGGCATCATCAAACAACAGCTTAGACAATCTAAGCATGCTTCTTTATAAGCCAATCACAGGACTTACTGAACAAAGTACTAAAGAGGGATATAATACAGCTCACCTTCATTGGGAGATGTTTTTAACCTGGCGCAGATTCCAGAGACGTCTCCATAGCTTTCCTGTATTTTCCGTAATGCGTCTGTGGACCTGAGCTCCATGAGGGCCCGCAGCTCTGCGAGTGTAATTCCAAAGTCTCCATCGTGATTAGCTTCCTTCAAAGAGTTTTTTACTCCACCATATGCAACTGAGTTGTTTGCCATGTCGCCCATTACAGGTATAATTTATAGGAGGAAAATGTTTCCCAAAAGACTCTATAATTTTCACTTGATATATTTCCAAGATGAAAATCTCTTAAATAGGAAAATCTTTCTTAAACCAAACATTCATCATATGACTTTGTAAAGGAGCATCAGCAGCATTTCCCAGGGAAGTATCTTGACCTTTGGCCCATGACTAGTTTCTTCCTATCAGTCATGAGAGGTACATATCTGTAAGAAGAAAATATTTAAAGTGAGTAAAATCCATCTGAGAGTGTTATGCATATAAGCATACTTTAAGCGTCATCAGATACCTAATCAAAATATACCATTTAACTGCAAAAATAACAGTCTTGCACCCCTTAAAATGTTTTGCATGATAAAAGTTCAAAGTATAACTTCTAAATAAAACTGTGTATCAAGAGACATGATATTTCACCATTATTAAATAAAACTGTATTTCACATGATCGATCGAGATTATTAAGTTATCATTAAGCACGTTACAAGAAATACGTTAGCTGCTTTAAATTCATTCTCTCACTTAATCATCACAATTTAATCCCATGAGGTGTTATTACTCCTTACTCTACTGAGAAGAATAGGCCTCAGATAAATTGAGGAGTTTCTACACAGCCAACAAATGCCTGACATGAATGATCTAGGATGCCTCTAAGCTCATGTTCCTTCAAATACACACTATCCTCTCTCTCCAAACGTTTCATATAGAAGAGTGCCTGAAAAGGCGAAAAGCACCAGGAACCTTCTCACATGCTTTCCTGCAGTTCCGGGCCACTCTGTGATGCCAGCACCTCTTGGCTTCCTAAAACTATCTTTCACCTGCTCCACATTTTTCAACTGGTTTCTGTCACACGTTGCCAGCTCGGGTCTTCACTGACTAGCTATCTGAAGAAATCCTCTACCCCTTAGCCACTTTTCACTGTTACTCTATTGTCTTTGCTGGCCCTTAGTATTACCTGAAATAACCTTGTTCATTTATTTACTTATTTGTTGTCTCCCTCCACCCACAACATTAGTTCCGAAGGCTGGCACGGGTTGGTCCATTTTTATATCCTGAGAACCTAGAACTGTGCCGGACCCGTGGTAGACATTCAGTAAGCATTTCAAGAATGAGTGAATGCATTACTGTAATTTTCTTCACAACAACCGGTTGGCTGAATGGGCAAATGTGGAACCCATAGATAGACGGCCCTCATGAGTATCTGCAGATTTTGGTGTTGTGGGGTTGGGAGGCTGTTTTGGCCTAGAACCAATCTCCTACCAATACCAAGGGACAAATGTGCTTTCAAGTTCTCCTCTTACTCTAAACCAACTAAAAACGAGCTCTCAACTTTCCCCTCTCAATATATGTCCTTTTAAACTAGGACCACAAAGTTAACATGCCTGACAATGGATTTATTTTACCCTCTAATTGGAAAGCGCCTTCCCAACTATCATTATCTTAATCATGTGGGCTTCAGCTCTTAAATCATCTTTGATTCTGTCCACCTCAGCTTCAGTGAGTTCACTGAGCTCACTTAATCGTTCCTTTGAAAAGCCTCTTCTGCACATTCCCTTTTCTCCCCCGTCTTCAAGTGCCCTGCACAGATTACAATCACTACCTTCTAGTTTCTTTCTCATTCCATTATCTCCTATAACCAATCCCTTCTACATTTTGAGGCTCCATTTAGTCTTTTAAATAACCACCGTGCCACTCTATCTAAACCTATAGGATGAAAATATAGTCTTAATGTTAATATCTGTTGGGCATTCAAGACTAAGCTCAATTTTACCTACTCAATTTCTTTTGCTCCCCAGAATGCCTCATATTTAAGTATGTAAGCGTTAGTCGTTCAGGCGTGTCCAACTCTTTGCGACTCCATGGACAGCATCCCACCAGGCTCCTCTGTCCACGAGATTTTCCAGGCAGATACTGGAGTGGGTAGTCATTTCCTTCTCCAGGGGATCTTCCCAACCCAGGGATCAAACCTGGGTCTCCTGCGGTGCAGGCAGATTCTTTACTAACTGAGCTACAAGGGAAGTCCATATTTAATAAATGCTTAGTGACTGGGTTCCCTTGTGGCTCAGCTGGTAAAGAATCCACCTGCAATGCAAGAAACCAGGGTTCTATCCCTGGGTCGGGAAGATCCCCTGGAGTAGGAAAAGGCTACCCATTACAGTGTTCTGGCCTGGAGAATTCCACGGACTGTATAGTCCATGGGGTAGCAAAGAGTCGGACATGACTGAGCGACTTTCACTCTCACTGATGATGAGGAGCTAGAAAAGATTACTTGCAAGTGCAATTAGTCTTCAGCTGTGGAACTGCTACAGGGATGTTCGCAAAATCGTGGTATGTGTTTCTCCCAGTTCAATATCCATCAGAACTGGCTAGAGGACTTGTTAAACTACAGATGCCACTTTCAGAGTTTCAGCACGGCTAGGGCAGGCTTCACAATCTCTGTTTCTAACAAACTATCAGGTGACCCGCTAGTAGTTCAGAGAGCACAATGCAAGGACCCTTGGACAGGAGAATGGACAAAGTGCCGACTCTCTGCCCGCTGCTTAAAGACGCCCGGGGAAGGAAAAGCTCGCTGGCCTTGGCTTAAATTTACAGGGATGTGACAGTTATGAATTCTGTAAGACATTTTCTTTCGTTGCCTACTTCCACCCACTTCACAAATCCTTATGCTTGCCCAATTATTACTAATTTTACTCATCCCCTAGGCAAAGTGGGTTCATACTCACACATCAATTATTATAATAACTCAACTTCAAAAGCTTGAGAGGGTGGTTATTTTTACGATCTCTGTGTTTTCCTACCTAAAATTTCTTGGCATCTAAGCATCGCACCAATCCTAGAGTAAATCATTATTATTTATTTAAGAAATAAAATAATTAAGATTCATCGGTCTGTGTGTTGAAAGCATGTATGTCACCATTCCTCCCATTTTCAGAAAGAGAAATTTTCCTCAACAAGTTCTGGCCTCCTACCCATCTATCACCATTGAGCCGAAATGAACTGCTTGACTGATTTTCTGAGAACAAGGAGCTTCCTCACCTCCTTGCCTTCTTGGTAAACAGCATGTCTGTAAGATCACATAATGTGGTTTGAATTAGTAGGGGTAGACCTCCAGGTAAAAAATCCTAGCATCCTTCAAACTGCCTGGGGTGGAAGTAACTGTTTAGTTCTGGGTTCAATACTAGAATCTCAGTTATCACACAAAACCTAAGTCATTCATTTCAGCTTTTGTCAGTAATAAAAGTAGTATTTTTATTCCTACATGCCAATATTTGCCTTTTCTCTTGACAGAATTCACACCGGAGAGAAGGGTGTTATTTACTGGGTGGCCCTTAAATTTCTCAACAATAAGGATACATAACAGAGCTAGAATCTGAAACCTCTATTTGCTAATCGAAAGTCAGGTTTCTTATACTATCTGTCTCTGCTTGAAGTCTTCATGTTTATCAGGCTGAAATGGAAATTTTGGTAGGTGAAACAGTCAAACAATACCAAATGTACCAATTCATATGATAAAACGAGAAATCACTAGACATTAGAGTGGTATCTGTTATCTGCTACCTCTGCCCTTCCCCAACTCTCAGTGGTCCATCCCCATATCCAGATACTGCCCTGTCCAAAAGGATGATGGGTTTGGTCATGTGCATGGGACTCAACAAAGGCCAACAGGTGGCAACAGGGCTTCTGCCGTGACTCTGGAATACAGACTTGTTTCTCCTTACTGAACTTAAAACTGAGACGTGGAAAGCCTCTGAGGATGTGTCTAAAAGGAAGGGAGGGAGAAAATATGATTGTCGGTGCCGGATCACTGGGGCTCTTGTGTCAACCAACACCTAAAGTCTGTCCTAATCGTGATCTTTTCGATCTTTGTCAATAAACTCCTTTTGGAGGTTTTTCTATCACTTTGCAACTCGCAGGGCTTTGGTAAGTACATGATCACCATGTTCAGTTCTCCCTACTGTGTAAAGAAAGAGAAGTCCAGAGAAAACGACCAAAGGCAAATGAACCACTTTCCCAAAGCGGACTATCTGAACTACTCATTAACCCACAAATGATAAATCGAACTGTTGTCTATTTCTAGATTGTCTATAACCTCTTTATCTTCCTCTCTTCCCTACTATTATTCACGCTTCTAGTCACCTAACTAGTAAACTGGCCAAAATGTCAAGGACAACAAAAAAGCTTTGCTCTTTATTGTTAGCTATACTATGACAATCAGGAGAGAGAGACACTATTTAGAACTGAGATACAACAGAAAGTAGAACATTTCCTTTGCTTCTCATTGTTCATGAAGAGATTCTGCTCTTCCATTTGAAAAGTTTAAGAAGAAATCTTGGAAGCTGAGCCTCCACAAGAGGAGAGTTTTAAAGAAAACACCTATCTCCATACATAATTTATCCCAGAATCCCTAGATAATGTCTCTGATCCAAGCACTGTTGGTAATCTTTTGAGTTATTACATAAAAAGACAGATGGTTTAAGACTAGAGTTGGGCAAAAATAGCTACAGTCTTCAAAAAGAATGAGATGGATTCCAACTGACACATAAGCTTTACAGTGAATGGGCAGGCAGGACCCCAAAAGAAAACAAAAGGATGACTATGAAGTCTTAGCACTGAGTGAAGCTCATAAAGAAAGAGTTTTGTTACGTTACAAATCAGTGCCTTCTTTCACAAGGTCACCTGACTCTGGATCACGGAATGGCTGTATGATATTATTTAGACTCAACAATGATGAGGACAACAAAAATACCACACATTAGAAAAACTGAAAGAAACAGCTGGACAGCTAAATAAATTTGGTGATGAAATATGGAGCTGAATGAAACACTGAACTCTAAAAGTGATTATTAATATTATACAGTAACATGATGATTCCTGCAGGCAAGAAAACATATGCTACTATAACTAAGTACACGAGCATAAGAGGAACAACCTCAAAGGTGTTATTTAATGCATCATTGGGTTCCAAATTCCCAACTGTTCTAAACTTCTGTTAGTGATGTGAAAACACAGAAGTTCTATTTCTCCAATCTATAGATGACACCACCCTTATGGCAGAAAGTGAAGAGGTGCTAAAAAGCCTCTTGATGAAAGTGAAAGAGGAGAGTGAAAAAGTTGGCTTAAAGCTCAACATTCAGAAAATGAAGATCATGGCATCCAGTCCCATCACTTCATGGGAAATAGATGGGGAACATTGCTGGGAGAAATATCAATAACCTCAGATATGCAGATGACACCACCCTTATGGCAGAAAGTGAAGAGGAGCTAAAAAGCCTCTTGTTGAAAGTGAAAGAGGAGAGTGAAAAAGTTGGCTTAAAGCTCAACATTCAGAAAATGAAGATCATGGCATCTGGTCCCATCACTTCATGGGAAATAGATGGGGAACAGTAGAAACAGTGTCAGACTTTGTTTTTTTGGGCTCCAGGGTCACTGCGGATGGTGACTGCAGCCATGAAATTAAAAGGCGCTTACTCCTTGGAAGAAAAGTTATGACCAACCTAGATAGTATATTCAAAAGCAGAGACATTACTTTGCCGACTAAGGTCTGTCTAGTCAAGGCTATGGTTTTTCCTGTGGTCATGTATGGATGGGAGAGTTGGACTGTGAAGATGGCTGAGCGCCGAAGAATTGATGCTTTTGAACTGTGGTGTTGGAGAAGACTCTTGAGAGTCCCTTGGACTGCAAGGAGATCCAACCAGTCCATTCTGAAGGAGATCAGCCCTGGGATTTCTTTGGAAGAAATGATGCTAAAGCTGAAACTCCAGTACTCTGGCCACCTCATGTGAAGAGTTGACTGATTGGAAAAGACCCTGATGCTGGGAGGGATTGGGGGCAGGAGGAGAAGGCGACGACTGAGGATGAGATGGTTGGATGGCATCACAGACTTGATGGACGTGAGTCTGAGTGAACTCCGGGAGTTGGTGATGGACAGGGAGGCCTGGCATGCTGCAATTCATGGGGTCGCAAAGAGTCGGACACGACTGAGCGACTGAACTAAACTGAACAGATGACTTGAAGCTAGGTAACGCAGCAAGTGTACCAGATGACAGAATTAGAATCTGGAAAGACAGGTGGGCATGGGAAGTTAACTATAATTAGTACAAAGGTATGATCTCTTACATTTATCTTACATTTAATTTCAAAAACACAACTGTACAAATATGACATACCAGAAACCCAACAGTGCACATTCAAAGACAAAGGTTCAGTTTACTCAAAGCACTGGCTTGATGTTAATTAACATGATCTAAGTGCTTTCCCCTCCCATTCCCAAGCTGTCTTAGGCAGCAATGACAGGAATATTAAACACAACAAAGGGAGTTAATAAATCCTTTCCACTTCGCCTTGCACAAACACACTTATAATGTTACAGGATCATACCACACAGATGCGGCATAACACACCTCCCCAAATGTGTGACTATACATAAAACAATGTGAACTCAGCCTGGCACACAGTAAACTGCAAATGCATGGGAGCTGTTTGTATTGCTGGGCTTCCCTGGTGACGGAGTGGTAAAGAATCTGCCTGCCGATGCACGAGATGCCGTTCAGCCCCTGGGTCAGAAAGATCCCCTGCAGAAGGGAACGGTAACCCACTCCAGGATTCCTGCCTGAGAAATCCCTCGGACAGAGGACCCTGGTGGGGTACTGTCCATACAGCCACAAAAGGGTGGGCCGTGACTTAGCAACTAAACAACAACAAACAAACGTTTATTGTTAAGATGTCTAAGCCTAAATAAACAGAGAATTCTGATGATAAAAGTCTAATATAGGTGAGGCTCTGCTATACAGATAAAGCGTATGATGACTGAATACATCAAAAAGACTAATGAACAAAAGAAGGGCATCAACTTTTATGTGTATTATAGACAACAGGCCAACTAGATTTTGCATTGGTCAGGTCTGAATTACCATGAGATGCACAGTGTAAAAAAATAATAAAGAAAATGTTGAAGGCATCAGGAAATCAGCCCATTACAGATGTGGAAAGAATTTAGTCCAGGAGAGGAATATCTCAAGATGGCTATTTTCAAACATTTGAAAATTTTAAAAAACTTTCACTGAAGTATTGCTGATTTACAGTGTTGTGTTAATTTCTGCTATACAGCAAAGGGAATCAGTTATACTTACATATATATATTCTTTTTCATATTCATTTCCATTCTGTTTTATCATGGATTACTGAATAAAGTTCCCTGTCCTGCACAGTAGGACCTTGTTGCTTATCCATCCTGTGTATAACAGTTTACATCTGCTCATCCCAGACTCCGACCCCTTCCCTCTCCCTCTCCACTCTTCCACTTGTGTGCAGGCAACCACAGTCTGTTTGTATCTCTGTGAGTCTATCGGTGTCACAGATGTGCTCATTTGTATTGAATTAGATTTCTCATATAAGTGGCAGCATAAAACATTTGAAAATTTGCAGTGTAGAACAGTGACTAGATATATTCTGTAGTGGAGAGCACAACTAGTATGCAATGAAAGAAAGTTACAGAGAGGTAGATTTTTGGCTGAGGCAGCACTTATTAGTAACAAGTTATCCCATACTGGAATGGATCTGTAACAGTTATTAATTTTATGTCAATTTGACTAGATCCCATGGAGCTCAGATATTTGGCCAAACGTTATTTTATGGGTATGCCTACAAGAGTGCTTCTGGATGAGATTAGCACAAGCAGACCGCTCTTTGTGATGTAGGTGGGCATCATCCAATCCAGTGAGCACCCAAACAAAACAAAAAATGGTAAATCGTACCCCACTCCCTGCCTGACTGTCTAGTCTTCGGCCCTCAGCCTGGGAATTACCCATCAACTTCCTCAGCTCTCAGGCCTTAAAACTGAATGAAACCACAAGCTTCCCTGAGTCTTTACTTGGTAGATGGTAGATTGTGGGACTTCTCAGTCACCGTAACTGCCTGGGCAAATTCCTTCTGATAAATCACTATATGGGTAGATGATAAATCACTATACAGATAGATTTCCCATTGGTTCTTTCTTTTCTCTGGAGAAGGAGAACTCTGACCAATAAAGGGTCCCTTGGTCAGTTAGACTCTATTCCCTTGGAGTTGATGAAGCTATACTGAAAGAATGTATGGAGGACAGTTCAAAACTTGAAAACAGCCCATCTGTTCTGGTGATGACTCAAGTCCTGAAGGGCTTCCCTGGTGGCTCACTCGGTAAAGAATCCGCCTGCAACGCAGGAGACCTAGGTTTGATCTCTGCGTTGGGAAGATCCCCTGGACGAGGGCTTGACAACCCACTCCAGTATTCTTGCCTGGAGAATCCCCATGGATAGAGGAGCCTGGCAGGCTATACAGTCCATGCGGTCGCAAAGAGTTGGACACGGCTGAGTACTAAGCATACACACACACTAGTCTTGAAAGTCCATCCCTGTTTTAAAAAATAACACCATCAGTCCTGATGCAATAAGTACGCTGTATACATGTACACAACTTCTATTCAGCACTCCATTTTTTGTGATCCTAAACTGCTTAGCTTTTAAAAATCAAGATTCCTTTTAGACAAGATTAGGTCAAAGACAACATAACCCAGATGAGAAAACTTACTCTTTTTGTATACAGTGTATGAAACATAACATCTACTTTGAAGATCTGCTAATTGTGGTCATCAGCTTAGGAAAGACATTTCATTAATTTCAACTTTAGATTTATGCAGACTGGTTATAAATCAAAATTTGTTAGAAACCAATCTTTTCATTTAAACTTTCATTAATCTCTTAATGTGTCCTTCAAGTCAACTAAAGATTCCCAAGTAATTTTGACTTTTCCAAATCACTCCCAACTCAGGATAAAATTCCAAAACTAACAGAAAAAGTTACAGTTCTAAATCTTAACCTTTAATTTTTTAATGCTTACAGATTCTGTAATTAATTCAGTACATTAAGTTATTTCTGATTTCATATATTCTTTCCCAAGAAAATTCCAACATTTCTCTTAAAGTATCTACACTGAAATAACTCAATGTCTTCAAATTTTCATTCATATATCAAAGTAACTTAAGTGTTAGGTCAAATTTCTATTTACTAGATCTATCCCATATCTCAGTAAACATGAAAGTTAAAAAAAAAAAAAAAAACAAAAACGTATTTACAAAGATTCTTAGTCCACGACTCCTTCTGAAGAAGTGAAGTGAAGTCACTCAGTCGTGTCCAACTCTTTGCAATCCCATGGACTGTAGTCTACCAGGCTTCTCTGTCCATGCGATTTTACTGGAGTGGGTTGCCATTTCCTTCTCCAGGGCATCTTCCTGACCCAGGAATCGAACCCAGGTCTCCTGCACTGCAGGGAGATGCTTACCCTCTGAGCCACCAGGGTAGCTGCGACTCCTTCTATAGGAACACAAATTATGGATCTGGGTTTGGCAGGGGACCCTCTAAAGATAAAGACAGCTTATTTTCATTCACTTAATGATAAAAGTTATAAGTTTGTAAATCAATACACCAGCAATGAACAAAATTTGAAAAGCCAGTATTCTGCTAAAAAAATTATTACATAACAAAGAATCAGAATTTAACAACTGAAAGGCATGTTGAAGATCAAATTCGATGGTTCATTTTATAGCAATGAAACCAAATACTCATCATCGTCTACTGCCAAAAAGAACGAAAGAAAGCAAGCATTAAATGCTCACAAAAACCATTAAAAGAAGGGTAGAAAGATCAAAATTTAAAACATGGGATAAATCACAACAACATATAAGTTCTACAGAGGCTATTATCAAGAAAACAGCTGGCAGTGTACCTCAAATGGGTACTACTACCTAAGCTGTTACACACCATCTGACTGACAAAAGTTTTTGACTGCAGCCTTCCAAAAAAGAAGACTCAAGTTATCTCCATTTTCATATATATTTTAAAAAATTTAAATTTATTTATTTAAATTGGAGGCTAATTACTTTACAATATTGTATTGGTTTTGCCATATATCAACATGAATCCACCACAGTGTATACATGGTCCCCATCCTGAACCCCCCTCCTTCCTCCCTCCCCGTACCATCCCTCTGGGTCATCCCAGTGCACCAGCCCCAAGCATCCTGTATCCTGCATCGAGCCTGGACTGGAGATTCGTTTCTTATATGATATTATACATGTTTCAATGCCATTCTCCCAAATCATCCCACCTTCTCCCTCTCCGACAGAGTTCAAAAGACTGTTCTATACATCTGTGTCTCTTTTGCTGTCTTGCATACAGGGTTATCATTACCATCTTTCTAAATTCCATATATATGTTAGTATACTGTATGGGTGTTTTTCTCTCTGGCTTACTTCACTCTGTATAATCGGCTCCAGTTTCATCCACCTCATTAGAACGGATTCAAATGTATTCTTTTTAATGGCTGAGTAATACTCCATTGTATATATATACCACAGCTTTCTATCCATTCATCTGCTGATGGACATCTAGGTTGCTTCCATGTCCTGGCTATTATAAACAGTGCTGCAGTGAACATTGGGGTACATGTGTCTCTTTCAATTCTGGTTTCCTCGGTGTGTATGCCCAGCAGTGGGATTCCTGGGTCATAAAGCAGTTCTATTTCCAGTTTTTTAAGGAATCTCCACACTGTTCTCCATAGGGGCTGTACGAGTTTGCATTCCCACCAACAGTGTAACAGGGTTCCCTTTTCTCCACACCCTCTCCAGCATTTATTGCTTGTCATATTTTTTTTTTAAAAACATAAAAATTGATTCAAATTCCTTTGTAGACAGGTAGCTATGAGAAGAGGGACAGTATCTTTATAGGTGTTTCTCACTGTGGCTCCTATTGGCATTTTATTGACTGTGAGCACTATTCATAAATTTAGAAATCCAGCCTCACCCAGCCCCTCCCTGCCCCACCCCATCAGATACTAGCAGTAACTCTCAGCCAGGGTGAGCAACCTGAAACTCCCCACCTTAAATGTTCCCTAAGGGAGGCAGACTGTATACCTATGATTAAACTTAAGAGGAAATGGCAATCCATTCCAGTACTCTCGCGTGAAAAAACCCATGGACAGAGGAGCCAGGCAGGCTACAGACCATGGGGGGGCAAAGTGTCGGACACGACCAAGAGACTAAGCATCCTTTCTACACACTGAACATTTATTTACCTTTGATCTTCATATCTTAAACAAGAGGTACTACCCTCTTTCAAGTTCTATTTATATAGTTACCTTCTGCAGAAAAAAACATTATATCTGACTCATATCTTAAAATGAAGTTTTTAAAAACTTAAAAGAATTTTAATAAGAAATGATAAAAATTTGCCATAAATTGCCGAACAGGTTAAGTACCTACTGTAATATATGACTGTAATGGAGAAAAGAGCAGATGATATCATATCATACATACGAAGGAACAGACATCACAAGCCCATGAGTGGCGGGAAGTTTCTTTTACAGGATTTTGTTATATTCAAATTTTCCATTAAAACACTGTGAAGAACCAAGGGACTGTTTGCTTTCAATATGACTCTGAACTGACTTTAATCGCATTTTAAGGGGCTTAAAGAAAACACACACACTTGCATAAAATATTAAGCTTGTTCAGAAAAGTAATTTACCTCAGGTGTGTAAAGAATGATACGCACATACAGGATAAAATCCACCAAACAGGATTTGCTTCGTAAGAACTGACAAGCAGAAAATAAGCACTATCTACAAGGCCTGATTTATAAGTCCCCCCAAATTCATGAATATCATGGCTGTGTCTGTGCTGACAAAGAAAGAAGCTAGCCCTACTCCTCTCAGCAAGTTACTTATCCACCAGAGTCTTTGAGAGACAGACTAAATACAATACTTGGAAGGGCAAGTTCCAGATGCTGCCAGTGATAAATTCAGCATGACCGCTTTAGCAAATCTCTCAGAGTGGGAAGCAAGTAGATTAGAATAGTGGAGGCGCTAATTTGCTCTTCTAGTACAGCTTTTAACACACGGCTGCAGTGATTTGTTTACCACTCTGTCTTCCCCAATGATCTGTGAACTCAAGGTAGGATTTGTGACATTTATTTTTAACCCCCAGCCTCTCAGGAATATAGTACGTGCTCAATGTTTACTGGATAGAGACATTCTATTTTGAACCTTAGCTAAAAATCTATCTGAAAAGTAATCAATGTCAATTCAAACAGCAGAGCAAAACAAAACCTTCTAAACTTCTGTTTAATATGCCAGGTGTTTAGTTTGTTAAGAGAAAGTCATAAGATTTAAAGAGTTTTCAAACCAGTTTGGTATGCAAATACACAAACTTTCCTTTGAATTCTTTTAGACAATGTAAGTTAAGATTTCCAAGTAAATTATACAATGACTGCTACAAGGCAGTGGTTCTTAACCAGGTGCTAGACTCTACGCCAAGTAATAATGCCGACTCTCAATACTTCACAAAGCCCAGAAAAAATGATGCATTTATTTGAGAAATAATTTGTTAAGATTACTCATGCTAAAATGAGCCAAATCAATATGTAAGAAAGTTAGTGATTAGATCTAAATAATAAACAAATAATCTCACCCATGAAAGTCCATTGGAAAAATGATCCTCAATCCCACATCTAGCTACCGTCCTCTTAAATTTGCCATTTGTTTCATCTCCAACTCACAGATCATGCCATCTCTGTCTAGCTGCTGCTTCTATGCCACACTGAAACAACTCTTCAAGGTGATCACTGACCTCTCTTGTTCCTAAATCTAATGGACACATTTAGTCCCTTTTATCTGACCTAGTGGCAACCTCTGTTATTACTAACCACTTCACTCTTGAAATGTTCCATTGCCTTCATTTCTCTGATGTTTGACTCCCATTCCCACCATGGTGCCATCTCTGGTGGCCAATTCTTTTTTTCACTGCTTGTTCCTCTTCTTGAATTAACTGTCAAGGGAATCAGCAGAGAGAGATTGGGTGGCCCTGCAATCCTGACCGTAACTGTTTCCATCTATTTCCAGTTAGCAAGCGTGAGATCAGTTTGTAGCTAACAGCAAAAATTTATTTGCACGTGCATTTACAAGACTCATTTTTTTCCTTGCACAGCTCAGAATTTCACTGTTCAATTAAAATGATGAACCCACACTATAGCACTGTGGCTTTGTAAAAGTGTGAAAAAAACACCCAGTTTCCTTATCGTAGTTCCCACTACAGCTCCCATTCCTCTTAGTCTTTAGTTTATGAAGAAATAACTTTGTCAGCCCAAAGCAGAACAGTTCCTGTTAAACTGGGGCTTCACCGCCGTCCCTGGGGCTGTGAGACAAGCATTTTTTTGATATCTGTCAGCACGGATGATTTGTTTATGACATCAAAGTCCTTAATTAAGCAGAATATATGATAAAATTGTAATGTGAATGATCCCCAACACAGGGATCTTCAAGTTCACTATAGATATTTTTGCTTTAGGGTCAAGCCAGTTGGAATCATCTTGCCCCAAACACCGATGATGCCTGTGTCTCTGGAAAGGTTGTCCTGACCATGATGAGTGCTTCCAAACCCAGCCTGCATCAGAATCACCTGAGGGGCTCCTTAATCCACAGACTGCTGGCGATCTCTGACTCTAGTTCAGTAGATCTAGGATAGGACGTAAGAAGAATTTGTGTTTCAAAAAACTTCTCTGGCAATGGAGAAGCTACTGGTCTGGACAACCACTATTAGAGATACTAAGTAAGCCCTGAAACTGGATTAAGGAACAAACTGTTGGATTACCACCTTAACCCCAAATTTCCCGACAACAATAGAAACAAATTACTCACAGTTTGTTATTATCCTATTCTTAATCTGCATGAATATTTGAAAGTAGACCATACTCTAAATATAGCCATTACTTTGATTTTTAATACCAAATATACTGATGTATTACACAAATACTGCAAATAATTTCCTTCAAAGAAACATGAAGACGTACTGCTTTATTCTGAATTTACATAAAATGATTTTAAACTAAATATATCAAACTTTAACAAATTTAACAGAGAACTACAATTCAGAGATCTACCTTCTCCTACCTACCCCGACCCCTCTGAGCCTTTGAAAAGCTCAGAAGTAAATAATTTTATATAATCCAGCGCTGCTTACTAACAAATATAAGAACATATTATATCTACAGTTAAATATGAGAACGAAATGTTCTATCATTTTTCTAGCCTCACTGGCTTGGAGCATTTCAGCTATAGTCAAGAAAGCGATTTCTAAATTAAAACAGTGTTTTTCCCCTTCTGTTCAGGAGCTCAAAGGCAACATGAACACTTGAATGTCACACCAGCTGCTTTACCAGCCTACTCAGTTCTTAAGAGCTTCTCTCCTGTCAGTTCACAAGAACCTACACTTAACTGCTTAAGGAGGCAGGATGCTCATTATGTCACAGAACAAACTCACAAAAATAAAGTTGGCAATATTTAAGGAAGCATAACTCTTATCTGTAAATTTAACATGAGCTGTTTTCTTAATTAAAACTTCTAGATTTCAAGGACTATTTATTCCAATATTTAAACAACAGAACACAGAACGAAGGCAGAAGACCCTTTTCCATTCCTTTCTCTCCTTTTTTTCTTTAAGCTGTGTGATAGTACCTGACAGTCTTTTGCATTTTCCAGCCACAGATACTAAAGGATGGTCCAGTATATCAATACTCACTTCTGCAACACATTCAAAGCATCTGGTTAAAATATAAGGTAAGTTTATTTTAAGACGATGTGAGGCAAGAAGGTGACTTATAATTCACTCACCAAAATGCAAAGAATAAGGACATTAGTGGATGTGTTGAATCATACCCACACCAACACATCACACTGATGATCCTTGAAACTCTGGCTTCACACAATTCCTGACCTTCCTTCCAAGACTCTGATTTGTACTCTGTGACTGCTATTCAAGGGTGAAGGTGAAGGTGAAGTGGCTCAGTCGTGTCCGACTCTTTGCGACCCCATGGACTGAAGCCCACCAAGCTCCTCAGTCCATGGAATTTTCCAGGCAAGAGTACTGGAGTGGGTTGCCATTTCCTTCTCAAGGGTAGAGCTGCACATTACAAGTCATGCTCACTGGGAACTGTTCTATATTCAAGACTTTCTCTCTGGTACAACTGCTCTTTATTTCTCTTATACAGAATGGAATCTTATGTAGACATTCTGACCTTCAGGCTCAAAGGCCATCAAGACCCTTTCTGATCATTCCTGCCTTCCTAAAACAGGCTAACTTGCCAATGTTGAGTGACTACAGTTTTGCTTGTCTGTCCTCTGTGCTCTTTCATTCTCATCCTACACTCATCTGGTTACTTAGCTACCCCTGAAAAGATATATCAACTGGCTGAGCAATGGTGGGAGAAATTTTAAAAACTGAGTTCTTAGCTCCATTAGAAACTTGTTTTTCTCAGTCACATACGATCCAGACACATCTCCAACATTCAAGCCTGTTCATTTTTCTGTTCAGATTCTCCTAAATTTCCTCCTGCTCCTGCCTCTCCAGGCTGCTCAAGTCTACTTCCAGACCTTATTTCCTGAACTGCCACTGCAAGCCCCAACCACCACTTTATACTGGTCCTTCAACTTCCATATTCAGATACACGCTAACCCATAAGGCGGTTCTCTCCTCCTCTTCCCAAAACAAGCCACTCCTGGATTTTACCAGCCAAACTAGATCCTTTTCCATCTTTCCTTCTGTGTTTAGTCGCTCTGCTCAGTCATATCCGACTCTCTGTGGCCCCATGGACTGTAGCCTGCCAGGCTCCTCTGTCCATGGGAGTCTACAGGCAAGAATACTGGATAGAGCGGGTTGCCATTTCCTACCCCCAGGAATCATCCAGACCCCTGGATAGAACCCGTGCCTCTTGCATCTCCTGCACTGGCAGGTGGGTTCTTTACCCTGGTGGCTCCACTGGTAAAGAATCCATCTGCAATGTAGGCGACCTGAGTTCAATCCGCAGAAGATGCCCTGGAGAAGGAAACAGCTACCCAGTCTAGTATTCTGGCCTGGAGCATTCCATGGACAGAGGAAGAGGACCCTGGCAGGCTACAGTCCATGGGGTCACAAAGAGCTGAACATGACTGAGCGACCTTCACTTTCTTTACCATAAGTGCCAGCTGGTAAGTCCATCCTTTACCATCTCTGAATAAGGTCGCTCTTCAGTTCTTCCTGGATCATCACTCACCGTGATGAGCAACCTGGATCCATCCTCACTCCTGAGTTGGCTGCTTGTGGTGATTAACAATCTCAGGCTTCTTCCCAGTCCTCATCCTCCTATATATTTTTGTGTCATTTGACAGTGTTCTTCTCTCCTCTCCATTATCTTGCTTACTTAGTACTTCCAGGTCTCTAGGCAATTCTCAGCCCACATATTTCCTGGCCTTTTACACTTTTACCATATCTTAAATGAGGTTCTCACTCAAGGATATCTCCATAGGCCTCTCAGAACAGCAAATACCACATCATAACCTATATCGCAGCATTTGATCAAGCCCCAGGCCAATGTTTTCAACTGTTTCAACATTTGAATGTCTTGCAGCAAATCAAACTCAATCACCAATATTATCCTTATCTTCCTGAATCTGTTTTCTCTGAAGTCCTATTAGTCCCAAACAAGTTCCTAAAGTCCCTGAGTAAGGGCTTCCTTGGTGGCTCAGATGGTAAAGAATCTGTCTCCAATGCAGATTGGAGTATCAAACCAGGGGTCGATCCCAAAGAAAAGCAATGCCGAAGAATGCTCAAACTACTGCACAATTGCACTCATCTCACACCCTAGTAAAGTAATGCTCAAAATTCTCCAAGCCAGGCTTCAATAGCATGTGAACCGTGAACTTCCAGATGTTCAAGCTGGATTTAAAAATGGCAGAGGAACCAGAGATCAAATTGCCAACATCGGTTGGATCATCGAAAAAGCAAGAGAGTTCCAGAAAAACATCTATTTCTGCTTCATTGACTATGCCAAAGCCTTTGACTGTGTGGATCATAACATACTGTGGAAAATTCTTAAAGAGCTGGGGATACCAGACCACCTGACCTGCCTCTTGAGAAATCTGTATGCAGGCCAGGAAGCAACAGTTAGAACTGGACATGGAACAACAGACTGGTTCCAAATCAGGAAAGGAGTCCGTCAAGGCTGTATATTGTGACCCTGCTTTTTTAACTCATATGCAGAGTACATCATGAGAAATGCTGGGCTGGAAGAAGCACAGGCTGGAATCAAGATTGCCAGAAGAAATATCAATAACCTCAGATATGCAGATGACACCACCTTTATGGCAGAAAGTGAAGAGGAACTCAAAAGCCTCTTGATGAAAGTGAAAGTGGAAAGTGAAAAAGTTGGCTTAAAGCTCAACATTCAGTAAACTAAGATCATGGCATCTGGTCCCACTACTTCACGGCAAATAGATGGGGAAACAGTGGCAGATTTTATTTTTGTGGTCTCCAAAATCACTGCAGATGGTAAGTGCAGCCATGAAATTAAAAGACGCTTACTCCTTGGAAGAAAAGTTATGCCCAAACTAGACAGCATATTCAAAAGCAGAGACATTACTTCGCCAACAAAGGTCTGTCTAGTCAAAGTTATAATTTTTCCAATGGTCATGTATGGATGTGAGAGTTGACTATAAAGAAAGCTGAAAGCTGAAGAATTGATGCTTTTGAACTGTGGTGCTGGAGAAGGCTCGAGAGTCCACTGGACTGCAAGGAGATCCAACCAGTCCATCTTAAAGGAAATCAGTCCTGAATATTCACTGGAAGGCCTGATGCTGAAGATGAAACTTCAGTACTCTGGCCACCTGTTGCAAAGAGCTGACTCATTTGCAAAGACTCTGATGCTGGGAAAGATTGAAGGCGGAAGGAGAAGGGGATGACAGAGGATGAGATGGTTGGATGGCATCACCGACTCAATGGACATGAGTTTGAGTAAACTCTGGGAGTTGGTGATGGACAGGGAGGCCTGGTGTGCTGCAGTACATGCGGTCTCAAAGAGTTGGATGACTGAGCAACTGAACTGAACTGATACCGGAGTAAAGCCCTACATCCACGGCAATTTCTTCAAGTTTACAGCCTAAATGAGGGAGAAAGACAAGTAAACAAGCTGGAATCAAGACTGCCAGGAGAAGTATCAACAATCTCAGATATGCAGATGATACCACTTCAATGGCAGAAAGCGAAGAGGAACTAAAGAGCCTCTTGATGAAGGTGAAAGAGGAGAGTCAGAAAGCTGACTTAAAATTCAACATTCAAAAAATTAAGATCTTGGTATCCGGTCCCATCACTTCATGGCAAATATATGGGGAAAGAGTGGAAACAGTGGCAGATTTTACTTTCTTGGGCTCCAAAACCACTGCAGAGAGTGACTGCAACCATGAAGTTAAAAGACACTTGCTCCTTAGAAGAAAAGCTATGACAAACCTAGACAGTGTTTGAGAGACAGAGATATCACTTTGCTGAAAAAGGTCCGTCTAGTCAAAGGTAGGGGTTTTTCCAGTAGTCATGTATGGATGTGAGAGTTGGACCATGAAGAAGGCTGAGAGCTGAAGAATTGATGCTTTTGAACTGTGGTGCAGAAGATGCTTAAGAGTCCCTTGGACTGCAAGGAGAACAGGCCAGTCACTGCTAATGGAAATCAACCCTGAATATCACTGGAAGGACTGATACTGAAACTGAAGTTCCAATACTTTGGCCACTTGATGAGAAGAGCTGACTCACTGGAAAAGACCCTGATGCTGGGAAAAACTGAGGGCAAGAGAAGAAGGGGCAGCAGCGGATGAACTGGTTGGATGGCACCACTGATTCAATGGATATGGCTTTGAGCAAACTCTGGGAGGTGGTGAAGGACAGGAAGCCTGGTGTGCTGCAGTTTATGGAGTTGCAGACTCAAACATGACTCAGTGACTAAACATCAAGGAAACATGGTGAGTTGTTGTAGCGAGCATCAGGAATGGTTTGGTGAGCACACAAAGCATCGAGTGTTAACGGGGATGTGGATCAGAGAAAGGCTTCACTATCCCACTGGACTGAGGTAGGATGGGGCAAAGCGGATGAAGGGCTTGAACACAGAGGGGTGGATACATCTGAGCAAAGGAGAATAAGGAGGTAGCTCAGTAAAGAGTTGATACCATGAAAACAACAACAACAACAACAACAACATCTACTTGTATCTTTGGAAGGTTTCTTGAAAGAAACCTTTTCTTCTTAAATACAACTAAAGCTTTCTGAGGGAACCCCAACTACTGTTCTTTTTACAGTTCTTACAGAGGCTAATAAATTGCTTAACCATTCACTAGAATAAAAATGGTTAAGAGTCAATCTGAATTGCAGACGATCAATGCAATTAGAATCCTCAAACTCCCCTAACAGAGTGTTTAAACAAACAAAAATACCCATAATAACCAAAACTTCAGATTATTATAGTACTCAGGGGGAAAAAAATACATATTTCAAAAGCTCTTGGCTTTTTGTTTCTTTATGATAACTTCTTAATACAAATGATTTTAAATCATCTTATAAAACTAATGAGAGATTTTTTATCACTTCTGAGAAGGTCGGAACATGTTTAATTTCCTTTCTTGTGCACTCAGCTGCTAAGTCGTCTCCAGACTCTCTGTGATCTCGTGGACTGCAGCCCACCAGGCTCCTCTGTCCATGGAATTTTCCAGGCAGAATACTGGAGTGGGTTGCCATTTCTGCTTCTGGGGGATTCCAGACACAGGGACGGAAGCCACATCTCCTGTGTCTCTTGCATTGGCAAGCAGACTCTTTATCAGTGAGCCATGTGGGAAATTTCCTTTCTTAGCACTAACAGAAAGTAAAATGAAGGAACCAAGAAAGCGATCAGAAGGAAGCGGGTCTTTTAAGATGGTGGTAAGACACGGGGCAGCATTCAACCTGTGGGCATCTCCCCTGTGCAGAGGTCTTCGCAGATGCTGAGGGCCTCAGGGTAGGATCATATACCCAACCAACATTCTGTCTCTCATCCGTTTGTTTCGGTATTGCTCTCAGACCCCCTAACTCCTTTGTCTTTGTACATGTCTCAAATAAGTCTCCGAGCATCATCTTTCCTAATCAAAACTGGCCTATTTCCTTCACCTTTCTTGTAACCTCTCCTTCAAGGTAAAGTTAACATGCCTGACTTTTTGACCCTATGGACTGTAGCCCACTAGGCTCCTCTGTCCATGGATTCTCCAGGCAAGAATACTGGAGTGGATTGCCAGTATCAGATTGCCCTCTTCCAGGGGATCTCCTCCCCCACTCAGGGATGGAACCCCCTTCACTTAAGTCTCCTGCATTGGCAGCTGGGTTCTCTACCAGTAGCGCCACCTGGGAAGCCATACATACTTAATTGTTAAATTAATAATTAGCAGTGACACTGACACTATAACACATTTTTAGTTTCCAATAAACTGCCACATGCAGCATACATTGTATAATACTTAAGTCAGCCTACCAATATAGAAGGCACATAATATATACTTGTTAAATAAATGAAGATGTTAAATTCAATATCTGAATGTGATGTCCTCATATATAATGACATATAATAGCATTTAAAAATTAAAAAGTGAGAGGCCTGGATCATATTCAGAATTTTCTAATAGCTGATCTACTTTAGAAAAACAGTAGTTACACCCAGAGGGAGAAAAAGGTTTTCTTGCCACAATTAAAATTAGACCATTAACCACTGGATTCTTCAAAACTTAAAAATACTGATTAGGAAATCTAAATACCAACTTGGAAAACTCTCTGTGACACAATATTCAGGGAATAAACACAGATCTATGTCTGTATGATGATTGCCACCATTCAGAATTCACATATGGTGAATGGGTAAGAACCAGAAACCACAAGGGAGAAATAGCCAATTTGTCAGAGCAGCCTTTAGATCATTTTCTTTGCCTAAAAGCCAGTGGATGTTAGTTGAGCATTATAAAAGTGATGTATTTGCCTTCAGTGATCAGGCCTTCTGACTTGATCTAGTCAGCAATATGCTGAAATTCTAGTGCAATGAAGGAATCTGCCAACTTTGGTACTGATCCACAGTATCCTCACTGGAACTGTCAACATTTTAAACTTAATGGCCACAATCTAGGATATAAAACCAGTAGTCATGTACAGATGTGAGAGATGGACAATAAAGAAAGCTGTGTGCTGAAGAATTGATGCTTTTGAATGGTGGTGCTGAAGGAGACTCTTGAGAGTCCCTTGGATTGCAAGGAGATCCAACCAGTCCACCCTAAAGGAAATCAGTCCTGAATATTCATTGGAAGGACTGACGCTGAAGCTGAAGCTCCAATACTTTGGTCACCTGATGCGAAGAGCCGACTCACTGGAAAAGACCCTGATGCTGGGAAAGACTGAAGGCAGGAGAAGAAGGAGACTCCAGAGGATGAGACGATTGGATGGCATCACTGACTCAATGGACATGAGTTTGGGCAAGCTCCAGGAGATGGCGAAGGACAGGGAAGCCTGAAGTGCTGCAGTCCATGGGGTCACAAAGAGCTGACGAGTCAGAGCAACTGAACAACATCATACAGAATGTACAACGGGCAGCAAACAGTGGCTTAATAATTTCAACAGAAAATGCGCCATGTAAGCTATCAGTCAAGGGCTTACAAATAATCATTCACATGTTTGATGCTGGCCTGAGGGAGCTGGTGATGGACAGGGAGGCCTGGCGTGCTGCGATTCATGGGGTCGCAAAGAGTCGACACGACTGCGCGACTGAGCTGAGCTGAGCTGAGGAGGTAAAGAGTAAATGTAAAAAGAAGAGGGAAACGGTATTAGAACACACAGGATGCAAGCAGACACACAACAGGAGAAGCTTCTCAGGACCTCGTCACAGGGAGAAGAGCATGCCGGTGGACACACACCCCGGTATTTAAAGGAAAGACTTCTGAATTCATCAACAGACTTAGCTTCTCATCAAAGAAACTGCTGGGACCACTTGGAAAGAATTAACTTTAAAAATCAAGGTATTCTATTAGGCCATATGACACTGACATTTTTGTATATGAAAAGCAACAGAAAATCTGCAGTTTCATACGGTTCAACCTCATATGATCGAATGAGCAGAGTATCCATATCAAGCACACTAAAAAGGTTAAAATGGATCCCAGGACTCAAGATCAGACATCACCTAAATTGAATGAGTTAATTTAATGGGTGGGAGAGGGAGAAAGTAAGAGTCAGAAATGGGTTGGTCAACCGTAAAAGAACAAGGAAAGCATAGCTGTCAGAACAGCAAAAGAAAACTTGGTCTTTAGCATTTAAGCAGGGTTTAGGGGAGTATTCTCTGGAGGAGGGCATGGCAACCCACTCCAGTACTCTTACCTGGAGAACCCCTCGGACAGAGAAGCCTGAAGGACTATGGTCCCCGGGGTCGCAAAGAGCTGGGCACAACTGAAGCGACTTAGCACGCGCACAGGGGAGTACACTAAGCCACAATGAGGTTCCAGTAGTAGCTGTATCCTAGTTGGGAGGTGTGAGACAGGGAAGCCTGGCGTGCTGCAGTCCATGAGGTCACAAAGACTCGGACACCACTGAGTGACTGAACACCACCACCTGGGAAGAACTATAACATTGACGGTATGCACGTGGCAGGAACTATGCTAAGCAATGACCGTATATCGGCCTGATCCTTTCAAACCCTATGAACAAGGTACTATTATTATTACCCCAACTGCCAGATGAGGTAACTGGTCTTTGAGAGAGTAAGAGAAGCCTGACTCATTACACATTCCAAAGATTGTACCACTTGTTCTGCCTACATACTCACTAAGCAACCTTCTAATTATAATGTGGATTCCCATGCGGCAGCATCTATGGGAAAGAGAATGTGCTAGCCAGAACCTGAGAATCTGTTTCCCAAGGCAGTTATTTTTTTCCCCTACTGTAAATTAATAAACTGACATTCTAACATTTTATATGAATCTTATGAGGCTTTGATAACATGAGCCTGATCCCCAGAAACAGATTATTAAGAGTACAGATCAACTGGGTTTCAGAACCTGCAAGTTTTAGCCTCTTTATCATGGTAAACCTACTAAGGGATATAATAAACCCTATCCTGTGAGGGCCCCCGGGGGAACAGCCAGTCCACATTCCCCCAAAAGAGGAGATACATCACCACCATCATTAGCATTTCCTTCCTTTTTGACATCGCTAGGGGACAGAGAGGTTAACAGAAGCGACCGGATTCTAATCCTGACTGTACTGTGCTAACATAACCGGAGCCAATCACTCTCCTTCCTTATTCCCAGTTCTTCATGGATAAAACGGAGGAGCTGGGCTCAATAATCTGATATCCCTTTCTCATCTACACCACTGGCTATCTATCCTGTTCAACAGGCCTCCCTCACCCTCCACAGCACTTTCCAGTTTTACATTTGTTTCTCTTAGCATTGCTTCTGTTTCTTCGACTGGCTCCCCCATCCACTTCTGTGTCTCCACCTATCCCAGCAAAGTCTGGGGTCCTCTACTCTGACCTCAGCAACACTCAGTTACGACTCTAGATCTGGACTCATAAACACTTCCTATGTGCCCCATTTTACGGGCCTAGCATGGTATCTGCGTATACTTGTGGTATTGAAAAGCTGTGCCTTTATCTGAAAGACCCACACGCAATTCAATAGTCTTAGGCTCAGGATTTCAACTGGATATTAGTATTTTCTTTTCCAAGTTTTGTCTCTTGCTTTCACTTCATTTACCTACAAGACTATTTCAGACCTCATTTCTCACTCATCTCCAAAATCTGATAGTAATTTAAGGTTTAGTCCTAACCTCAAGCTCAAACCTCACAATCCATTCCTATGACCAATCCCCAAATTCCTCTAGACCAGACTTCCGAACTGGTGTCCTAGAGAAGGCTAATTCACAATACGTTAACAGCTATGATGTGAAAAGGTCAGCACAGCAAACAGGCTTCTTTAGTCAGACTTCGAATAACCTTGCGATTTTGTGAATCTACAAGAGGGGAATAATGTATGTAGCATTTCCTGAACTTATTTTTAACTACTATTCCCCCCTCCCTCTCTACGGAGCACCTATTAATATCTCCTGGAACCAGTGTTTAACAGAATATTTTAGGAAACGGTGTTCTGTTCTTTCCTAGTTCAGTCGGAGTATCCACCACTTGGGTTCAGAAGTGCCTCTCATCTCTCACTCTCTCCCCAGTATCCAGGCAGTAGCTAAATTCCATTGCCTTCTCAACCCAATCATTTCCATCCTTTCTATTCCCTCCTAAACACTGAACTCCAGACCCTGTCATGAAAGTGATAGATCACATCTACAGAATAAATATTAGATATGTGGCGCTCAACCCCTCAAGGCTGTCATGAGGATTAAAAAGAGAATGGAAGTGACATCTTGAATAATGTGTCTTTCATAAGCACCCATCATTTCTCCCTGAGACTCAGGCAGAATTTGTGCTTTACGACGACAAATTTTAACTCGAAGCTCAAAGATACCATCTCCATAAAAAAGGCAGCACTGGCCTTATACCTACCAGCCAGGACTGGAAACTTTTAAATGGGTAAATGAGAAATGTGCATAGTATGAGTACGGCACGAGTAACAGCAGTGGCGGAGTGAACGTCACACCCAACACTGTCGTCAGGGGGTAGAGACAGGTGACAGCTTACAGCTAGTTTTCTCATTTATTCAAGCGTTTGCAGCGGGGCTTTTCCAACTCTAAACTGCGTGCCTCCTCTACTACTCTATCAGGTTTCAGAGGAGAAGGTCTTCACTCACCTACACTGACTTGTCCCTCAGTGACTCAGCATGAAGAGAACAGGCAGGCACACATGCCCCCTCATCCAAGGTGCGTTTGAGTGCTAGGTGCTGAGGCCACAGGGGGAAACGAAACAGAATCATCTCCATCCACAGACCTCACATTCTTCCGGAGAAGATACAGATATGAAACTACTGCGACTGCTAGCTGTATGTATTAAACTACATGCAGCTATTTAACGACAACTGTGATACGGATGCCTCAGATGATTCTTTCTCAACCTTCAGTTATTCGTAGTTCAGGAAGGAGAAAGAAGTGGGCATTATGAAGCTCTAACAGCATTCGAAACAGTATGCCTCGTTACAACCTTTTAAAACCTGCCAGAAAACGAGAAAGGAAGCTGGGATATTCCAGGGAACACACGGGCGGCTAAGGGGGAAAGCTTTGGCCACAAGGTAAAATGAAAAGCAGGTTCCCTGTGACAGCAAAAGCAATAAGAGAAAAACCACCCAGTCTTGAGTGTTTACTATACAGAGAGCACTGCTACAGGTTTACATGAACTGAATGATGGTGATGATGGTGGCAACAACAATTAATATCTCCACAGTGGTGTATGCAACACCGTGGCCCTACGGGAATGGCAGTATCACTTTCCATTTCACAGCTGAGGAAACTGACGTGAAACAGGTTAAATGACTTGTCCAAGGTCACAAAGCTGTTATGGAGAGCTGGGATTCCCACCCCAGCAGTGTGGCTTGCTCCTCCCCACTCTGCCCTGCTTTTGCATATGCACTCACAAATATACTGAGGCATGGTACAGACCTGAGATGTTCATCTGTTTGGAAATTCAGCACATCATTAAAATTCTCTGGGAATTTTAATTCTGAATGGTCATAAGTTGACGAGATCGGGAATTTTCATTATCATCAATATTTCCTAAAGCTCATTGTGTGAAAAGAATTACACTATATTATGAAAAAACAAAGAAGCTGAAAAAAAAAGGAAAAGGTGTTATCTATACAAACCAAGAAGAGAATTCTTCATTAAAAACAGACAGGAAAACCTCACTTATTCTACAGTTAAGCTTATGCTCAATGCTTTTTACAGTTAAGACACACATGTAACAGTATGAGTGAAGTCGCTCAGTCGTGTCCGACTCTTTGCGACCCCGTGGACTGTAGCCCACCAGGCTCCTCTGTCCATGGGATTCTCCAGGCAGGAATACTGACATACATGTAACTGTATACAGGGAATCATATTACATAAACGTCAACAAATCTCTTTCAGAGCCCAAATACTCATCCATTATGAACCATGGCAAACTTGTATCTGAAAGCAGCATTACTATTCATCCTTTTACATATATTATTCTGAACTCTGAGAATATTTGTGTTCTTTCTTTATTAACAATGAGGCTAAGGGGTCCATCTGTTACCCAGAGAGAAGAGCACGTGGTCTGGGACAAGGCAGGCCTGTGAATGTTTGCTAATGAAGAAACGGCACTATTTAATTATAATGGTAGAAAAGCCATGCAAATACAAAATGTGTACCTGCCCCAAGACTACTTTTATGTAACTTAAAAGCTGAAGCAATGAAGTGTTTACTACATTCCAAAAAGGTGGCCCTTACAACTCAAGACCATAACCATGAAAATATTTCACCTGATTCAACCTGAGTGGAAGCCGCTCAGTTGTTTCCGACTTTTTGCAACTGCATGGTTTATACAGTCCATGGAATTCTCCAGGCCAGAATACTGGAGTGGCCTTTCCTTTCTCCAGGGGATCTTCCCAACCTAGGGATCGAACTCAGGTCTCCTGCACTGCAGGCGGGTTCTTTACTAGCTGAGCCACCAGGGAAGCCCCCGATTCAACCATTAGTTACCACTATAATAAAACAGGTAAGAAAAGAGTCCTTTCTAAGCTGCCCCAGAATCTGTTTGGGTTCTACACTCTTGCCTGGAAAATTCTATGGACGGAGGAGCCTGGTAGGCTGCAGTCCATGGGGTGGCTAAGAGTCGGATACGACTGAACTACTTCACTTTCACTTTTCACTTTCATGCACTGGAGAAGGAAATGGCAACCCACTCCAGGTTCTTGCCTGGAGAATCCCAGGGACCGGGGAGCCTGGTGGGCTGCCATCTATGGGGTCGCACAGAGTCGGACATGACTGAAGCAACTTAGCAGCAGCATTGCTTTTTTACCTTAAAGCCTAACTACCTAGAACTTATTTTTTATATATAATTATTTCCCTTCACAATGATAAAAGGTTCTCAGAAAACAGTACTGCTTAAGGACTAGGCCAGAGGTCTGCTTTTACAACCTGAGAGACTTGTGGTCATCAAAATGTTTCCTCAGTGGAGAGAGAGGGTAAGGAAGAAAGAGGAGTCTGCTTTGAAAGCAGTTGAAAACCTGTTGTTTGTGGGTGACCAGAATGTAAAACACTAACTCCAAGCTGGGGATGGGCACTGTGAGAGGAAAGACGTGCAGGCATGGAGAGAACCTTCCAAGCTCCCCCTCCACCGCAGGTTCTAAAGGACAAATTCAAGGGAAAAACTCAAAGGTCATCAATTTATCTTCAACAGTATTTCACCTTGAATGCACAGAACCACGTAAAGTGCTGCACAAGAGTTACAGACGTGGTTTCCCCAGCTGATGGCTGGCAGAATCTACTGTCAGTAGATTCTGTTAAGACTTTGGCAGCGCCAGCTAGACCTGCATTTAAAAATTGTAATGTTCTCCTAGAAAAGATCTGAAAAATAAGCATTTCCTATACTTCAGTTTTTAAGTGAAAGGACACCACTGATACTTATCCAAGGGTATAAAACTTGCCAACAGATGCAGCTTTTATAGCTGTGGCCACTTCTTAGAACACAAAATACAATTTTCTGGCTCCCACAGTCTTACAAGAAAAGTAAGTACCCTTCTAAATTCACATTTTTAAAACAATTATAATTCCCAGATTCACAAAGCAGTCATTTTTATTATTACTACTATTACTACAGAACACAAACAAAAGAAAAAAGTACCCTTTTTTTAATAGTTTCAAACCACCTTCTCTCCTTAGAAGAAAACTCTGTAGGAAACAGTATCCATTATGGATCAAAAATTTTTTGTCTCTCTCAAAAACAAAAAATAACCACTATCGCTCCAAAAAACCAATCACAGTCCTAGTCCGAAAAGGACTTCACAATTCTGACTATTAACAATACTGCGTATAAGTAGTACTGCCTGGAAAGCAACACAAGGACCAGCAGACAGATGCCTTCTTCATCACGGCCAAATGATACTGAATACACACCCTGCAGGATATTAAACACCTTGTATTTCTCAGGGATCCAGGGCCCAGCTTCTGTGATACTCCTAGGCAAAGCCCAGCTGTTCTGAGTGATTTATCCACAGGAGTTTAATTTCAATTGTGTGCTAGTAAGTGGGAGGCAGTGATTATACCCTCCCCAAATCTTTCTGGCACACTAATGAACATTTTAAGGAATAGTTTCCAACTGAGATTAATTTGTCCTTCAAATACTCTCCTCCTAACTCACTAATGGCACTATCTGATTCACCATCCTTTAAATGGAAGAACACAGGACCAAGTTTCTAACGAAACTGATGCTTTCTTCATTTGAAGACTTAAAATGACACAGAACAAGTATACTCTCTTGTGTGTTCTCCCCTACTATCTTCAAAAGAAAAGCGAACTGGGACAAATACCACTTACACTTCCTTGCTCTTGCTGATTTCTCCTGGTATTAGACCGCACCAGTGTTCATTTCTTCTTCTCTGTAGTACCAGAAAATCAGGTGTGGCTATTCCTAAGCTTACCAGTAGTAGCCTATCACATCAATTAAATTATATGTTCATTCTGTCCAATGCTTTTAATCAAAAACCTAAAGGCAGACATAAAAGATGTACGATTTTCAAATGCTACACCCAGGGGAGATCTCATATACCAGATGGCAGGCTACATGTTCAATAAAAGGGACAGAAAGGGAAAAACATGAAATATTATAAATACTAAACCCTGCATTTAGATTTTCTAAGGGGGAGGGGGAGCCTTAAGTACAGAATGGAGAAATCTTCAAAAAATATTAGCAGTTTTAGTTTGCTACACCCAAAGCCTGCCTGCACTAACATATAGTAGAAAAGAAGGGTATAATGCAACACGGGAGACCAGGGTTTGATCCCTGGTTGGGAAGATCCCCTGGAGAAGGGAATGGCTACCTACTCCAGTATTGCTGCCTAGGAAACCCCATGGACAGAGAAGCCTGGTGGGTTGCAGTCCATGGGGTCATCAAGAGTCAGACATAACCGAGTGACTTAACACACTGACTAACCCTCTTTGGGGCTTTGCTGAAGCCTCCGTTGATAAAAAATCTGCCTGCAACGTGGGAGACCCAGGTTCAATCCCGAGTCAGGAAGATTCCCAGAGAAAGAAACAGCAACCCGTTCCAGTATGCTTGCCTGGAGAACTCCACGGACAGAGAAGTCTGGCAGACTACAGTCCACGGGATTTCAAAGCGACTGACACGACTGAGTGACTAACACTTTCACATAAGCATGGAGGGCAGCAGCGATCTTCAAAGTCTCCTGAGCATTTCCCTGAATAAGTCTTAGATACTGAGGACACTTGGCCAGTTAGTTTTATAAGCACTTGATCACACATCATGGGGAACAGGGTAGGGGTGGTGCTGAGTGTAAGACTTGACGGTACCAATTCCTGGGTCTGGAAGATTCCCTGGAGAAGGGATAAGCTACCCACTCCAGTATTCTTGGACTTCCCTGGTGGCTCAGCTGGTAAAGAATCCACCTGCAATGCGGGAGACCTGGGTTCGATCCCTGGGCTGGGAAAATTCCCTGGAGGAGGGAAAGGCTACTCACACTCTAGTATTCTGGCCTGGAGAATTCCATGAACGGAGGAGCCTGGCAGGCTACAGTCCATGGGGTCGCAAAGAGCTGGACTTTCGCAACTCTTTCACAAAGAGTGACTTTCACTTTCAACAATAACAAGGAAGAAGCCTCAAGAACATGTGAGGGAAGAAGCACTCCTATGGAGGAAACAGGAAGGTCCTAAGGTAGAAACAAAGCTGAAATGTCGTCCCAAAGGGACAGGAGGAAGCCCAACATGTCAGTGCACAGTGTGTGAGGAGGCAGAGGCTGCTGGGAGTAACCGAGAGACAGAGCAGGCGAGATATGGAGGGCCTGGTGGGCCATGGCAAGGCGTTTGAACATTAACTACAAGGTGATGTGATCTGATTTGTGCCTTATGATGATGCTGGCTCCCATGAAAAATGGACCACAGCATCAGAGTATCCAACTGCTTTTGTCCATTTTTCTTGTTTGGTAAGGAAATGAAAATCATAATCCCTCCAAAAAAGTGGAGGAGTCAAGGACAATGCATCAAGCAAAATCACTAACCTACCAACTGTCCCTTCCTCCTACACAAAGGAAGAGTCTGTGTGAAAGACTTTTACACACTAACTGCAGCAGTGAATAATGAAGATAAACAGGATGACTTGTCACCAAAAATAAAGGTGACTAACATAGCGCCTTTTTTTTTTTAAGCCCATGCTTCAAACCACAGCGATTTCACAATAGAAATCCATCTCCTCATGGATTACAGAAAGCTATGTGACTCCTGAAGTTTAAGATGCCCTTCCTTTATGGGGCCAATTTGACCTTCATTTCATGTTTTCTTGCTCAGTTGGTAAAGGATCACCTGTGATGCAGGAGACCTGGGTTCAGACCCTGGGTTGGGAAGATCCCCTGGAGAAGGGAATGGCACCCCACTCCAGTATCCTTGCCTGGAGAATCCCATGGACAGAGGAGCCTGGCGGGCTGCAGTCCATGGGGTCACAAAGAGTCAGACACAACTGAGCGCCTAACACTTTTACTTTTCTTTCATGTTTTCTTACAGCAGGGGTAAGAGAACCTGTCAGTGAACAGCTTTCAGAGATGGCTAAAGACTGATAATAACGAGCCTGCTAATTACGCCTTATTCTTTCTTACCTCGGCATCTCCACAATACTGTCATTCATGTTACTTCACCGTGCAGAATGATCTCTCTGCTCCTCGCGTTAAAACTGTGCTGTGAAAGCCTGTTTAAAACTACTGCTGGAGAATCAGAAGTGGTAAGGGTGGTTGTCCGCACAGTACTAGTTCACGCACTTTCTCCTTTACAACAATAGAATAACAGCTTTAAGACTAAGAACGTGCCTTCTGGTCCTGGGAAATAGCTATTTTGTGCCTGCCTTACTAACAGAAATCAAAAATTGCCTTAAGAAGCAACTGAATCTGTACATGGTCAGAAAAGTTCATTGTCAGCTGTGCAAAAAGTCAAAGTAAATTTGGTATAAATCCTTAAAATTTAAACAAATAATTCTTGAGGGATAATTGTGACTCTGAGGCTCCTGATCCCACAGTAATACACACTGTGCTGGTTGACGTGCTAGGCACCCATCCAAGCGCAGTATTCTGTGAAACGAGGTGGTTTACCAGAGTCACATACAGTGCTTTCGTTCTTGAAGCAGTTAGCCAGCAACACCTACATTTCCCTTTTCCGTTTCACATCGTTCCTCCCGTGCTCTCTGGCTTGTTGCTCAGCCCATCTCTTGGCTTCCACACCCGAGGAGATCCAAAGCTGCTTAAGGCACTGAAGGGCCCTGAAAACATTCACTGTTGCAGGCTCTCAGAACACAGTAAACATCAGTCAGTAAACGCCAGCTCTCAGGCCAAATTCATAAAGAGGCAACTGAAGATGTTCTGTGGCAGTTATCGGCCAAACCTGCCTTTACCCTATTTTTCCAAGGCCTAAAGATAAGAACGACTTTGAAAAGGTTAAAAAAAAAAACCCGCAAAAACAGACTATGCAGCAAAGACTGAAGAGGCTCTTGAACACCTAAGATATTAATATCTGTCCCTTAAAGAACTTGCTAATCCTTGGTCTAAGGCAAGCAGTTCCCCAAACTAGCTCTGTATCTAGTCTAGACAGCTTTCACTTCACCCTACACCAACAGAATCCGAGTCTCCAGGACGAGGATCTAAGAATCTTAATTTTAAAAAGCTTACTGTAGTGTGGGAGAAGACTCTTGAAAGTCCCTTGGACTGCAAGGAGATCAAATCAGTCAATCCTAAAGGAAATCAACCCTGAATATTCATTAGAAGGACTGATGCTAAAGCTCCAATACTTTGGCCACCTGATGTAAGAGCTGACTCACTGGAAAAGACCCTGATGCTGGGAAAAACTGAAGGCCTGAGGGGAAGCGGATGACAGAGGATGAGAAGGTTGGATGACATCACCGACTCGATGGACATGAGTGTGAGCAAGCTCCAGGAGATGGTGATGGACAGGGAAGCCTGGCGTGCTGCAGTCCATGGGTCACAAAGAGTCAGACACCACTGAGCGACTGAACCACCACCACCTCTGGGACTGCTGCGTCAGGAGGATAATGGTAACAGCCTGAATCCCAATCTCTCTCTTCCCAAAATACATAAAAACATGAAGAGCGCAAATAAGACCACACATGACCTCTAGTATTAACAAGGAGACAGAACACCACAAACTTCAAATTACCTCAAAATCCGAGAGAGCTCCCACAGCCCTGGCAAACCTATGCGCACAAACACAGGCACCTGAGACTCCGCAAAAAGGGAAGGGCCCTAAGGACACAGATGAAGCACAGACCACATCACCCACTGGAGAAGGAGGCCCAACATCAGATGCTGAAGTAACACTGCGGTTTTGTAGTCTGCATCGCTGGTGACACATAAAGACAACAGCAACGAAAAATGCAAGCTCAAACAAGCAGAACTTCTGAGGAAGAAGCAGACGAAAAGAGGAGAGAGGCACAAACAGTGAACAGTGAAGAAAGGAACTGTGAGGACCCTGGAGAAACCAAAGAGGCAAAAAACAAATTCCCGCCGAATTCTCTTTACCATTGCCGTGATTCATTAAAAAAAAGTCCTTCACTATTTTGATGGAAGGCACTTATAAACCAAGAATCTTGTCCAAAAAAATGTCTATGAATAGATGGGGGAAATCACATCAATTCCATCAAGAGCTACTGAAAGCAGCAGAAAACGCAAATAACATTCTAGCCAATGAACACGCTCCCCACAAAACATTAGAAAATTATAAAGCGATATTTCAAATTGAATTAAAGACCCTCAAGCACCTGAAGACATTGAAAGCAAAATCAAAAATCACCTAGAATAAAACATTCAAAACTAAAAACAGAAATGAACAAAATTCTAGGAAGAAATGCAACAGGAATTGATCAGTGTTAAACAAGAAAAGATAAAACCGTTTCTGAAATTAAGAATAAATTATAAAGTGCTCCGGAGAGAATGGATCTGAGTGAAAATCCAAGAAGAGACGTTTGAAGAAAAGGCAGGAAAATAAGAGAATGAGAATAAGAAAGGAATAAAAAGGGTCAAAAGAATGTGTGAAATATAAGACATGCCAGCGAGCCAACACTGTGTAGTTGGAGTCCTTTAAAAAAAGAAAAAGCGAACAGAATATTTAAAACTATTGTTCAAGAAATCTTTCCAGAAATAAGAGAAAATCTAAACTTGAACCTTGAAAGGGTCCACTGTATACCTGAGAAAGGTGATCTAGAACAATCTACTTCAAGATGTTTCTTAGCAAAATGACAAAAACAAATACCACCAACAAACACCCCGAACACTAGGAAACAACAGTGGAGCAGAGAAGCAGTCTTGAGACATTTAAGACTGTGGGAGCCAAGCCTCCCTTCAAATATCAAGTCTACCAAAGAGAACAGCTGTGGATTCCCAAAAGCTCAGAAGTATTAATATGCACATGCCCTTCCTGAAGAATTTACTAGATAATGAACTTCATCAAATCAAAGGATCCTTGGGGAATTTTCAGTGAGAAGTTCAAGGGTGAGCATTTTAACATGCTTAACAACAGATCTAAGACAAAGATGAGAACGTGGTTAAAAGAAGAGAATGAACAGGTCATACATGCTGACAAAGGAGAAAGAATGCACAAATATACTAAAATAAATTGACAACAGGAGAAAACTATGCACAGGAAATTTCAAAAATAGGGTAAAGACCCCTATAAAAATAGATCTTAAAACCTAGATGAAATGGGTAATCTCTTAAGGAAATACAGCTTATCAAAACTGACCACAACAAAGATAAAGAGAAAACCTTACCAAAGAAAAACCTCTAGAGAAGAGCACCAGGTTCAAGGTTTCATAGAGAAATCCTACCAGCACGCGGAGGCCAGAGTCCCAGTGCTAAGATTCCTTAAACACTGAAGGTATTTTTCAGGTTGCTGGGAAAAAGACCAAATATCCTATAAAAAAAGTCAGACAATTCACTAAAATATAAAAACAGCCCTTAAAAACAGGCAAAGATGCTCAATGTCACTTATAAGAGAAATGTAAATTAAATCTATAGTGAAACACCATCTCTCAATATGTGTGCTAATAAGATTTCCAAAGCTGGAAACTACATTGTTTAGTAAGGCTTTGAGGAAACAAACTATGTACCAGCAATGTATGCAAAGCATCAGGCAGCTGCCGTAAAACAGAGTTGCCAATTTTTGGACAAGACTCCCATGGAGAGGTGAAGTTCGAGTCCGCACCCCCGAATCTGGACAGTCCGCTCAGCAGAGAGAAGCAGCATTCGGAGGCCTGGGGCTGGCCACGATCGCCCATTGTGCTGCTTCTGTCTGGCTGTCTTGGAACACTCCGTCTCCTCGTATGTATGCCTTCTCAGAGTCCAGGTGGCCAACTCTGTGAAGAAGTCCAGGGTCACTTGGAGAGCATGGGTACATATTCTGGTTGACCATCTGAACTGAGCCCAATTTCAGTCCAGGTACCAGATACGTAAAGAAGTATGGTCCCTAACAGTTCTGGTCACTTCCCGTCACCTGAGACTTCCTGGTGGAAGCTCCAGACACCATGGAGCAGAGACGAGCCATTATAAAGTCTCCTACCTGTATTTCTGACCAAGAATCTAGAAGCTTAACAAAGGAATGTTACACAATTAAGTTTGGGGTAGTATATTGAGCAGAGAGATAATCAGAGCATGGCACGTCCTTAACTAGACAATAGCTAATAAAATTACTATTACTGATGCTTCACATCAGCACAGAAATTTTATTTTGAAGTATACCTTAACAATATAAAAACATGCATGCACACTCATTACAGCATTATTTGTAACTTCAAAATGCTAGAAGCTACCTAAAATGTCCAAACACAGGAACGTGGTTGCAGAAAATATACGGCAAAAACTAGGAAGCTATAAAAAACAAAAAACCAAAGAAGCCTTCTACAAGCCTATACAAAGGGATGTGCAGAGAACATAGCGTAGGGGGAAAAAAGCAGACTATGTACACCACTTTTTGTGTAAGGAAAGAGAAATAACAAATGATATATAAGTGTTTATTTTTCATAGAAGAAACAGAAAGAATAAAGCAGAAAACAAACAAACAAAAAAAACAACTGGTTATCTGCAAAAAGAGCAGGGATAGAAGGGAAAAGCAAAAGAACCAACTATTCTGAGTACGCTTTCCTGATAGCTCAGTTGGTAAAGAATCCACCTGCAATGCAGGAGACCCCAGTTTGATTCCTGGGTCTGGAAGATCCCCTGGAGAAGAGATACCTATCCCTCCAATATTCTGGGGCTTCCCTGTGGCTCAGCTGGTAAAGAATCTGCCTGCCATGCTAGAGACCTTGGGTTGGGAAGATCCCCTGGAGAAGGGAAAGGCTACCCATTCCAGTATTTTGGCCTGGAGAATTCCATGAACTGTATAGCCCACGGGGTCATAAAGAGTCGGACAGAATTGAGCGACTTTCATCTTGAGTACACATTTTTCATGTGTAGTTCTGGAAGCACATTAGTGTTCTACATACTCAAAATATAAAATTGAAATGAAAATGGTTGGAAGAGTTGAAAGAGGATACAACATAAATAAATGAGCCCAACTGTATTTCAAATGAATAAAACAACTCTGAAAGTGTGTTTGAGGACACAATGCAAGTTAACTTTTAGACACAGTATTTTTACTTCATAGCTCTTGTCTAAAAGAAAGGGGACTATAAACAAGTCTTAAATTTCTTGGTACCTCTGTCTGGCATAGCAGCATGGATGCAGATGTTCCCAAAAGAAGTGTTCATGTGAGGAGCTATATTTCTCACTGTAGAAGTAGACAGAGAAAAAGATGGAAGAGGGGAAGGCAAAGAAGAGCCCTGTGGGCTGGACTGGTATGGAAGCTATCACTATGAATTCGCTATTTCATATAAATATTTATGATGTATATGTACATATATATGTATACAGGGATATGTATATGAAACATATACACAAACATATACATGTCTTAAAATATAAGAACTTCTAAGGACGAGGAAAAAAATGATTTAGGGCTATTTCAATACCCAGCCAAAATCAGCCGCACCAAGAGTCATGTTTTAAAAGAAAAGCTGGGTTATTTTGGAGTATCTAATACAGAGCTTTATGGTCACACTGTAAAACTTACTGTTCTCTCGGTCCATCTGAGACTGGTTGAGAAAAGGGAACTTGGCTCCTCTCCCTCTTACCTGCTACTCAGTTAATGAAATGGGGACTCCCAGATCTCAGGCGAGAACAGCACTAGTGACTTATCTTCACTTTTGGGTCTTCTTGACATACTGTTACAGTTCTGTTTCTATGAAAAAATTCTGTTTCAAGATCTAAATCAACAAAATTGAACTTCTGAAGCACAACCCAATTTTAGTCACTGCCTATATTTCAACCCAAAAGTCTGTTTAAACTGGCAAATTTAAATGCTAAAGCATCAGAGACCACTCTCTCTAATTTGTATCTCACTTTAGCACCTACCTCTGCCCTCTTTTCTTGGGATAAAGTCTGTATCTTCACAGATACAATTTAATAGGATGGTCAGGGAATCCATGACCCAAGAGGGGGGACATTTCAGGAAAGATTTCAAGGATGTGATAAATATTCTAGGAATTAAACTCCTTAATAACCAAGTCTAGAGTCCACGCTCCTCCTGCAACAGACAACATAAGTAAGTGCTTGCTTTCAACTCCCAATCCAATGTCTCTTTAACTTACCGAGAGCAAGCTTGATGAGCAGTGAGCAGCATTTCTTCCACATTCCCACCAAGCCTTCTATTTCACACTGCAGTTCATCTGTCACTCTCACCCCAGAACTCTCAGGGGTATTCTTCTCCAGCTTCTCTCAATTCAAATGAGAGATATAACCACCTCAGAGATCTCAATGCAAGGTCTGCAGACCAGTAGCATCAGCAAACCCTGGAGCTCACTGTACAGCAAATTCTCAGACCCACTCCAGACCCATTAAGTCAATGGGTGGGACCCAAGAATGAGTTCTGACAAGATTCTCATGCATGCTACAATTTGAGAACCATTTTCTGACTAAAATCACACTTCAGAGAGTGAGCTTCTTTGTTTTTCCTGTTACCACTGGACTGGATCTCCTCAAAATTTTTACGTGTAAGCCCTAACCCAGAAGGGGACTGTCTTGGAGACAGGGCTTTTTAAAGAGGTAATTAGTGTTAAATGCAGTCATAAAGTAAGGGAAAGTCGATTAGTCATGTCCCACTTTTGGCGACCCCATGGACTGCAGCCCACCAGGCTCCTCTGTCCATGGGATTCTCTAGGCAAGAATACTGGAGTCTATCAGTTCAGTTCAATGGCTCAGTTGTCTGACTCTTTGTGACCCCATGGACTGCAGCACGCCAGACCTCCCTGTCCATCACCAACTCGCGGAGTTTACTCAAACTCACGTCCATTGAGTCGGTGATGCCATCCAACCTTCTCATCTTGTGTCGTCCCCTTCTCTTCCTGCCTTCAATCTTTCCCAGCATCAGGGTCTTTTCAAATGAGTCAGTTTTCCCATCAGGCGGCCAAAGTACTGGGAGTTTCAGTTTCCACATCAGTCGTTCCAATGAATATTCAGGACTGATTTCCTTTAGGATGGACTGGTTGGATCTCCTTACAGTCCAAGGGACTCTCAAGAGTCTTCTCCAACACCACAGTTCAAAAGCATCAATTCTTCAGTGCTCAGCTTTCTTTATAGTCCAACTCTCATATCTATACATGACTACTGGGAAAACCATAGCTTTGACTAGATAGACCTTTGTTGGCAAAGTAATGTCTCTGCTTTTTAATATGCTGTCTAGGTTGGGCATAACTTTTCTTCCAAGGAGCAAGTGTCTTTTAATTTCATGGCTGCAGTCACCATCTGCAGTAATTTTGAAGCTCCCCCCAAAATAAAGTTTACCACTGTTTCCACTGTTTCCCCATCTATTTGCCAAGAAGTGACGGGACCGATGCCATGATCTTAGTTTTCTGAAAGTTGAGTTTTAAGCCAACTTTTTCACTCTCCTCTTTCTCTTTCATCAAGAGGCTCTTTAGTTCTTTGCTTTCTGCCATAAGGGTGGTGTTATCTGTGTATCTGAGGTTATTGGTATTTCTCCCGGCATAGCCATTTCTTTCTCCACAGGATCTTTCCAATCCAGGGATCAAACCCTGGTCTCATGCATTGCAGGTGGATTCTTTACTGTCTGAGCCATGAGGGAAGCCCTGCTGTCATAAAGGTGGGGCCCAATCCAACAGATTGGCTGTTCTTATTCAAGGAGAAGTCAGAGAGGTACACAGAGAGAAAAGGCCAGATAAGGACACAGCAAGACAGCCACTTACAAGCCTCGAGGAGAGGCCTCAGGAGGAAATGCAACTTGCAGACACAGCCTCCTGTGAGACTTCCAGTATCTACAACTGTGAGAAACATTAATTTCTGTTGTTTAATCCACACAGTCTGTGGTTATTTTGTCATGGTAGCTCAAGCAGACTCATATTCCGTTTTACCTCACACAATACATAATTTGATGCTCTTTTTCTTTAGATATGAACTGAAAACACTGGCCATTGTTAAAAGAAAACTGTCTGAAGTTTCCTTAGGCATCTGTAAAACTCATTCTTCTAGTCACTCTCTTACCCTTTTTAGATGATAAAGGAAAGGTTACCTTATACCCCACTTTCCTGGGAAGATCAGAAGCATAGGCAGTTTAATCTGCTGGAAATCTATTTCCAAATACAAAATGGTGCTGCTCCAAATATCTGCAATCCATACCAACTGACTTTGGTCTACTCTTTACTTGTCTAAGCAAAGACTAGACCCCTTTCTCGAATGCTCATCCCCTATCTTCCCCTCACTACAAGAACATCAGATAAGGAATATGCTTTTGAGCACACCCACTTTTATTTCAGTTTGTAGTTAAGGATTTTAAAAATCACAACTGTATTTCCCATTTTATCCAGTTTACCTTGAATAAAATGTGATGTGGAGCACACACAAAACCTTCCATAAATCCTAAGAGGAAATTTTAGCAAAAATAACGCTACATTGAGTGCACGCTTCATGAAGAAATATTGACATGCATTTCTTATACATGTTATACAAATGAACATCGGCCAACCAAGCAGATTCATCAACAGCCTAACCAGCCTAAGAGCGCTCTCCAGGCACAGGCACTTCGAACATGTTACTTCAGGGCACAACATACTCCTGCTCAGTCTCAGCATGAAACTACACGGCTGGGAACAGTTTCATATTTCAAGTGGTGTGTGTGTGTACACATAGACACTAAGAGAAAACTGGGTTCAGTTCAGTTGCTCGGTCGTGTCTGACCCTGCGACCCCATGGACTGCAGCCTGCCAGGCTTCCCTGTTTATCACCAACTCCCAGAGCTTGCTTGAAAACTGGGTATTAAGCCAGATATAAATATGATCCTGTCCCTACCACCCATAAATGATTAGCCATGGCCAACTTACCAGACAGTAAGGTCAAGAAAGTGGCCAATCTAGCCCTCTAGTCCCCTCCCCACTTAAATAATACTGACAGTACTGCGTGTGGTCAGTCGAGTCCAACTCTTTGCGACCCCACACGCAGCTGTTCGCCAGGCTCCTCTGTCTGTGGGATTCTCCAGATAAGAATACTGGAGTGGCTTGCCATTTCCTATTCCAAGGGGTCTTCCTGACCCAGGAATTGAACCTGAGTCTCCTTTATTGGCAGGCGGATTCTTTACCACTGAGCCGCCAGGGAAGGTAGGAACTCTCACTAGCCAGCCCCATCTCATCCTCTGCTGTCCCCTTCTCCTCCTGCCCTCAACCTTTCCCAGCACCAGGGTCTTTCCCAATGAGTCAGCGCTTCGCATCAGGTGACCAAAGTACTGGAGCTTCAGCATCAGTCCTTCCAATGAATACTCTGAGTTGATTTCCTTTAGAATTGACTGGTTTGATTTCTTTGCAATCCAAAGCATTCTCAAGAGTCTTCTCTTGCCCACAATTCAACAAGTTTTATTTTTTTAGATTCCTACATAAGTGAGACCATATAGTATCTGTCTTCCTAGTCTGACTTATTCAGCATAATGACCTTGAAGTTTATCCATGCTATCATAAAAGTTATCCTTTTTTATAGCTGAATAACATTCCATTGTGTATAAACGAATGTCACATTTTATATAAATCATCAATATGGCTTTTTAACCCTCATTTATTCTCTAATTTGCAATTATAAATACTTACATTCATCTATCATACCCAATATATCATAAACCAATTAGGGTAAGACACTTCTTTTGAATCCAAACCTTCATCTTATCCTACACCATACACACAGTACACACAACATTACATACACGAAGTTTAGCAAGTCTTTTCTATATATTGAAATATGGTTGAATAGTATAGACACAGAAACTGCAATTGTCAGTACTGACTGTGTATTGATCCCACAACAAACCTGGAACTCACTTTTTGAATTAAATTTCATTGACTGCTTGACTCAGTAGTTTAAAAATAAAATGTATAGAAATTCCAATTATGAACTTTCTGGAGAGTTGGATTCTTTCCAGTAAGCATTTGTGTGAACTGTGAAAGTTGCTCAGTCATGTTCACCTCTTTGAGACCCCAAGGACTGTATAGTCCATGGAATTCTCTAGGCCAGAATACTGGAGTGGGTAGCCTTTCCCTTCTCTAGGGGATCTTCCCAACCCAGGGATCGAACCCAGGTCTCCCGCATTGCAGGCAGATTCTTTACCAGCTAGCTGAGCCACCAGGGAAGCCCATAAGCATTTACTAAGTATCTAATAAATCTAGATTCTGTCCTAGATGCTTATTATGACTGGGTAGCATGACTATAAAAAAAATAGCTGATATATCATAATATACAGCCTAAAAAATATCTATTTTTACATTAAGAATTATTAATACCTTAGTTCATCCTAGTAAGGCTGTCATTGCTAAAAACATTTCGAGCACGCCTATTTTGAAATTTCTTTTACAATTCTGGGGCACTTTTAAAAGAAAATATACTCAGTAACAGGCAATCTTCATTTTTTTGAAGGATATATCATTAGAAATAATTTTATAGATAAGTTTCACTAACAAGTGAATTGCTCACACACTGTAAGTTATAGGGACACGGTTTAAAAAAATTGTATCACAGAAATTGTTGTTTATCAGAGCTAAATGTCTATGAAAGGCAGAGTTTCATAACACAGAATCACTTCAATCAATTCAGAATGTCAACATCCTACACCCAAATGAATTTTTCAATCCTGTGGAATGAATTCAACAGAATTATGGTTTTTTAAAATTAACAAACATCTGTTTTACCATTTACTATTTATCACTTATTAATTTTGACATGAATGCTTTCTTGAATCTCCAGTGTTATGTTTTTCTATTATAGATCTTATTGTCAGACATACCACATTTCATTAACTACTACTACTTCCTAATATCTCTGGTAACATCAATTTTCCTCTTAAGATCAAGATACTATCAAATCTTTGTTGTCACTTTAAAACTTTTTAAAAAAAGTTTAAAAAAAACTTCCTACAGCCTAAGCAGAACTAGACTTAAATTTAGCTTTTCACAGATGATAGTTAATCAGAATACTGCAAATCTCTAGCCTCCTGTGCATTTTTTTGTCAAACCTTAGGGAAGCAGATAAGCATGCCAAAAGTCATCCAAAAACATTTTAATTTGAAGAAAAGGAAAAGTTAAAAAATCCAACCCTTGGTATTACTTTAAACTGCTGGTGACATGTCAGAGGCTCAAGAGTGTAGAGCAGAAAGGGGAGCAGAGTAGGGAATTAGAGGGCTGGGTCCACAGATCTTCTCTGCCACTGAGCATCTGTACAGGTGAACTGACTGGAGGGCTGCCGTGCAGAATAAATGATACCGTTGCAACAAGCTTCTGACACGATCAATCCTCTTCTATCAAAGAAAATCAGATTGTTTATCCTCATGACCTCGAGTATTAAAGCCAGTAAGCCAAATCTATGTTCTTTAACTAAAGCAATGGTCTGAAGTCTGTGATTGTTTCCAGTATAATATTCAAATTCTTCATGATAAAGCACTTATTTAAATGCAGCAGAATTGGGTTGTGAGATTATTTGCCATAAACTGAAGCTTATCCTTATAAAGAAAAGTTTATCTCAAATATTTTTACACAAAAATCTTTCAACAACATACCACAAAATTATCTTGGACAATTTGAAAAATTCAAACATAATTAAACTAGCAAGTAATCACTGAAGATTATTACTTTGAGAAAAACAAACAAACAAACAAACCTACAATGTGCTAGGTATTATTCTAGGTCCTGGAGACAAAGACAACCACCAACTTAAACCTAGCCCTTCCTTGAAGAACTCGGCTTATCTAGGAGTATGAACTTGACAGATAAACAGAGGATAATAAAAGATATTTTAGAAATGCCATATTTCTCTGGCTTAAATATATTTCAGAAGTCTTTCTCTCCACTTCCCAGCATTTTAAGCCCATAAAATAGGAAATTCCACCCTTGCAGAGTTGATGAGAATTTGAATCCCAATTTTCACTTAAAATGTCTTTTAGAAGTTTATAATTAAGAAGCAACACTGAAACCCAAAGCTAGTTTATACAGATTCTTTGTTTTTAGGCAAAGTAATTAAAGGAAACAAAATTTGCCACCTCTCAGAAAAAAACACAAAATTATCAAACTAGAGAGGGCAGCAGTTCCTTTTTATGCATTAGCACTCAGAGTTACGTTAAAGACAAAATTAAAACACAAATTATCAAGATGTCCATTTTCAACTTGGGGTGTAGTATTTCTGCCTTCTTCTGGACCGCCTTTCCAGCTTCTCTAATAAATCTGCTCTCATTTGTAGTGTGGCGGAAAACCAGTGAGCAAAATGCTACAGAAATGTATTTAAAATACTAGTAAAAACACCAAGTAAATACCTAAAGTGGAATGAGGCACTGAGAGATTTGATGCCTGGACTCTTGGCTTCTAAAAGGACCTATCTGTCAATTTCCTGGTTTTCTACATGTTTTACACGGTTTAGGAAGTTAGATAAACAACAGCCTTCAGGCTAGCAGAGAAACTATCCCCACCTCTATTCTTCTGTCTCCTTCCTCTTTCATCCTCTCCCTTTCGGAGGTATTTCAGATGGCAATCAGTCTACTAAATAGCGTTCCACAACAAGACCACCATTATTTACCGACTTCAACATTAGAGGTCTGTCATTACAGTTTAATTCTTTTACACCTTTAACTTTTCTAAGTAATTAAAAAGGCAGGACTTAAGAGGAAAAAGCATGCTTTGAATATTCAAGTATACATGATGTCTGTCTACTAATTAAATGTAAAAAAGTTACATTCGGTTAACTACATAATCTGTCCTATTTTTCCTCTGGTCATATCTCACTTCAGTAGCTGTCTCAAGTCCTCAACAATGCTATAATGGAGTGACTTCTGATGACTCTAATCTCTGCTTTAAATTAAACTATCATCTCTCTAGATCCCAAAAAACACTCAACATTTGTTACTTTCAACTCCCTGCAGACCAGCCTTTTGGGGCTACCTGGCACTGAACACATTGGAGGGATGGAGCCAAAGAAGCTCCTTAAAGGAGTTTTCCCTTTTTTTGGCATAAAGACCTTCACCAACACAGCCTGGGCTTGGAGAAACATTCAGTTTGATTCTATGCGTACACATCAAAAAAGGAGACTGACTATGGGGCAAGTCCAAGATTATGACGTAACTCCGAACTGACAGGCTGGCTCTCTACTGTGGTTGAGGGTAGAATACAAGCAGAGCTCACTGCAACTTTAAAAAAACTCCTTTAAGAGTAGTAGTGACAGGAGAGAGATCACCATCGAGAGTTCCAAGAACAGGAAACGATGGTAGCAAAACTACTGAGATGAAGGTTGGACAGCTGATTTCAAAATGTCTCTCTTCTAGAATAGTTGGGAACAATACATTCCTATTCATTATAGGAAAAGAGCAGACTAGGAAAGCGACATGTGCATACACTTAACGCTGGTCTCCCTAGAAGCATACGGCACCTGATGAATCACTGCACCAAAAAAGAAACCAAGAAGGAACAGTGGCCACACCAAGTGCGACGGACCCAAGCTGTGCCTAATAGCCTCTTTCTTGGCAGGTCACTTGGTACTCTCTAGCACAGTGATCAGGTAACTATTTTTTGAAGGAAATTATTTATCCAAAATCTTAAGTTTGCCACTCAAAGACTGAGCATTAAAAAAAAAAAAAGAAATCAGCCACGATGTCACAGGAAGAACCTGCCAAGACACCTTTCTAAACCTTTATTAAAGTTTTATTTCATATGCAAACATAGAACCTCCACTTTTTTGGATTAACTCAGCGTACACTTGCACTTAAAAGCTTAATGCCAAACTTTGGTAGGATTTCCTCCTCTGTTTTTAAAAAAAAAGATATATTAATCTGTAAGAAGTATTCTAGGAAAACTTTATCAGCATTACAAAATAAATAATAATAAAGGCAACATCCATTTCTGTGGGTTTCTTAATATTCTACTCCTCTTGGTAAAGTCTATGTTACTCTAAAAAAAAGTAGGGAGTGGGAACAATTTCAGAAAGAATTAAACCTATACAGCACAGTTACGACAAGCTATTTCTCATCTTCAATAGTATGATTCAGCTGTCATATTATTCAGCTTACAATGAGTGCCTTGTGATAAATTCTCACTGCAAGTGTAATAGTTTCTAAAGAAAGACAAAACAAGCATTTCACAGGAGTTTGATGTCACAAGATGCTCGTTCAAGAGTCATTAAGAACATCACAGGTAAAAGGTACTGTGCCAGAGGTGAGAGAGAGAAAGATTAAGTCCCTGCCCTTAAAGTGAACGTCTCATGGAGGTGTCAAATATGTAGAACAACAACAAATTTATGACATTGTAAGAGGGCTATGACCTGGAAGCTGAATGGCACAAACTATACACACAGTAGAAAATGACATAGAATCCCAAATACTTCATCAGTCTCTCAGAAATGAGGCTAGCAGAAAATGTTAATCAAATGATAACCAACTACTGAAATCTCTTAAACCTAATAGTTACAAAATAAACAATCATAAATGAAGATAAAAGCTACAAAAAAAAAAAAATCCTAGAGTTCATTGGAGGACTATTTAACTAACATAAGAGAAAAAATTTTTTAAACCCAAACATCCAGTAATAAGGGACTAGCTGTGGGATGGATGATCATTTCATTAAAATGATGTTAGTGAAAAAAATTTGAGAACAGGAGAAAATGATATAAACTTTTTAAATCAAAAAATTACACCTACATTATCTCAAGCATGTTAACAGGTGTACAACTTTTTTTAAAGGTCAAAAATAAATCAAAATGTTAAAGCTGGCTATTTTTCAGAGGCAGTGATTTTGTTTCATTTTTAATTCTTCTGTTTCTCCCAAAATTATAGTGTTGTTACATTTCAAACTGGTAGAAAAGTTATGTAAGTCACTGTATTCCAGAATTCTTTTTTAAAACCATTAATAACCCTCTTCATCTTTTTCAGCAGAGACCATCTCACCCCAAATTCCATAGGGCCTACTCACTGAAACAGGTTAATATCTGCAAGTTGCTTGGAACAGTATCTGGCAGATAGAGAGCAGCTACACCAGGACCTCCCTGACGGCTCAGTGGTAAAGAAAACTGGCCTGCCAATACAGGGGACACAAGTTCCATCCCTGTGCTGGGAAGTTCCCACGCGCTGCACATCATACTAAGCCCGTGAGCCACGACTACTGAGGCTGTGTGCTGGAACTGCTGCAGCCCTCGTTTCCTACAGCCTGAGCGCCACAACAGGAGACGCCCCTGCAAGAAGCCCGTGCACCACAGCTAGAGAGCAGCGCCTAGAGAAAGCCTGCATGCAGCAACACAGACCCAGCATAGCCAAAACAAGTAAATAAACTCTAAAAAAAGCAAGAAAGGATCTATACCAGCGTTCATCCTATTCATGACTTTTAAATTTCCTATATCCAAAGTAATTTGGAGAAGGCAATGGCACCCTACTCCAGTACTCTTGCCTGGAAAATCCCATGGATGGAGGAGCCTGGAAGGCTGCAGTCCATGGGGTCACTGAGGGTCGGACACGACTGAGTGACTTCCCTTTCACTTTTCACTTTCATGCTTGGAGAAGGAAATGGCAACCCACTCCAGTATTCTTGCCTGGAGAATCCCAGGGATGGGGGAGCCTGGTGGGCTTCCGTCTATGGGGTCACACAGAGTCGGACACGACTGAAGTGACTTAGCAGCAGCAGCATCCAACGTAATTAGTGTGTTTTACAGCTGGTCTATTTCTCATGGCACTTTGACAACAGAACTATAGGTTTTTTGCTTTTCCTCTCTGAATTCCAGCGTCTTTCAAGGGATGTCAGCTGTCTCCCTTTGAGAGTTTTCCTTCAAAGAAAGAGCAGGAGGAAGGAATTCTGTCAAATACCAAATTCTTCAAAAAGAAGATGGGAAATTAATGAAGGGGTGGAATTTTAAAATATGGTAAACTGTTACGACACACGCACAGAATGGTATCCTTAACATATTAATAAAGAAGTCTCTTACAAGTCAACATTTCATGGGATGAAAGTTTAACACTAAGAATATATACTTATCCAGATAAAGAAATGGAGAAATCACGTAAACTCTTAATCTGGGACAGGGCTATATGTACAGGGCTATATTATTCGGAAAAAATGTCTTCATATGTTTTTATGAGCTACATGGAGTGCCTGCGGAGTAGTGATGGTGCTGAGCGACAACCCAGGGGAAACGCAACTGAAGAAGGCAACCAACTGTTCTACATAATAAAGGAGGGGAAATGTGAACTGGCCAGGTGGAGGGAGAAATCAGGGAACTTGACTTGTCTTCTCGAAACAAGTATTCAATCAAGTCTATACTATTTACTTATACGCTTTAGTAAAAATGAATTCTTTTATCCAAAATAGTACTGAATTCTGCATCTCACTTGCCCAAGACTGCATGCAGACTCAAAAACAACAGGAGACAAAGCTAGTGGTAAAGAATCCACTCCACATTCTCGCCTGGAGAATGCTACAGACAAGAGGAGCCTGGCGGCTTACAGTCCATAGCGTTGCAGAGTTGGACACAACTGAAGCGACTTTGCACACACACATACACACACACACACACACACACCAGACTCAAGAACTGAACAACAGGGGACATACCTGTCTTATCCACACATACAAACATTCCACTTGTGTTTTCATTTTTAGTTTCAACAAACGTATTATACATGCATAAAGTTTCTGTGAAACAGGTCTACAAGGCTTTTTAAAAATATCAGCCCCCTTGTCCCATTCTCCATTCAGAAGCAACAAGGTACAGGCGACTTTTGTTTAAGTGTCTACTTCCACTTCTACAAAAAATACTAGCAGCACTCCCATTTGCTTTTCCAGTTTGAGGTGATACCTATCTATATAGATATAGATGTGGAGATATCTTTTAACATCATTCCTGCCCCCACCTCTAGCAAAAGTACACATGCTTCCCAAAGTACTTTTATTTAGAGTATACAAAGAAATGACAACTCAATAATAACACAACCTAATGGACTAGTAGATTAAAGATCTGAACAGACACCATAAGTTACCGGATCCCAAAAGGTCCACCAATGGGTAAATGGATAAACAAACTGCAGTATATCCATGCAATCAATGAGGGGGGTGGAATTTTAAAACATGGTAATATTCTTGTTTTACCATAAACTGTATCAGCAGTAACAAGAGTTGAACTATTAATATATGCAGCATGGACGAATTTCCAATAATTATGCTGAATGAAAGCCAGACCAGGAGCACATACCTTGTGATTCCATGTACATAAACCTTAGAAAGTTCAAATTAATCTAGAATGACAGAAAGCAGATTAGTGGTTGGTTTTAGAAAGAAGGTGGTAGGAGAAGAAGAGAGAGGGAAGCTGATTACAAAAAGGTACAAGGAAATGTTTAGGGGAATGGCTGTGTTCATGAATGTGACTGTGGAAGGAGTTTCACTGCAATACACATAAAACAATACTCGAGTTTTTCATTTTAAATATATGCACTGGACTACATATCAATTATGCCTCAATAAGGCTGTAACAAATTTTCTTTTTTTAATTATGAGGGAAAACAATAGGACACAAATAAGTTAAATAGGCGTTCTTGACTCGCACGTGGGTTTCTGACAAGGGACACCACTATAGGCTGGTCTGCAGGGGCCAGGCTCTTTGGACAGCCCCTCCCGCAGACAGAGTTGGTTTAGGACTCTTTCAGTCCTTTCTCTTGAGCTTATCAGAGTCCTTAGAGAAGACACTTCGACTCTGGTCAGCATCTTGAAAGCAAAGTGAGGGAAGGGGGCTGCGGATCTTCACAAACACTGAAAACACACACTCACTCTCATTTCAGTGCACTTTGGCAGGGAGAGGGTTAAATGCCAGCGCCAAGTCACTTCTGTAACTGGAAGTCTCAGATATATATACTTATTGAAAAGCTAAACTGTCCCCATGAATGAAACAGCGTATCACTGATGAAACATCAAATGGTAAGTTAAAGGCAAAATTACGTGGCAAACCTAAAATACAATTGAAAATTTGGGACAAGGCAGAGGGAGAAGACCACCTAGTGTAGACATACATATTGTTTTAAAAGCCAAAAGTTCCAGGAAAGAAAATTAGCAGAACTCTGATTTCACATTTGGTACTTTTTGGGAGGTACCAAATAAACCAAGTGATGTACCCATGGTCACTTGGCTTCTTAGTGGCAACGATGAAACTCAACTTCAAATGTGGCGAGATCTTAAGAACAACATCACAGAGTTAAAAACCAAAATCAGAAGTTTTAGGTCTGGTCACACATAGGAATACCATGAAGATACATAGGCTCAAGGACCTACTATATAGCACAGGAAACTATACTATTTTGTGACAACCTATAAGGGGAAAGAATCTGAAATTCAGTCATATCTATATATCACTATATATATACATACACACACACACACACATATAGGGCTTCCCTGGTAACTCAGCTGGTAAAGAATCCACCTGCAATGCAGGAGACCCCAGTTCAATTCCTAGGTCAGGAAGATCTGCTGGAGAAGGGATAGGCTCCAGAGTATACTCCTACTCCAGTATTCTTGGCCTTCCCTGGTGACTCAGCTGATAAGTAATCCGCCTGCAATGTGGGAGACCTGGGTTTATCCCTGGGTTGGGAAGATCCTCTGGAGGATCTATACTCACTATTTCCTGAGTATAGATCACTGGGAATTATACTATTTTGTAACAACCTATAAGGTGGAAAGAATATGAAATTCAGTCATATCTATATATCATATAGATACATACATAGATAAGATAGTTATCTGAATCACTGTGCTTTACACCTGAAACTAACACGACACTGTAAAACAACTATAATTCATTCAATTAAAAAAAAATAAAGATATACATGCTCTGAGAAAGGCAGGCATTCCTGGCAAAAGGAATGATGTAGCAAGAGTCCAGAGGCAAAAGAGAATCAGGTGAGCTCCAATGTTCAATATATCTCAGGTTAGTTCAGTTGCTCAGGCGTGTCCAACTCTGAGACCCAGTGGGCTACAGCACCCCAGGCCTCCCTGCCCATCACCAACTCCCAGAGTGGACTCAAACTCATGCCCACTGAGTCAGTGATGCGAACCAACCATTTCATCCTCTGTCATCCCCTTCTCCTCCCACTCTCAATCTTTCCCAGCATCAGAGTCTTTTCAAATGAGTCAGTTCTTCACATCAGGTGGCCAAAGTATTGGAGTTTCAGCTTCAACATCAGTCCTTCCAATGAATATTCAAGACTGATTTCCTTTAGTTGGACTGGTTGGATCTCCTTGCCATCCAAGGGACTCTCAAGAGTCTTCTCCAACACCACAGTTCAAAAGCATCAATTTTTCAGCATTCACATTTCTTTTTAGTCCAACTCTCACGTCCATACATGACTACTGGAAAAACCATAGCTTTGACTAGTGGGACCTTTGTGGGCAAAGTAATGTCTCTGCTTTTTAATATGCTGTCTAGGTTGGTCATAACTTTTCTTCCAAGGAGCAAGTGTCTTTTAATTTCATGGCTGCAGTCACCATCTGCAGTGATTTTAGAACCCCCAAAAATAAAGTCTGTCACTGTTTCCCCATCTATTTGCCATGAAGTGATGGGACCAGATGCCATGATCTTAGTTTTCTGACTGCTGGGTTTAAGCCAACTTTTTCACTCTCCTCTTTCACTTTCATCAAGAGGCTCTCTAGTCCTTCTTTGCTTTCTGCCATAAGGGTGGTGTCATCTGCATATCTTCCCCATTTCACTGCTGACATTCCTTGTTCTCAGCCCCCTGTATCTGGCCTTGAGCTGAGCAGTTCTCCACCATACTACTAGTTATCGGGAATGTGCAAAGTAAAGTTCCTCAAGTTTGTCATTCACTTGTTAAACAAAAAAGGATAGCTAAGGCATCACTCACGTGATTTGGGGTAAAAGTAGAAGAAAAAAGGACAGTGTTACAGCAGAGGAACTGAAAATTTCGCACAAACTTCTGCATAGCTATATGCAAAGCAGCATGGAGTCCATGGCAATGCCATCCATGTCTGTCCCAGGAGGAAAAGCTCCTTCTCTAAGCCATTTATTTCACTTCTGCGGATTCCACTGATGACTTGCCCTCACAGAACTTTAATTTGATTCACTACTAAAACCGTCTACACCCCTGTATGATTAACAATAAATTCCTTCTCCAATACTTTTTTCTACATTACACCTGTACAATTTCAGCGGTGCTAAACACTGGAAAGTGAATAATCTATGAAGAGCAACTTTTTTAAAGCATTTAAAACTACAACAGCTTATACACCAAATCTACCTCAATTGTTAATTGCTTAGATGTTTGAAATTATGACTCCATGTACTACATGAGCATTCAACAGAAATGACAAAGTCAAGGACAGGTTTTCCTGCCTCGACCTAAGGAAGGTACTTAGAAGAAAAACCACGCTGCTGTGCTCCAACACTTAACAGAAACCATGTATCTACACATCTTCCTGATGCCTACAGTGATACTGCACCAGGTCATGGGCCGAAAGTTCACCCTCAATTCATGAAGAAGAACTCTCAGAAAATAAGAATCTGCAATAGATTGACATTTAAAAACTTGGCTCCAAGGGTATTCCTATCAATAAAGAGTAACTACAAGGGTATCATATTTTAAACTTTAGAGCATAATATACGCTTTGATTATGGCATTTTTGCATCACACAATATGCTAATGGGTAGCAGATGCAAAAACATCTTAAGAACATCAATGCTGATGAAAGGAAAAGATGTCACAAGCTGAAAGTGAAACTGGTTGTTTTAGGACAAATTTTAGCTAAGAAAGGGGAAAGACTTCCTACATAGAAGCTAAATTCGATTGTCCTAGCAACACTCTATGAAATGTAGCTGTTCTCCAGAAGTAAAAGAAGTTGTCCTATGAATTCCTCTGCTGCTACTGCTAAGTCACTTCAGTTGTGTCCGACTGTGTGCGACCCCACAGATGGCAGCCCACCTGGCTCTGCTGTCCCTGGGATTCTCCAGGCAAGAACACTGGAGTGGGTTGCCATTTCTTTCTCCAATGCATGAAAGTGAAAAGTGAAAGTGAAGTCGCTTAGTCATGTCCGACTCTTAGCGACCCCATGGACTGCAGCCCACCAGGCTCCTCCATCCATGGGATTTTCCAGGCAAGAGTACTAGAGTGGGGTGCCATTGCCTTCTCCGATGAATTCCTCTGAGCAAAGTTAAAATTTCAAAGGTAAAAAGACTTTAGAAATTGCCCAAGAAAAATTCTTCCATCTTATCTACTTTACTTTTGCACCAGCTACACAATGTCTAAGTTCTAATCAATATACACACACAAAAAAATACTGATTGAATGTTTGTGGGATAAAACTACATATATCCTCAAGAACTCAAGTTCTTACCTGAAGTCCCATATTATCCCAAAGACAAAAAGGATATATAATAGATGGGAAATATATGAACCAGACCTACCAATGTAGTGAAATTCACACAAGAAAATTACTGAGCGACGACTGGGAAAGGCCAATGAACGCTGAATTTTAAAAGATGGGAACATTTAGATAGGTAAGATCGAGGGTACTATCAGGGGAGAGGAAAAACAGAATGAAGTCACAGCAAAAGGAGGGACAGAGTATATGCAGTATATAGAGAGAGACTGCCGGACCTGACTGGCCCGCAGCAAGCAACAGTGCTCTCAGCTCCGGAAACACGATTCCCACTGTGAACAGCATCCCCCAGAGCTGTGCAAAGTGGTGATCCTGGTTAACTCGTTTAGAAAAGTAACAGGTGGAGGCTTCACTAAAAGGGATATGGGAGCAAAATACTAAACACATTGAGACAGGTTCAGTCCATACTACCGTATCAAAGTACGGGAGAAGTCCCAAATGGGAAACTGCATCAGCCAGCCTAACTCAAATTTCGGTTTTGGCCTTCTCCTTCCATAACTCCTTCCTATTAATATTTCTCAGAATCAGTGTCCTAAGGCCTTCAGAGCCAAGTTCCATCTGATAAAGAGAAAAATGAGAAACCATTGAGAGTTTTAGTTAAGAAATGACAGCAGGCAAACTATATAAAAAACAAAACAGAATAAAAATTCTGGCACAAATATCAAAGGTAGATTAAAGCAGCATAAAGCAGCAGATCTAAGAATTCTGAGAGTAGACCTGCTTAAAATCCTTCTGGGAGCAAACTCACTCACTGAGTTAATACAATGAACAATAAATCTACATTGCTAATAATCAAGTTATTTAAAAAGCATCTTTTGAACAGTCAAATCCTTTTTAAGATATCTACTTTTCGGAGCACGCAACTTTTAGTCCTATATTTGTCAGATCTTTACAGTAGTCATACCAGTTTACAGTTAGACTATAATCTCAGATTTCACAACGTAAGCAAGTAGTAAACTATCATTTTTTCCTTCAGAGGCCCAAGTGACAAAAATATTAATATAAAGCAGGTATCCCAGATATTGACATGCCATATTGTTGAAAATTACCCAACTCAGAAATACTAAATAATATTCTTACCAAAGAGGTAACTGCATAAACTAATGTTTAGAATAATTAACACAGTTCTAGGAAAATTTTAATAAAAATAGCTTTAAAAGAATGAAAGAAATAGCTTTAAAAGGGTTACCTACAATTTATCTGGATCTCCCTGCCAGAAATCTTTATTAGTTTTAATTTCCACAATCATTAGTAAATTATAGCCCACGATTCCTAATATATTCTAAAGCATAGCCAATAAGCCTAAGGTTTTGGAACAAATGAACAAAAAAATGTTCAGCACAGTCTTGAGATGGACCTGCTTTTCAATTAAGTTCAATATAAAATGTATTTTAAAAACAGATACAGGCTATTTACTATAGTGTCATAAATGAAGCAAAAATAATTGCATTTTAAATCTGGTTTTCGATTGTAATCCATACAGGATATACAATATTAGACAAAATTAGTTTAAAAGTCAGATCAGTTTATATAAAATGAATCTTACAGTAGATTGCTGAACTACATAAATTGTTATTTAACATTTAAGTAAAACAGCAGTAACTTTTGTTTTCATGCACAGAATGGTAAATTATTATTTAGTCTTATGTCATTAATATTCTTGAAAGATCATAAAGGACTAACACTGTTTCTGAAGGAATAGCTACTTGTTAACTGAAGTTAATAAGGACCACTACTTATCCACCAATTCATGTCCTTTTAGTTTGAAGGAACATTTGATGTAAATGTTCCTTTCAACATAAAATCAGAGCTAGACTAAAGCATAAATACAAAGTACTGGACTGACATCGCATTCAGCATTTTAACATAAATAGGCCCCCATTTTCAACTCATTTGGAAATGGCAGACACTGGGGCATGAAAACAAAGAGAACATTTTCCACTTAGGGCTTTTACAGTGCTTAATAAGTAACTTAATAACTATAGATAGATCTTCTGAAAAAAGACAGTGCACACAGATATCACAAATATTTTCAATTTACTGGTTTTACAATTATCACAAAACCCACCAAGCCCACAAATCAAACTTGGCTACAATAGTCAAAACTACTTGAAAGCCTGATGTTTGAAGTCAGATAAATCAATAACACCCTTCTAAGTTATAAAGGCATCTCTACTATGCAATATAATTTTAACCTAGATGTAAATTCAACATCAGTGTTTCTCAAAATGCTGACTGCTGGGCCCCACTCAGATCTGCTGAATCAGATCTGCAGGGGCAACGCCAGGGAATCTGCACTTCAATAACTCTCCCAGGTGATCCTCTGGCACACACTTTAGAGAACCACCACCTTTCTTGTGAGATTTCCAACAAGGTTTTGGGTTTCGAGAACGAAAGTCTCTTCATTTGGGACCTTTTAAAACCAAACTTTGTTACATATCAAGTTAATATTTCAAAAAGCTTTAGGGAAAAAACATGCGGTGGCAGGGGAAAAAAAGGGAAAAAAAAACAAATGCATGAAAAAGTTTACAGCAGTAATTGAAAGAACTTTTCAGTATAGGCCTTTTTTAGTTTTAACTCATGATTTAAGACATCCCTGATCATTTCAAGGACTAACAGGTCTTTGAGAACAAAACTCCTAACTTAAAAATAATCCAATCCACCATATTAAAAATATAGTACTTCAAACATGGTCAAATTCATTTACTCAGCTGTTAAGAAAATCAGAGTATGAACTGCTTACTTACATTATACCAAATACAAGCAAAGATTAAATTTATAAAGTTAAACCGAAACAAATCTGTTTATATTCCACTATTAAATATACTCTGGTCGGAAACTGATTTTCATAAACTTATATAACTTTCACAAACTTACATAAACATTTATAATGGAAAGAGCAATGAAGCAAAAACTTAGAAGCCACCTAGAGTCCAGTTCTAGTTAATCTAGCTGCTGACTGTATTATATGACCTTAGGGCCTAAACAAATCATTTTACCTATCTAAAAATAAGAAAAGTATAGCCATCTACTTTGCTCATTTCACAGAATTACTGACTGTGAGAAATCAGATGAGAGTATTAATACATTCCAAAATACTGTAGAGCATTTTATAACTCAAAGGCATTATCATTAAGAGTGAAATTTGAGAGACACTATCTTTAGGTGCCTGCTATAAAAGACTATTACAGAAACAAGGAACATAAAAACTGACCTTTTAGATTCCATTAGGTATTGGACATTATTGTATATATCCTAGAAATTCTAAATAAAAAAAGTAAGAATTTAATTCAGTCATCTGTCTTATGTCCCCACTTATATAGATCTATTTCTTGTTTAAAAATAGAAATTAAATTAGATGTGCCATGAATTGATACTGTCAAAACTGGACAGTAAGTATATTATTCTACTTTCACATTCTGGACAATTTCCATAATAAAAAGTTTAACAATACAACTGTGTATGTGTGTGTATAAAATATTTATAAAAGCTAAAAAACTTTAAGCTTTTCTTTGAAAATTATTCCTGTTATCTATTGTATCATTTTCCATGTTACCTCAGATTCTACATATTCCAAAATAAGCCATTCTCACAGTATCCTTCTACATATCATGACACCTATTAGAAAATATTCCCCACAATGGGGCAAGTAAATACTCTTACCTAAGCTGCAAAAACTTAATTCTTAGGTTTCTGTATTCTGATCTTACTCCTTTAATTTTTTGCTCATTCATTACAAAATTTCATAATTAAAGAGTGAAAATGACCAGTTTCAACTGCATGTATGTGTAAAAACATAAAGAAAGAGAGGAGTCTCACACACTTTTTGGTTAGTATTGCAAAAGACCACCAAAAGTTGTAACTGGCCATTCATCTTAAAACCTGTTGAACCAATACAATTCAACTCACATGGTAAGAGAATGCTGCACCCAAAATGAAGTTAACATATCTGTCAGACAAAAGAAATCAGTATATTTAACCCTCAAATCAGGATTCTATCAAGATATGAGTAACACTGTATAATTACTCTACATACATCAACCTAATTGCTCAAATGATGTCCTTTAACCTGGGGCCATATTCCACAGTTACAAGCATAAACTACTTTTCACCTCAAGCAGATTTTTTTACCTTAATAAAACTATCTGGGGCTCAATAGCATATGCTTTACAGTAGTCTATGAAGAAACTGCTCAAGTGCTGAATTAAAAATTAAACGCAGATAGGAATGCTGACAACCTTGTGGCTTGTGATTAAAACTATATTTAGTAATATTCACACATTTATTCATTCATTACTTGAAAGCTAAATCTTTTTTCTGTTACATCTGCAGTCACAATCATAGAAGGTATCCATGTCTGAACAGACAGTGTACCTTAAGTTTTTGATTTGTGAGGGAGGGGGACAGGAAGGAGCAAGTGGTTGGGAAGGAAATCCCATCCATTCAGCTGTCACTACAGCATTTGTTTCCTAAGCATTAAAAACTCCATTTATTTTTATATGAGCTACATTTGAGAAAAGGCACACACAGAAACCACCTTTTCCAATAAGGTCTTCAATAACTTTGAGTGTTAAGTACGCCTGCTGAAGTCCTTGTTTGCATTATCTAAAAACAAGTAACTGGAAAACTCGCAAACTATAAAAGGCAAGCTGTTGGAAGATGAAAAACAAACAAAAAAAATTCCTACGCCTTATTCAAAAAAGGTTAATAATTTTGCATATTTACTTTAGAATTTGTTAATATAGCACAGAAGCTAAAAAAAATTTATAAAACCACCGTCATGCTAGTGAGTACCCTTATTTGTGGCAACACCTAGTTTTAAATATCTATTTACAATGAAGCTGTTACTTTCCTTCTTTTCCTAAACAGATCCAAACTATTTATTGTCCTTGTTATTTTATAGGCACAAGTCAAATCTAGTCTCTCATCTCATCTCAAGAGTTCTACATTAAATCCCAGGCTTCAGTGAAAAAAACCATGATTTCCCGTACAATTGCCGAAACCTCCTTAAAGGAGTGAAGAATTACAAAATACAGAAAAATGAAGACAGGTTCATCTTACACATCTAAATGAGGATGCCAGTAACGACAACTCCAACAAATGTCAAGAAGGCGTAATCTGAATATTCACCATTTTAATAAAAGAATATGCCGAAATCTTAAAATTAAAGGTGGCGCTCTGTCCTCAACTCACCCAATTGTGACTCACTTTTGCAGACTGTATGGTAGGAAATAACTGTTACTTTTCAAAGATCTTTGCAGTTACACCCAAGCCAAAATCAGGACAGAGATCCACCCTTAATTACAGCAATTTAACTGTCTCATGCAAAGCAAGGTAGAAACTAAAACTTCCCCCTGAAATCTTGCTAAATAAGCCCATTTCATATACAAGTTCTCAAAGGCTCCCCATTTAAGGAACATGTTTCTATTTGCTTCAAATCTAAACTCACCAGGACAAAAAAAGAAAAAAGGGGGGAGGAGCAGGGGGACCAAATGAAACGCTCAAGTATAAAAAGCAGATTCTCCTCCAATCCCTTTAATTCCCCTCAATCCGCCTCTGCCACACACAAGGGCAGGGAGTCTGGGGAAGAAGGCTGGCAGCAGGGCGAGCGGTGAAGGCCCTTCATTCACTCACGTGGGCCACTATCCAAAGGGTTATACACACCCTCTGCCCGACGAGAGCCTCATACAAAGCAGAGCCTCACAAGTACTTCTTATAAAATACACCCACGCTGAACAAGAGCTTTATTTTAAAATAAGACTGTCCTTAGGTGGGGGAGGTTAAACACAACAAAGCCTTCCATGTTGAAAGGCAGTCCAAATAGATGCATATACCTACACTCCGAGGAAGAAAAATCCATAGAACTAATTTATCATGAACAGCAATCGATACCAACAGGGGCCATTAGATTATTAATAAACCCAGAAAAGTAGCGTGCACAGCGGCCCGAGGTGGCTGTCTGCTGCGCTCCCACCCCAGGAAGGGCACAATTACGCCTGCAGAGGAGGACCAAGGCTTCCGCTGGTTGAAAGACCCCCCTGGCACCTCTGGCCCGCCCCGGCACCGCTGCACCGCACAGGATTCGGGCACTCCCGGCGTTGCCAGTCCCGAGACGCACTCCTGGTGTCTGCCAGGTGCCACAAAATTGGTGAATGAAATGCGCACAGACACCAACCTGGCCAGGGACCGCGGCGCAGAACCAGGGGTCGCTAACTAGCCTAGCCAGAGGATTCGCCTACAGGATGGAATCAAGGGAGCACACCCCCCCACACACACCTCCCCCGCGAATGCGGTTCCTACTGACCCTTCCAAAAAAAGAGTGGAGGACGCAAGATTTTTTTTTCTTTCTTTTAAACTAAGTCTAAGAACGCGAATCGGACGGAAGCACCATGAACATCCTGGGGGGCCAGACTGGAGACGCCGGGAGAAAGGCGAGGCGGTTCTCCAACTCCCGGGGAATCATCGTTCGGTGTGACACACATCAATTAGCTAGCCCTAGTCGGGGGTCTGCTCTCCGCCCGCGGAGCGCCAGTGGGGGTGAAGCCAGGGATTAGAGCGGTGACCCTCCCGGGGCGCGGGGAAAGAGTGCCGGGCACCGCTGCCCTCAAGGTCACCAGGCGCCGGGGCGGGGGCGGCCGGCTGCAGGATGGGCTACGGCGCGGCCGAGGCGGCTCAGAGAAGCCATAAAAAGCTGCGGGTATAGACGCGAAGTCCCACCGAGCCCTGTCCCTCGAGCCCTAGGCGGGGACACCCGGTCGGACACGGCGCTGAGTCGCACGCCGAGGAACCCGCTCACCTTTACGATCTGCCCGGGAGGGCGCAGCGGGAGACCACCTGCGAGGGGCCCCGCGGACCGCCCCCGCCAACTTCTCCCGAATCGCCGCTGTCCGCGGAGCACCCAGCGGTCAGGATCCCCGCCGCGACGCCCGGACCTCCGCGTTCCGCCCGGCCTCCCCCGCAGGTGACCTGCCCAGCCGCCCCCGCCGCTGGCGGGCGGCGGCCGCGACTCACCTCGCCCGGCAGCAGGAACCATTTTCCGAAGGGGAAAGAAAGGGGAGGCTGCAGGAGGGTCGGGGGAGAGAGCGGTGGGAGCTGCGGGAAGCACGGAGATCGAGGGCTCGGTCCTCGGCTAGTCCGCAGGCAGCTCGGAGGACTCGGGGCGCCACGCGGAGGATCGGCTGCACCTCGAGGATGAGGCGACCGCGCAGCCGAGACTCGGCGTCCACCAGCCTGGGCTCCCTACTCACGCTGCACTGCGAGGAGGCGGCAGCGGCGGAGGAGGAGGCGGCGCCCGGGCCGGCCCCCGCCCAGAGCCCGGCAGCCGCCGAGTGGCCGCCCGCGTCCCCGCAGGACCCGCCTCCCGGGCTCCGCAGAGCCGCACATAGGGCGCGCCGCGCTCAGCACGGGCGCTCCGCCGGCCTCACGCCGCCGTCCGCAAAGGCAGCGGCGGGCGGGGGTACAGCCCCCTCGCTGAACAGCGCAGCCCGACCCGCTCGGGGCGGGACCCGCAGCCCCCGGAGAGCCGACCACCGAGCACGAGGGGGGCTGCGCGAAGCTTCAGGCAGGGGCCCTGTTTGCACCCGGTGGCCCGCAGGATTGCCGGGGGAGGCGAGGGGAGGACGACGCTCACCGGTTCCGGTCTGGCGCTCCCTTCTCTCCACACCCTCTTGCCTCCCGCTCCACGCTGGCGGCGCAGCTGCTGCCGCTGCCACTGCCGCCGCCGCCGCCGCCGAAGCTCGAGCCGCCGCCGCTGCCGCCTTGGCTAGGCGCGGTCACGTGACGCGGCCCGCGGGGAGCCTGGGGGCGGGCAGGCGCGCGCGCGCGCGGGAGGAAGCGCGACTCGGACGGAGACAGGGAGTCGAGAGTCGAGGAGAGGGCGTTTAAGGGGAGGACCCGGCGAGCGCGTTCCCGGCCGACGAGCACGCGCCCGGCGATTAGGACTTGCCGCGCGGCGGGGAAAGGGTGGCCGGAGTGAGGGGCGGGGGACTCGCGCCTCCGCGCGCCTCTCCCTCTCTTCCTCCGCTGAGCGCCCCGACCGGCCGCTGCCCCCGCCCCCTCCTGCTCGCCCCTTTCCTCCAGTCGCTGTCCGCGATTGGCTGAGAGGCTCTGACGTCCGTGTTTCCATGACGTATCGGGGCGGGGGGGCAGGGGGGACAGTGGGGGGAAGAGGGGGTGGCTCGGACGCGGGGGGCGGTGACTCCGTCAGTCACAGCCGCTGTTTCAGCGCGGCTCCGGGCGGCTCCCGCGACTGTGGAGGCTGGAAAGCGATGACTGCCGCAGGCAGACTTGATCACCCTTCACCTTGGGGCCACCCCAGGGCCTGCGCCTCTCCGAGCTCGGGAGCCAGGCGGGCGGGCGGGCGAGCTAGGGTGAGCCCTCCATGCCAGGACAGGTTAACGTTGACCCCCGCGTCCGCGGACATTAGAGCGGTTCCTCCGCCGCGTCTCTGCTCCACTCAGTGCTGGACTCAGTGCCTGTCTTGGGCCGTGACTCGCGCCGGACGACAAAAGTGCCACCCAACTCGGTCCCTTCTTGTGGAACGACAGCCCATACCCCGCACAGGCTCGGGGCGCCCCATCTCTGTTCCTGCAGGTCGGGCCCGTAGACTCTGGGGATCCCCGCTGCAGCGCCCAAAGGGTTAACCCAGTTGTTTGGCGGGTGCACACAGGCCCGTGATGGTCTGCGCTCAGAATCCCCGCGAATTTGGCGTTTGCTTTTTCTACCTATGCCAAGCTGTTGGCTCTTTTAATTCACTTGTAGCATCTCGACCCAGCACTCTTCTTTGCGGGGGGCGGGGGAGGGGCGAGGGGTGATACACGAGGTAACTTGCGGTAATTGAGATGCTGAAAGGTAACGTTTTTTGCCAACCTTCAAGAGATTTTGCAAGTTAATAAAAAAAAACCACCGTAGTGACATCTTTAAGAATAAAACGGTTTTTCTTTCCTACACAACACACACACGTGTAAACACTTGTACCTTACCTAAGACATCCTGCTCCATCTTCGTCTCATCACCTCTGACCTGTCGCCGCTGCTTTAGAGACCATGACAGTGTTATTTTCAATGCCACTTAGAGCAGAAAGATAAGTTCATCAGAGTCTCCTTTCTACTCACTCCAGGGCTGGAAAAAGTAATGTCTGTAACGTCTTCCTGAAAAACAAATAGGTGATAGGAAGGACTTTATTTTGTTTGTTCACTCTGATAGTGTTTAAAATATTTTTGAAGGGTTAAAAACTAAATATGAAAAAGAAAAAAAAAACTATGTGAAAAGTTAAAAAAAAAAACCCAAGTTAATCTTATTGAAAAAATTTTATCAGTTTACGTATCTTTCTAGGTCAAACAGTGCCAACATTTTGAGCTGTGCCTTAGACATGCAAAATAAGCACTGGGCATGATGATACTTATTTTTCCTCCCTGTAATCACTGTTAAGAAATTGGTGGTGGGTACAACAGCATTCCTGACACTATTTCTAAACTTCTTAACAGAAGAACAGATTAACTTTTCTAAACGGCTTAGAGACATTTAAGAATCACTGGCTTTTGTCCAACTTTTCCTCCAGTAGAAAATTGAATTATGTATTCTACTTTAATCAAGAATTTGACATTAAAGTAATATATGATTCATTACTATAGTGCACTAGCAAAATGGGTAATAGATTAAACTAGGATCTGTTCACTTTGTGGGTTTGTTGCAGTCCCAGATAATAAAATATATGCTGATAAGTGTTGTGGCTGTGAAAAGTTACTCAACATCTTCACTTCAGAACATGATTTCAATAGAGTTTTCGTGTATGGGGCTCATATACATGTATGGCTGGTGGCTTAGCCGCTAAGTCCTGTCTGACTCTTGTGACCCCATGGGCTGCAGCCTGTCAGACTCCTCTGTCCATAGGATTTCCTTATCCTAGAACATATTTATATGCATTTTAATGACATGTGAGTTACATGCAATAGTATATGTTTACTGTCATAGTTAAGATGATTATACTGTGCCATTTGGTTTTTATATTTTCATTCAAGTAGAAAGCAATATTGTACACGTTAAATTGTACAATATTGTACACGTTAAATTAGGAAATTCATCTTTTTTTCCAAAAGTTTAGCAATGAAACCTTCTTAATAGCATATTTTTCATTGTTAAAAATCAAGAGTTTTGGTTTGCTTAATTAGCATTTATGTAAAAAAATGAAGCTACTTACAAGATGCCACTGTGTTTGATATAATCCTATCCTTTTAATCTTATACTGCACTTATTTTATGGGTTTAATTGATCCGGAGATATATCACTGCATAAGAACAAAATAATGATGCAATTTATTGTTGAAATACTTAATTTTGCAAAACTATTTGAATACAATTTAAATATCTTTTTTGGTTACAATGAAAACAGTATATAAAGATATTTAAATCCTATGGCAAGTTACCATTTGAAACGTTAACATTGTTTGAAGACAGACTGTATATTCAAAATGATGATTTTGCAAACTGTTAAAAGTACGTTCCATTTTGTTGTTCAGTCGCCAAGTTGTGTCTGACTCTTGGTGACCCCATGGATTGCAGCACGCCAGGCTTCTGTGTCCCTCACCATCTCCCAGAGTTTGCCCAAGTTCATGTTCACTGAATTGGTGATGCCATCCAACCACCTCATCCTGTGTTGCCCTCTTCTGCTTTCAATCTTTCCCAGCATCAGAGTCTTTTCCAAATGTTCCATTTAGTAGCATAAATCTACACTATTGACATCTTTTCTGATAAGTTGACCAATTCAATATGAACTAATCTTGTATAACACATGGAGAGAGCTTTCTAAAACCCTCAATGTAATTAAGTATAAATGGAAGCATTTGACTCTTTAGTCCCTCAAAAATTCTGTCACACGCACCTAGCAAGGGGACAAAATAAAGACATACCAACAGCAGCATATTTCCCAAAATACACATTTATACATATGCGAATGTGTCACTTCTAATCACTTCAGACTGTTAAAGAAAGCTGACAGGTGTATGGAGTCAGGAGAGGAAAAATATTCAATGCTTCATAGAAAGTAATTGTGTATGTTCTCAAATTTCCATTAACCTGGATCATCAGAGACAGATATGAAGAGAAACATTACTTAGCCGAAAACAACAAAGAACTGTTACCTATTAGTTCTGAATTAAATGATGGATGATTACAGGTAACCCTAGAATAAGAATTTTCAAGTCACAGAATGATGGAATTATTTAACATCTTGTACTCTTCAAGGTATAAGGCTTTTTTTTTTCCCTACCCCATATGTAATATCTAGGTCATGGGTTATGGCACTAGATCTAAATTCCAGAGAATCCAAAAAAAAAAAAAAAAGGGAGGAGCTTTTACTTAAATATTGTTGAGGAAGACTTCCTACAGGAGGATTTGGACCTGATTTGTGCCACAAAAAAGGCTAGGAGATTCAAATTAATGCAAAATAAGATGAGCAATAGAAACGCCAGGAAATGTACTGATAATAAACAGGTTTACCTGTCCATTTTCCTATCCTTGTGTTATCTATGGGCATCCCTGCTGGCGCAGGTAGTAAAGAATCTGCTTGCAATACAGGAGACCCAGGTTCAATCTCTGGGTTGGCAAGATCCCCTGGAGAAGTAAATGGCAACCCACTCCAGCAATTCTTGCCTGGAGAATTTCATGGACAGAGGAACCTGGTGGGCTACAGTACATGGGTAACAAAGAGTGGGACATAATTGAGCGACTAACACTTTATGAAACAGATTTCCACCTTTGTTATATTTCACCTCCTTGAGTAACTCATTTATTTTTCCATTAGTAATGGTGAGTTACTGTGCATCTAGGCTTGTTGTGACATTTGGTGAGTTGTTTATGTACAGCTCTTAGAATATTTGGTGTGTACTAAATGCTCAATAAATGCCATTATTAGTAGTAAGCATATAGTCTTTATCCCTTATTACAAAGTGAATGTGCTATAAACAAGAAAGTATATTTTTATTTCATTAATAAGTAGGGACTTATTCTCACATTAAAAGTTCAGGGGTAGGTGATTATATGATTGATTTAGATGTTGAACACAGACATCAAGGATCCGGACTCACAGCTTTCTGCTCCACCCTCCCTAATCTGTGTTTACTTCAGTATGTTTTTATGCTAAAAATAGGAAGATCAGAAGGATTTTCTCACATCTGTGGTACATTTTACGTTTTTCAGATTATTTAGTGTTTACATTGTTATTGTTGTTGTTCAATCACTAAGTTGTGTCTGATTCTTTGTGATCCCTGTAAACTGCAGCACACCAGTCTTCCTTGTCCTTCACTATCTCCTGGAGTTGACTCAAACTCACGTCCGTTGAGTCGGTGATGCCATCCAACCGTCTCATCCTCTGCCGCCCCCTTTTCCTCCTGCCCTCAATCATTCCCATCATTAGAGTCTTCTCCAGTGAGTCATCTCTTCCCATCAGGTGGCCAAAGTATTGGAGCTTCAGCATCAGTCCTTCTAATGAATATTCAGGGTTGAATCCCTTTAGGATTGACTGTTGGATCTCCTTGCTGTCCAAGGGACTCTCAAGAGTCTTCTCCAGCACCACAATGGTTTTATATAGTTTTTTTATTGCCTACCTTTCCTTTGAAACCCCTCCTTTGTTTCTCAAGATATCAGAATGTGGGGCAGAATCACCCGTGTGAATTTAGCAGTGCAGATTCCTGGAGCCAGAGTGGCAGAGCTTCTGATTCAGATTGTTGGACTGGAACTACAGGATCTACGTTTTTGGCAGTTCCTTTAGGTGACTCTGATGCACCTCACAGTCTCTGTTTCCCCCCTTTGTCATGACATTCTCTTATTGTGTTTCTCATTAGTTCTTCTTTGTCATTCCCTGTTTCCAACAGTAAGTTCTTATACTTGAGCATTTCTATCCTAACTTTCATAAAATTTACCCATTTGCATGACTTCAGACCCTTGAAGGAAAGGATAATGTTAATCATTAATTTATTCATTAATCATTTGTTGATCTTGACAGTTATCCTCCCAGTTTACTAAGGAAGAAAAACATGGAGGATACCTACTTAGGAGGCATTAGCATCGCCATAGTAATTAATCTATCTTTTTATACAAAGATACTTTTATTAAGCATTTATTACATGCCAGGCTTATTAAGATCTGGCACATAATAGGTGATTAAAATAAAATTAGTTTGAAATGAATAAACAAATGGAACTATCACCTCTCCAATGATGAATTCTCAATGTTTATTCACTGCCTTGTTCTTTTATTCTGGTGACCTGAGGGAACTCCTTTCAGGGTCTTTTGTTTTTCTTCCAGGTAGAAATAAAGTTGAACCTTGAACAACACAGCTGTTAAGGGGCACCCACACTCCCAGAAGTTGAAAATCTGCCTATAACTTTACAGTCAGCCTTCCTTCTATGCCAGAGGTTCTGAATCCTCAGATTTAATCAACTGCAAATGGAGCAGTACTATAGTATATATGTACCAAAAAAAAAAAAAAAAATCCACGTGTAAGTGAACCCAAACCCATGTGTTCAAGGGTGACCTATGTTAAAAAAAAAAAAAGCTAGTTTACCAATCATCAAAAACCAGGTCAGAAAGTCAGTTTGTTGACATATGTAGTTTTGATGGTGAGGAAAGCTAAAAATGCTGGGGAGTGTACAGATCAGAATAAGAGAGGTTCTAAAACAGAGGGGAGCCACCTTGGAAAGAAAAAGGAGCATCTCTTTCTCTGAGGTAGAAGAAAAAGGCAAGAAGAAAAGAGTGTGAGAAAAGTAAAACTTGAAGTTTGGAGGAGGGGTGACACAGGGACACAAATGCCATCTTAATATTCATTATACAATCATAGGTGTTTATGGTCATAAGCCAGAACTGAGTAAGGTTACGGAAGTGCTGGAATGGGCTGATGAAAGAAACTGAAGGGTGAGCAAAGGATAAAATATTACCCAAGGCCCAGGCAAATTTAGCATACAATTTTATAGCAATATAGGTTTGCACAATATTCTCTGGTGACTCAGAGCTGGGGTTTCCCATTGTGGTTACAGTTGTTAAGAGTTCAAGGGAGTCTGGTGCAGTTCTTCTCAGTAGGGATGGTCATGGGCACTGATAATTGGACTATATTAGTCAGCCAGGGCTGCCATAATAACACACCACATGCTGGATGGATGACTTAAGGTACTTAAGTTTACTTTCTTACAATTCTGCAGGCTAGAAGTCCAGTGAGTGAAAGTGTTAGTCACCTCAACTGTGTCCGACTCTTTTGACCCCATGGACTGTAGCCTGCCAGACTCTTCTGTCTGTGGAATTTTCAAGGCCAGAATACTGGAGTGAGTTGCCCTTTCCTTCTCCAGGGGATCTTCCCGATGCAGGGAAAGAACTCAGGTCTCCCGCATTGCAGGCAGATTCTTTACGATCTGAGCCACCAGGGAAACCCCTAGAAGTCCAAGATCTGACTCTTCGCTTTGCGTTTCTCTTTTGGAATCTATGGCTTCCAGGTTCTCACACTCTGCCAGTAACTGTGCTGGTAAATACTCGTTTCAGTAGCTCTTTAAACTCCAGTGACCGTGTCCTCATGATCTCTGCTTGCCTCTCCAGTTTCTGACCCAGTGAGTAGACTTACTTCTCACATCTATTTATACTCACTTCTGCTTGCTTATTGCTTAGTTTCTGACCTCCCTGGTTCATCTTGAATTTTACTTATGCCTGTTTCTTGAAAAAATGCTCTGTTGGCTGATTACCTTGTCTTGTCAAGATTTTCACTTTGTCTGCCTCTCTGGCTTTCCCAGTTCCAAACTCTAGCCCCCTTTTAATGTTCTGCTACCATCATACACAGTCCATGAATTGAGTTAAATGTCTGGCCACTGACATTTCATTTCTTATATAATTCACCTAACTTTTTATGTTTAAATTTTAAAATATTTATTACATCCCTTGTTTCAGTGTAAGCTATATGAAGCCACTTTACCATTGAATAAAGAGTTTATCACAGCAAAATTATTTCCCCAAATAATAGTGCCTCATTTATAGGGCTACAACAATACTTCAACACTAAATAATCTACCAACAAGGATGAAAATTTTATCATTTTGGTTTGGAGTGTTAAATTCTCTTTGAACTATCATTATTCTACTGATAAAGCATGTGTACATGGCCTTCTGTATTCCTGGGAACGTTTTTTGAGGTTGTTCAGTCACTAAGTCATGTCTAACTCTTTGTGACACCAGAGACTGTAGCATGCTAGGCTTCCCTTTCCTTCACTATCTCCCAGACTTTGATCAAACTGATGTCCATTAAGTTGGTAATGCCATCCAATCATCTCATTCTCTGACGCCCCCTTCTCCTGTCAATTTTTCCCTGTACCAGGGTCTTTTCCAATGAGTCGGCTCTTTGCATTAAGTGGCCAAAATATTGGAGCTTCAGCTTCAGCCTCGGTCCTTCCAATGAAGATTCAAGGTTGATTTCCTTTAGGATTGACTGGTTGGATCTCCTTGCTGTCCAAGGGACTCTCAAGAGCCTTCTCCAGCACCACAATTCGAAAGCATCAATTCTTTGGCACTCAGCCTTCTTCACTGAGGTCCTCATTGAGGTAGTCCTATTCTACTAAAGATCTCTGTAATCATACCCTGATAAAACCAGTGTAAAAGACTGTATCACTTATCCAAAGTAGTTCTTGCTGGGAGGCATAAAAGGAAGTAGAACATATAGTGTCTGGACCCAGGGAATACGTACATCCAATAGCTTCAACAAGTCATGAAGTAACAATAAAAATAATTCCAAAGAAATACCTAAATATGTGACAGTATAGTACACATTGTGTAAACTCATGCCAAGAGAATTAAATTGAATATTATGTGAAAGATGAATCTTAAACTTGGGTTTGAGGAGGAGGCAACATGACATTTAGAAACAGCTTGAGCTTTGATGGAAATCAGGCCTGGATTCAAATCCCAGTTCTGAAATTTGCCAGTTATGTGACTTTGAGCAAGTGCTTTAACTATTCTGATTCTTTGGTTCTCCCCTGTGTAAATGGAGACAGTCTTCTAGTGTGGCTGTAAGTATAAAATTAAATCATGTAGTTTTTTCTAACAGACATTAAATGAATATGTATTTATATTCAACTCCCATTTAATCTGCCACATTTTATATTGTCTTCATATTTTGAAGTATATATGTAAATAATACAATTTACTGGAAAATGTAGAAAATATAGTCAAATTTAATACAGCTTAAAAGGGATTTTATTAAAATTTTATAATCTATATTCTTCATCACCAGTAGTCATGTATGGATGTGAGAGTTGAACCATAAAAAAGGTTGAGCACCGGAGAATTGATGCTTTCAAACTGTGGTGTTGAAGAGTCTTGAGAGTCTTTCGGACTGAAAGGAAATCCAACCAGTCAATCCTAAAGGAAATCAATCCTGAATATTCATTGGAAGGACTGATGCTGAAGTTGAAGCTCCTATAATACTTTGGCTACCTGATGTGAAGAGTTGACTCTTAGAAAAGACCCTGATTCTGGGAAGGATTGAAGGTGGGAGGAGAAGGGGATGACAGAGGACAAGATGGTTGGATGACATTACCAACTCAATGGATATGAGTTTGAGCAAGCTCTGGGAGTTGGGAAGGACAGGGAAGCCTGGTGTGCAGTAGTCCATGGGGGTCACAAAGAGTTAGACACGATCAAGGGACTGAACAAAACAACAAATATTCATCATTAAAAAGGAGATTTTAAAAGCTTAATGAATTTTGAAATAGTAAAGCACTTGCGATTTTGGCTCTGTGTGACTTACATACTAGTTAAATTAGTAACTCAGTTAATTTTTTGATCCCACAGGCTCCTTCTATGTCTAGAAGATTGCCACCATTTATTATGTGAAAGTGAAGTCACTCAGTCGTGTCTGACTCTTTGTGACCCCATGGACTGTGTAGCCTATCAGGTTCCTCCCTCCATGGGATTATATTTATTTATTATATTAAGGCCAAATCAACAGCTATAAAGTAATCATGACAAGATTACTAGTAAGTGTTTCTGAGTAATGATTAAGCAAGAGAGTATATGGTCTTCCTTAAAAGCAAATACAAGCAATTCTTTAAGAGTGCTTAAAATGACCACTGAACTATGAACCAGAGCCCAAATGAAAACCAAGCTAACTCCTCAAAAAGAAATGTTATCCCAGCAGTGCAGCTGTGAGCTAATTAAACAGCCTAGATCGCTATGCTGAACTTTAGTACTGCATTTATGGAATTAATTCAGAGGACATGTTATTAAAGTCTGGGGTTTATCAGAAGAAGGCAGCCTCTTTTTTTGAGCAGCATTTAAAAAATTAACATACTGAATAAGCCACTTATTATAGATGGAGCCTATCAGATCCTCCATGTAGATGCAAAAACCATGCAATGAATTTCTAACCAAAACAATCAGGCTATTGCCTCCTGACACTAAAATCCAAAAATAGTGATTTAGATACCTTGAGAGCATGTTCAAAAATAAATTTATATTCTATATGATTGTTTCTAAGATTCTAAAAGACATAATGATAACCACAAATACACTAGAATCTAACAGTTAGATATATATCCAAAATATGTAGCAATTCTTAACTTAGCATAAATCAGTAATTGGAAAGAGTAAGTCAAAAGTAATTAAATTACTGGGAAGTATAATTCTTTCCCTCCTAATTAATCTTAGTAACTGGGATTTAAAGTTTATCTCTAGAAGTCTAAATAGTAAACAAAAATTATACTTTATCAATAAATTCTGAAAGCTGTACTTATTTAAATATTATACATGGGCCGTCGGGCTTCCCAGGTGACTCAAGAGGTAAAGAATCTGCCTGCTGATGCAGGAGATGCGGGGATTGATCCCTGGTCAGGAAAATTCCCTGGAGGAGGAAAAGACAACCCATGCCAGTATTTTTGCTTGGAAAATTCCATGCGCCAGCCCATGGGGCCTCAAAGAGTTGGACACATCGGAACGACTGAGCATGACACATGGGCCGTAAGGATAGAAGATATGAAGGCAGTTAATGATGAAATTTTTTGTAGGCCATAAAATGTTACCATTTCAGGGACCTTGATGTAGTGATTCAGAAAGACACAGAGCCAGACAGTGATGCATTTACAACTGCATCCACTCATCTCTAAAATGGAGAGAGCAGCACACTTATCCTCCATTTCTTCCCACACTGTAAAAAAAAAAAAAGGGACAATAGCTTTTGCAGAGTTAAATAGTTTTAGTACTTACATTGGAAGAGGTAAAAACCATTCTGAAAAAAAAAAAATCATACAAGCCTCAGTAGACACTTTATATTGACAAACAAATAAACCTCACATACAGTACATACTCTTATTTATAACTTTAATAGATGGGTAAGGATTTAAGTCGAGCAGTGGGGCAAGGCAAAAGAAAGTTTCTGCATAGCTTTTCAAAGTTATTTTTACATTTTGAAAATTTTAAAAATACAGTTAAGTATAGAAAAATAATATCACAGGTATCTATGTGCCATATCTACTTTCAAACTGGGAAGGCACAGAAAGTTTGACAGTAATTTTGTTAACAGGATGACCTTTTTTGAAAAGTAGGTACACATATCTCTTCTCATTGTTCCATACGGACTTATTCTTCCACGTAGAAGTCGGCGCCATTCTCCCAGGTGCCTCTAGTACAAAGAACTCGCCTGCCAATAAGAGACTCCAGTTCAGTCCCTGGGTGGGGAAGATCCGCTGGGGGAGGGCATAGCAACCCATCGGAGAAGGCAATGGCACCCTACTCCAGTATGCTTGCCTGGAAAACTCCATGGATGCAGGGGCCTGGTGAGCTGCAGTCCATGGTGTCAAGAGTCGGACATGACTGAGCGACTTCACTTTCACTTTTCACTTTCATGCATTGAAGGACCTGGCAACCCACTCCAGGGTTATGCCTGGGGAATCCCAGGGACAGGGGAGCCTGGTGGGCTGCCGTCTATGGGGTTGCACAGAGTCGGACACGACTGAAGTGACTTAGCAGTAGCAGCATAGCAACCCACTCCAGTATTGTTGCCTGGGGAATCCCAATGGACAAAAGAGCCTTGCTGGCTAGATACAGTTCATATGGTCGCAAAGAGTCTAACACAACTGAACGTACACGCACGCCATATTTTGGTTAAGTATTTGATTTGCTCTCTAGATCCTGGGTTCTTGCCTGGAGAGTCCCAGGGATGGGGGCGGGGGGCCTAGTGGGCTGCCGTCTATGGGGTCGCACAGAATCGGACACGACTGGAGTGACTTAGCAGCAGCAGCAGCAGCTAGATCCTGCAAACACCTTCCTAAATAATTCTAAGTAGGAATGAATGACTTTTGTAAAGATTGGTGTTTCAGAGCTAATTATTAGCTTGGTTGAGTTTTCAGCAGTCTTAACTTTTTAAGCTAAGACATGTGCATGCATGCTAAGTCGCTTCTGTCATGTCGGACTCTTTGCAACCCTAAGGATTGTAGCCAGCCAAGCTGCCCTGTCCATGGGATTCTCCAGGCAAGAATACTGGAGGGGTTGCAGTGCCCTTCTCCAAGGGATCTTACCGACCCAGGGATCCAGCCCGAGTCTCCTATGTATCCCGATTGGCAGGTGGGTTCTTTACCACTAATGCAACCTGGGAAGCCCCTTAGTCATAATCAGTTCAGTTCAGTTCAGTTGCTCAGTCGTGTCCGACTCTTGTGACACCATGAATAGCAGCATGCCAGGCCTCCCTGTCCATCACCAACTCCTGGAGTTCACCCAGATTCATGTGCATCGGGTCAGAGATACCATCCAACCATCTCATCCTCTGTCATCTCCTTCTCCTCCTGCCCCCAATCCCTCCCAACATTGGTAAAGGATCTTTACCAATGAGTTAGCTCTTTGCATGAGGTGGCCAAAGTACTGGAGTTTCAGCCTCAGTATCAGTCCTTCCAATGAACAACCAGGACTGGTCTCCTTTAGAATGGACTGGTTGGATCTCCTTGCAGTCCAAGGGACTCTCAAGAGTCTTCTTCAACACCACAGTCCAAAAGCATCAATTCTTTGACGCTCAGCTTTCTTTACAGTCCAACTCTCACATCCATACATGACCACTGGAAAAACCATAGCCTTGACTAGATGGACCTTTGTTGGCAAAGTAATATCTCTGCTTTTTAATATCATAATAGCCCTCTTCAAATAATTTTTGGCTTAACAGAAACAATTTCTCACATTCATTCAAAACTGAGTACCTAGCTATAGTTCAGCTCCTATAATAGTACTAGAGCCAACTCATGGAAAAGACGCCCATGCTGGGAAAGGTGGAAAGCAAAAGAAGCAGGGGGCGGCACAGGATGAGATAGCTAGATAGTATCACAGACTCAGTGCAGATGAATTTGAACAAACTTCAGGAGATAGTGAAGAACAGAGGAGCCTGGCAAGCTGCAGTCCATGGGGTCACAAAGAATAACAACTGAAAAAATAGTAATATAGGTACCATAGGAGATGAGACACAAGGCTCACAATCTGGTGGGAAAACCAAAGAAGAAAAACAATTCTAATTCAGTGTGAGGAGTGCAAGGTATGCCTGTAGATTGTGACAGCTTCACAGGGGAAATGATATCAAAGCTGAATTTTTGAAAAATTAGGTTGGCCATAAGAGGGTTGAGGAGATATTTCAGATAGAAAGAATCACACATAGAAAGATAGGGACGCATGAGGAAACGCTAGCTCTTTACAATTATTAGGTTATTCACAATGCTGGAGTACAGGATGTAACTGAGGTTAGACATAGACATTCACTTGCCTGTGAGTGTCCAGGAGTCTCCAGTGGAGGCGTGGGTTGGTGGTGGCCTGCTGCAGGGGTGGGGGCACTGAGTGTAGCAGTACATGCAGGGGACCTTGTGAAGGAGGTCGCCATTATCTTCATTACCTCCACCATAGTTTGGCCCCAGGTAAATAGCAGGAGTCTACAGCCATACCACCCTGAACGCTCCCGATCTGGTCTGATCTCGGGAGCTAAGCCAGGTCGGGCCTGTTAGTACTTGGATGGGAGACAGCCTGGGAATGGCCGGTGCTGTAGGCCTTTTTTCTTTTTTGGGGGGAGGGGGGCTTCCCTGGTGGCTCAGATGGTAAAGTGTTTGCCTGCAATGCTGGAGACCCGGATTCATTCCCTGGGCCGGGAGAAGGAAATGGCAACCCACTCCAGTACTCTTGCCTGGAAAATTCCATGGACAGAGGAGCCTTGTAGGCTACAGTCCATGGGGTCGCAAAGAGTTGGACACGCTTGAGCTACTTCAGTTCAGTTCAGTCACTTAGTTGTGTCTGACTCTTTGTGACCCCATGAATCGCAGCACGCCAGGCCTCGCTGTCCATCTCCAACTCCCAGAGTTCACTCAGACTCACGTCCATCGAGTCAGTGATGCCATCCAGTCATCTCATCCTCTGTCATCCCCTTCTCCTCCTGCCCCCAATCCCTCCCAGCATCAGAGTCTTTTCCAATGAATCAACTCTTTGCATGAAGTGGCCAAAGTACTGGAGTTTCAGCTTCAGCATCATTTCTTCCAAAGAAATCCCAGGGCTGATCTCCTTCAGAATGGATGGGTTGGATCTCCTTGCAGTCCAAGGGACTCTCAAGAGTCTTCTCCAACATCACAGTTCAAAAGCATCAATTCTTTGGCTCTCAGCTTTCTTCACAGTCCAACTCTCACATCCATACATGACCACTGGAAAAACCATAGCCTTGACTAGATGGACCTTTTTGGCAAAGTAATGTCTCTGCTTTTGAATATACTATCTAGGTTGGTCATAACTTTCCTTCCAAGGAGTAAGCGTCTTTTAATTTCATGGCTGCAGTCACCATCTGCAGTGATTTTGGAGCCTCCCAAAATAAAGTCTGACACTGAGCGACTTCACTTCACTTCAAATAGCAGGAAGGGAACACAGCTCCACCCATCAACAGAAAATTGGATTAATGATTTACTGAGCATGCCCCGCCCATCAGAACTAGACCCAGTTTCCCCCTCAGTCAGGTCTCTCCCATCTGGAAGCTTACATAAGCCTCTTATCCTTCTCCATCAGACAGACTGAAAACCACAATCACAGAAAACTAACCAATTTAATCACATGGAGCACAGCCTTGTCTAACTCAATGAAACTATGAGCATGCTGTGTAGGGCCACCCAAGACAGACAGGTCATGGTGGAGAGTTCTGACAAAATGTGGTCCACTGGAGAAGGGAATGGCAAACCACTTCAGTATTCTTGCCTTGGGAACCCAATGATTAGTATGAAAAGGCAGAAATCTAGGACACAGAAAGATGAACTCCCCAGGACGGTAGGTGCCCAATATGTTACTGGAGATCAGTGGAGAAATAACTCCAAAAAGAATGAAAAGACAGAGCCAAAGCAAAAACACCCAGTTGTGGATGTAACTGGTATGGAAGCAAGGTCTGATGCTGTAAAGAGCAATACTGCATAGGAACCTGGAATGTTAGGTCCCTGCTGCTGCTGCTGCTGCTGCTGCTGCTAAGTCACTTCAGTCGTGTCTGACTCTGTGTGACCACACAGATGGCAGCCCACCAGGCTCCCCCATCCCTGGGATTCTCCAGGAAAGAACACTGGAGTGGGTTGCCATTTCCTTCTTCAATGCATGAAAGTGAAATGTGAAAGTGCAGTCACTCAGTCGTGTCCGACTCTTAGCGACCCCATGGACTGCAGCCTAACAGGCGGCTCTGTCCATGGGATTTTCCAGGCAAAAGAGTACTGGAGTGGGGTGCCATTGCTTTTCCATGTTAGGTCCATGAACCAAGGAAAATTGGAAGTGGTCAAACAGGAGATGGTAAGAGTGAATGTTGACATTCTAAGAATCAGCAAACTGATATGGACTGGAATGGGTGAATTTGACTTAGATGACCATTATATCTACTACTGTGGGCAAGAATCCCTTAGAAGAAATGGAGTAGCCATCATAGTCAACAAAAGAGTCTGAAATGCAGTACTTGGATGCAATCTCAAAAACAACAGAATGATCTTTGTTTGTTTCCAAGGCAAACCATTCAATATCACAGTAATACAAGTCTATGCTCTGACCAGTAATGCTGAAGAAGCTGATGTTGAATGGTTCTATGAAGACCTATAAGACCTTCTAGAACTACCACCCAAAAAAGATGTCCTTTTCATTGTAGGTGATTGGAATGCAAAAGTATGAAGTCAAGAAACACCTGAAGTAACAGACAAACTTGCCCTTGGAGTTCAGAATGAAGCAAAGCAAAGGCTAATAGAGTTTTGACAAGAGAATGCACTGGTTGTAGCAAATACTCTCTTCCAACAACACAAGAGAAGACTCTACACATGGACATCACCAGACGGTCAACACCAAAATCAGAATGATTATATTCTTTGCAGACAAAGATGGAGAAGCTCTATACAGTCAGCAAAAACAAGACTGGGAGCTGACTGTGGCTCAGATCATGAGCTCCTTATTGCCAAATTCAGACTTAAATTGAAGAAAGTAGGGAAAACTGCTAGACCATTCAGATATGACCTAAATCAAATCCCTTATGATTATACAGTGAAAGTGAGAAATAGATTTAAGGGACTAGCTCTGATAGAGTGCCTGATGAATTATGGATGGAGGTTCGTGATATTGTATAGGAGACAGGGATCTAGACCATCCCCAAGAAAAAGAAATGCAAAAAAGCAAAATGGCTGTCTGGGGGAGGCCTTACAAATAGCTTTGAAGGGAAGAGAAGCGAAAAGCAAAGGAGAAAAGGAAAGATATAAGCATCTGAATGCAGAATTCCAAAGAATAGCAAGGAGAGAGAAGAAAGCCTTCTTCA
>SJXQ01011501.1:228723-285063 GCA_006408695.1 Aepyceros melampus
TGCTTTATTGACTATGCCAAAGCCTTCAACTGTATGGATCACAATAAACTGTGGAAAATTCTGAAAGAGATGGGAATACCAGACCACCTGACCTGCCTCTTGAGAAACCTATATGCTGGTCAGGAAGCAACAGTTAGAACTGGACATGGAACAACAGACTGGTTCCAAAGTCGGAAAGGAGTACATCAAGGCTGTATATTGTCACCCTGTTTATTTAGCTTATGTGCAGAGTACATAATGAGAAACCCTGGGCTGGATAACGCATAAGCTGGAATCAAGATTGCCAGGAGAAATATCAATAAACTCAGATATGCAGATGACACCACTCTTATGGCAGAAAGTGAAGAAGAACTAAAGAGCTTCTTGATGAAAGTGAAAGAAGGGAGTGAAAAAGTTGGCTTAAAGCTCAACATTCAGAAAACAAAGATCATGGCATCCGGTCCCATCACCTCATGTCAAATAGATGGGGAAACAGTGGAAACAGTGTCAGACTTTATTTTTCTGGGCTCCAAAATCACTGCAAATGGTGACTGCAGCCATGAAATTAAAAGACACTTACTCCTTGGAAGGAAAATTATGATTAACCTAGACAGCATATTCAAAAGCAGAGACATTACTTTGCCAACAAAAGTCCATCTAGTCCAGGCTATGGTTTTTCCAGTGGTCATGTATGGATGTAAGAGTTGGACAATAAAGAAAGCTGAGTGCCAAAGATCGGATGCTTTTGCACTGTAGTCTTGGAGAAGACTCTTGAGAGTCTCTTGGACTGCAAGGAGATCCAACCAGTCCATCCTAAAGGAAGTCAGTCCAGAGTATTCATTGGAAGGACTGATGCTGAAGCTAAAACTCCAATACTTTGACCACTTGATGCGAATAAGTGACTCATTTGAAAAGGCCCTGATACTGGTAAAGATTGAAGCTGGGAGGAGAAGGGGACAACAGAGGGTGAGATGGCTGGATCACATCACCAACTCAATGGGCATGAGTTTGAGTAAACTCTGGGAGTTGGTGATGGACAGTGAGGCTTGGTGTGCTGCGGTCCATGGGGTTGCAAAGAGTCAGACACAACTGAGCAACTGAAATGAACTGAACTGAGGTTAGATATAGGAATGAGTTTGGAGAGGAAGAATAAGGTAGGCTGGGACCAAAGTCTTTACTATAAATTCAAGAAGTATGGTTTTAAGCAGCAGAGGATCAGATGTATGTTTTAAAAAGCTACTCTGATAGCATCATGAATTAATGGTTACAAGGGGTGGAGACAACGCCTTGGGAAATTTGGGCTATTTTAGTAATGCAATTGGTAGTGATGAGTGTGTAAAACAGGGAAGTGGTGATGGGCATGGAGATTGAGGAAAATATTAAGGAGTTGAACTCTAAAGAACTCTGAAATCAACTGAATTGGAGGGGTAGAAGGACAATGGAGAGGAAGAATTCAAACTTATCTCAGGTTAAGTTTGGAATTCTATGCTTACAAAGTAGTGAGTTCTTCATCTCTGGAAAAGGGAAACCTTTTAGCAAAATCTGCATTTTTAACTGTTGGGGACTTTTGCATTAAATAGAGGATTGGAATCTCATTATCTCTAACCCTTTTTTACTCAAAGAAAAGTCCTATTTACATTTGATTACTAGAAAGTTAAACTGTCAGAGAGTCATTTTAAATGAACAACTTCTCTAAAGATGAAATCTATAGGTTTTCTTCCATTTCTTCTGTAACTTACATAGGGCCACAGTGATTTTCCAATAATCACATAAATAATTCCTCTTGTTGTCCTTCAGTCGCTCAGTCATCCCTGACTCTTTTCAACCCTGTGGACTGCAGCATACCAGGCTTCCCTGTCCTTCATTATCTCCTGAAGTTTGCTCAAACTCATGTCCATTGAGTTGGCGATACCATCCAATCATCTCATCCTTTGTTGTTCCCCTGTCCTCCTGCTTTCAGTCTTTCCCAGCATCAGGGTCTTTTCCAATGAGTAGGCTTCTTGCATAAGGTGGCCAAAGTACTGGGGCTTCAGCTTCAGCATCAGTCCTCCTAATGAATATTCAGGGTTGAACTGGCTTGATCTCCTTGCAGTCCAAGGGACTCTCAAGAGTCTTCTCTTGAGAAATTCTCTTGTGGTTCACTTGAGCATCGCAGTTCAAGGGCATCAGTTTTTTGACTCAGCCTTTTTTATTGCCCAGCTCTCACATTCATACAAGAGTAATTGTCTAGATAGAGTGTCTTAAGATATTAAGTTAATGCTCTAAATGAGCATATACATTTGTTTCTTTTTCTATATATCTAGATAAAGAAAGATAGAGATATCATATATATTTGAAAGTTCTATCTATACAGAAGTTTCTGTGGTATATACCTATGGTTCCTATAAACATTCTATCTGAATGAACTCCAAAGATTTAGGTAAAAATGTATTTTGAATTTGATACAAATCTTTGGGCTTTCCTGATGGCTCAGACAGTAAAGAGTCTGCCTGCAATGCAGGAGACCTGGGTTCGATTCTTGGATTGAGAAGATCCCCAGAGAATGAAATGGCAACCCACTGCAGTATTCTTGCCTGGGAAATCCATGGACAGAGAACCATGGTGGGTTACAGTCCATGGGGTCGCAAAGAGTCAGACACGACTGAGCAATTTAATACTTAATACTAATCTCCATATTAAGGCACTTACTCCATCTGAAGCTGAAAGTTGTCAAAATCAATAGTCATTAATGGTGATTAAAAAGGAACGACTAGGAAAGGAGCAAGTGGCAAAATTAGTTTCCTAAAAAAAAAAAAAAGCTTTCTAATAAATACACAAAACACAACTTTAGTAAGTGGCAAAAATAATTGAGGCCAAAATGACCAATTCAGTGAGTGAGATAAAAGGACTGAAAATATCGCTCTTATTCCCTTTGGACCAAATTTTTGGACAATATTAGTAAGATGTTAAGACTGCCTTTCCTCTCCGCTGCTGTCCTTTCTGTGTCTTGCATTGAATACAAAGCATTTTCCTGTTGCCCAGACTCCTTGCTGGTGCTCCACTCTGGCCTCATCCCAGAAGACCTAGGGTCTTCCTTTCCTTCGGTAAACCTAAAGTGATAAAGGATGGTGTGAATTTTAGACTCCTCAATAAATAGGAGACATATTGTTCACTAGAAAACAGGCACTCCTTCAGGTGAGTCTCAAGTCAGAGAACACCCAAGGAACTGCCGACTTTATAACACTTTCTTTCCAAAACTGCCCACTGTAATACTACATCTGAACTGTCATTCATTATTTTCCATTGTGTACACTTGACCTCTCTTCTTGTCTTTAAAAAAAGAAAAGAAAACAAAACAAAACAAAAAACCAGGATGTGTGGCAATCAGCTGATTCATATTCTTGCCGCAATGATGACTCAGGACATTGATAAGTATGTGTCTTTCATACTTCCCTCCACCCCTGTCACTTTTCCACTCTATCTCATTTAATGGGTGTGCTAATCACAAAAATCCCCAGTGCAATAATACACAACATTTTCCATGACTATAAAGAAAGATTGAGTTTTATAGGGCTTGAATACCATCCATGAGTCCACTTTCTTTTGATTTTATTTTCTTGTTTGCCTTCCAGATTTGGTGAATAAAAACTTAATAGGCAAAGAGCAGACCATTATCCCTTTAATTGACCTCCACTGGCTAATTCATAGTGGCTTTTAGAAATGCACTTATTATACAATTAACAGAGATTTGTGTCTCCTTTGTAAGTCATTGGCTGTAAAAGCTTTGTTTAATATTAGGTTGGTGCAAACGTAATTACAGCTTCGGACTGTTAATTTCGAATCGTTATAACTAGGCTCAAACACATCTTTATTAATAAAAATAGGAACCATTACAATAACACATTTTTGCTAACAAAAAACAAGTTTGTTTATTATTATAGCATAAAAATCTGGGCTTCAGGATCAGATGAAATTTTGGGAAAGCATTTTCTGTATCCTGCTGGTTGTGGAAGCGTTTTCCCTGCAAAAAGTTGTCAAGATGCTTGAAGTGTTAGTCAGTTGGTGAGAGGTCAGGCGAGTGTAGAGGATGAGGCAAAACTTTGTAGCCCAGTTTGCTCAACTTTTGAAGCCTTGGTTGTGTGATGTGAGGTCAGGCATTACAGTAGAGAAGAGTTGGGCCCATTCTGTTGACCGATGCCAACTGCAGGCATTGCAGTTTTCAGTGTATCTCATCAATCTGCTGAGTATAATTCTCAGATGTAATGATTTTGCCAGGATTCAGAAAGCTGTAGTGGATCAGACCAGCAGTAGACCACCACCAAACAGAGACTGTGACTTTTTTTGGTGTAAGTTTGGCTTTGGGAAGAACTTTGGAACTTATTCTCGATTTATTCTCGATCCAACCACTGAGTTGGTCATCGCCAGTTGTCATATACAATCCACTTTTTGCTGCACATCACAGTCCAATCGAGAAATGGTTCATTGTTGTTCCATACAAAAAGAGATGACACTTCAAAATGAATTTTTTTTTCAGTCAGTTCACAAGGCACCCACTTATCTATGTTTTCACCTTTCTGATTTGCTTCAAATGCCAAATCGTAGAATGGTCAATGTTAAGTTCTTGGGTAACTTCTCATGTAGTTGTAAGAGGATCAGCTTCCTTGTCAAATTCCAATGGCCAGTCACTGCACTCCTCATCTTCAAGTTTCTCGTCTCCTTTGTAAAACTTTTGAATCATCGTTGCTCTGTATGTTCATTAGCAGTTCCTGGGCCAAATGCATTGTTGATGTTACAAGTTGTCTTCACTACTCAATAACTCAGTTTGAACTCAAATAAGAAAATCACTCAAATTTACTTTTTGTCTAACGTTATTTTCATAGTCTAAAATAAATATAAAATAAACAGCAAGTGATAAGTCATAGCAAAAAACATAAAGTGAGAAAAGCAGATTAAAATGATGTATAACATAACCACATTTATATAGAATGCCTTCCAATATCAAAGGGCAAATTTCAAGAATGTAAAAGCCTCAATTATTTCTGCACCAACCTAACACTTGTCTATCACATTTGATTCCTGTGTCAACAACAGTTTGCTGCTCAAAGACTGATTTCCCAAAGTCTAGGCAGTCTCTTCGATCTTCCACATTTCTATTAAGGTTCTCTCTGAAATCTTTGTCTTCAAAATCCTGGTGCTTCTGGTGGTCTTATTTGCAAAACAAAACAAAACAAAAAACTTCATATTTTCAAGAAGACTGGAATAATCAGACTTTGTTTCCCTGCTCCTATCTCTTCTGTAATTATCATATCCTGTTGCTTTAGAGTGATCCTTCTAGTCTAAGATTCATACTCTGGTTTTATAATTTAGGTAATTATGAAATATATTCCAGGCAACAATTCTGGTCTTCAAGTGAGGTGCTTGTAAATATAGCATTATTAGAATTCAAGAGTGTTTTCATCTTTTGTATTTGTCATATGTCTCCACTTCAACACTGAATTATTTTGCACTTGACTTGTATCTACTTTTTCCTCCTCCTTCTTCTGATAGTTACAAGCTTTTTCCTTCCATCACCACTAGCTGTCCTATTTCTTCCCTAGTCTAATGGTGCCCTTATGTTCCATATACTTGGGCTGCCTGTTTGCTCTTGAGTTTATTTCTCCTCCCTTTTAAGAGAGTACAGAATTTGAGCATGGTAAATGCAGTTGATATTCTCTGTTATTTGTAAGGCAAGTAGCTAATTTAAGACTTAAATAGTAGTGTACATTGTTATACATAACAATTATAAGTGGCCAAGTACCAATTTTGTGCTTTTAGCTGTAGAAAAGAAAGTTTTCTTACAAAACCATGCCTATATACTACAGTAATAAAATATTCATGCTAATCATAGTAGTAAGATTATGAAAGTTAGAAATGCTGATATTCTAATACCACCATCTCTCCCCCATGATACTTAGTAGAACACGGAAGTAGGTACTAAATCTAGAGCATTTTTCTTTACAGTTTAATTTTACAGCTCATTCTAACTAAAAAGTAAGTCTTTTCTAAAACTACTTCTATTACCACTGAACAATGTTGACAGGCCGTTACTATTGTGTCAGTGGTAACCTTGCTTTTAATAGAATTGATTCTATCGTCCACACTAGATAGGGCAGAAACTGAACTGGTGAAAGTTGCTGTTGTTTAGTTGCTAAGTTGTGTCCGACTCTTTGTGACTCCATGGACTGTAGCCCACCAGGCTCTTCTGTCCATGGGATTCTCCAGGCAAGAATACTGGAGTTGGCTACCATTTCCTCCTCCAGGGAATCTTCCTGACCCAGGGATTGAACCCTACTCTCTTTCATCTCCTGCACTGGCAGGCGTGTTCTTTACCACTGAGCCATCAAGGGATAAGTCTAAATTTCTGGAGCATCTTTTTTTTTTTTTTCTTTCAGAATAAATATTTAATTATGCCAGGAAAACTTCTGAAAAAATTGTGACACACAATGGGATTGATTTTCCCTACAAGTAGGGCACTCATTATGTATTTAAGAAAGGAACTAACACTTTTTAAGTCTTTGTAAGTGATGGCTCTATTCTAGGCACTTTAAAATATTCACTTTCATCTTCACTGTATCCTACAAACTAGATATCATCATCCCAGTTTTACAGGTGAGTAATTAAGAAATAACTTGCCTACAGTTGCATAGTTATTACTAGGAAGAGCCAGGGTTATGACAAAGAGCTGATTCTAAAGCTCACATTCTCTGGACTTTATTTAAATAGGCCCTTCCTCCCTTTCTTAAGGAGAAATATCAGCCTTGCAGTATATTATGATGCCTACTTTGAGAACACTATAGTTTAATGGATAAGAATGTAGGCTCTGGAGTTGAACGACGTGGTTTCCTGCTGCTGCTGCTAAGTTGCTTCAGTCGTGTCTGACTCTGTGCGATCCATAGACAGCAGCCCACCAGGCTCCTCCATCCCTGGGATTCTCCAGGCAAGAACATTGGAGTGAGTTGCTGTTTCCTTCTCCAATGCATGAAAGTGAAAAGTGAAAGTGAAGTCGCTCAGTGGTGTCCGACCCTCAGCGACACCATGGACTGCAGTCTTTCAGGCTCCTCCGTCTATGAGATTTTCCAGGCAAGAGTACTGGATTTGGGTTCCTACCACTCACTAATTGTGTATTAATATCTTAAACAATGACTTGATGTATCCGTGCCTCAGTTTCTTCATCTGTAAAATGAGGGTGACTATAGTTGACACCACAGTGTGGTTTTTGTGAGGACCAAGTCAAAGAATATGTGTCAAGTAGTCACTTGAGTGGCTGACATATAGAGAGTGTTTAATAGGTCCCATATTCTAGGAGTTTGCTAAAAATTGGTCTTTCTGTGGGTAGAAAAAAGAAGTCTGGGTTGTAATTTATTTTCTCTTGGCTACTTATGGCTGGCTTATCTAGCAATCAATGTTTTCAACCCTTACCCAATTTTACATATTCATTATTTTTCCTTCATGCAACATAGAAGATTAAAACATGACCGTGCATTCTTTGCTAACCCTCCCTTTGAGACATGGAGTCCAATTCTCCTTCTCTTGAATATAGGCTAGACTTGGCGACTTGCTTGATGAATAGATAGAGTGGGATACGGGAAGCTAACTAACAGAGAGTCTTGAATCTTCTGCCTACACCTCTTTGAATGTTCATTTAGAAGCTCTCAACCACTGAGGAAGAAACCTGATTGCCTTGAGAACTCCATCTTGGACAGTCAGATGTAGGCCCTCTGGTCATCAGTCCCATCGAAGCCCAGCCTTCTAGTCGCTCTGCCAAGAAGTCAGAAATGTGCGCATATCTGTCTTGGATTCTCCAGATTAGCCCACCTCCAAGATGAATATCACTGAAGATTCCTCAGTTGCTAGAAGAATCTCCCAACTGACTCTTGCCCTAATTCCTGACCCTCAAAAGCATGAGATATAATAAAATTGTTGTTGTTTTAAGCCACTACATTTTGGGATAATTTATTACATAACAACATATAACTGAAAATGCATCTATTTATTTAAAAAGAAAGTATTCTGCCAGTGGCTGTTGTAGACACTTCGCGGATGCATCTGTGAATAACCCAGGCAAGGCCATTGTTCTCGTGAAAGGTACATTCTACTGAGGGAGACAGACAATAAAAAATAGTTAGCACATACATAATTTCATATACACATAAATACTCTGGAGAAAAAGTGAAGCAATAAAAACACAGAGATGGACAGGGATAGCTGTGTGTAGATATTTAGGTGAGCTGATGGGGAAAGACTTCTTTGAGCCATTTGAGCAGAAATTCAATTATGCTTCACTTACTCACTCACTCATTAATCTACCTACCTATTCAATGAGCAAGCAATTATTAACCACTGCTCTGTGTCGGGCATGGTAGTGAAGAATAAAATAATGATGCTCTTGTGAAGTAAGCCTACATGTGGTGATAACAATATTATATGAATGTGCTATCAAAGAGATATGCACATAGAGCTTTGGAAGATGATAAAGAGGCATCCGGCCCAACTATGAGGAAGCTTGGAAGATATAACACTTCTTTAAGTAATATACCTCTCAAAGGAATCAACTAGGGGACCTTAATATTTATTCAAATGGTGCTTCTTGCTCAAATGCTATGGTTGAAAACATACCAGCAGCTTCCTTTTTGCTACTGTGCACCAAGAGCACAGTGCTTAGCCTATAGACACTGCAGAAATATTTATTGAATTAAAATTGCTTTAAAATTCAGTTATAAGTCATAGAAGAAAATTTCTTGCTATTGCTACTCCCCTTTTTTTAAATCAAAATGATCTAGATAATAATATGATTATTCATTTCCTTTATTCATCAGACTTAGCCTTGAAGTTTTTCTCCCTCCGCCCCCCAATAAAAGTTATACTAAATAATGAAGATTTGCCATCACTGAGAATGTTCCAAAAAATACCGTTTTCACTTTTCAAAGGATGGTTCCAAAAAAAAAGTGTTGAAAATATTTTTAGCAGTAGTAGCAGCAGAGACAGCATGAATGCAGGGCTTCCTGGGGCAGCTCAGCTGAAGGATGCATCAATTCTTTTGTATGTCTAAGTGAAGCTGTTTTTGTTTTGATGAAGCAATTGTAACTGTATAATCACGCCATGTTTTTGCAGATGAGTTGGGCTTGGTCTCATTTGGACCCCTGTTTTCAACTATCTTCTGTGCTCCATGTGTGTGTTAGTTGCTCGGCCGTGTCTGACTCTTATGACCCCACGGACTATAGCCCACTGGTCTCCTCTGTCCATGAGATTTTCCAGGCAGGAATACTGGAGTGGGTTGCCATTCCCTTCTCCAGGAGATCTTCCCTATCCAAAGATCGAACCTGGGTCTCCTTCACTGCCGGCAGATTCCTTACTGACTGAGCCAGCAGGGAGGCCTAAGAATACTGGAGTGGGCAGCCTATTCCTTCTCCAGGGGATTTTCCCAACCCAGGAATCGAACCAGGGTCTCCTACATTGCAGGCAGATTCATGGATTCCCTCAAATACGTCTTCCACTTCAAACTTCTGATTTCTTACTATCTATACCCCAAAGTTTCCCCGAATCCCCAAATTCTGTTTATCCCAAGCTTAGCTAACTTTTCTTGGCTTTCCAAATATGTACTTCTCTTTTAATCCATACTTAATAAATGGTGTTATTACCACTGTAGTTGCCTCAGGTAAAAATGCAGAAGTCGTTCTGAACACGTGTCTCCTCAATATTCTAAACCAGTCTCTCAACACACAATATTGATTCTACTTTCAAAATATATCTGAATTTCCAGTCACCCCCTCCCACTACAATTACCTTGATTCAGAATTTTATAGTCTTTTGTAACTATTATCTCTTCTGCATGAGATGCTCTACCTGGTCAACACATTTTTCAAGGCATGGGTTAAACTCACTTGTTCTGTATAATGTAGCATCTTGTTCATGACTCTGTAGTAGCCTTAGCCACTTTGCAGTATTAATCATTTATGTTAGGTCTGTCTTTAGTTTTCTTTTTTCACAGTTTATACGAGATCTCATTAATTTCTTTAGTCAACAAGTATATATGCAACATGAGGCAGGCAGTCTGCTAGGTCCTGATGGACAAAGCAGACATTATCATAGAACTCGTGGAGCATATAAGTGACAAAGATGGATAATAAAGAAAGTAATTATAGTATAGAACAATGAACATAATGATAGGTGGATGACAGGCAGCCACGAAAATACATAATGTAATCATACGGGGTTAGAAAAAGCTTTTCCTGAGGCAATAACGCTTATCTGCGACCTGAAAGTTGAGTTAAGAGTCATCAAGATTGAGATACGGGAAGGTAGAATTAGAAGGAAGAATGTTCCATTCAGAGGAAATAGCATATGGAAACACTCGGAGGCCACAAAGAAAGGGAAAGGGTTGAAATAAAACTTTAGAGCTATCAGTAAACATCTACTGAGTGAATATAAGGGGACGTGAGTCCATTTATGCTGAACATTCTGAAAAACGTTAAGACTCTTTTTGGTTTAATTACACAAAAAACTTTTACAATAGTTTGTAGACTTCCCTGAGTTCTTAAACAGAAACCACATAATTTCACTTCTATTTGACAATCCAAAATTATCAATAATAATTTCAGTAATTGTACTGATGTGGCAGTCATTATTAGCTGCCTTTATTCATATCCCCAAACTCTCTTCTCCTTTGTTAATAAAACCTGATCTAAAATGATTTTGTATGTAAAAATAACCTCTTTTATAGTCATGGTGACTCCTCCATGGATAGCACTGGTGTAATCTCCACACCTTCGACAGTGGCAATTCTGTAGTTTTTTGGGTAGTCCTTATTTTCATTTTATATAAGTCATGCTCCAATGCAAAGGCATAAAATATCCAAATGTTCAGAAGAATTTAAAGGTACTATTAAAACTATTCCATTTACATTTGAGCTTCTGTGAATATACCAGTTAAGAATGCTTTCAGGTGCAAGTAACAGAAAACTAGAACCACAATGACTTAATCTCAGGATACTGTTTTCCCAACAAGAAATCTGGAGATAAATGGCAGTTCAGTGATTTAATAAGAATCCTAGCTCTTTCCTTTCTGCCATTCCACCACTCTCAGCTGTTGGCTTTTATTTTCCAACTTGGAACCTCAGGAAGACAAGATGGCTGCCGCAACGTCAAGCACCATGGCCTCAAACAAATATACAAAGGAAAACAAGGAGGAAAGGACTCAAAACACTTTTTTCTTATACCCTTTCTCTTTTATTATGAAGAAATGCTTTATCAAAAACCTCTAAACTCACTGCCTCATATTTCATACTCAGCAAAAGTAGGTCACTTATGTATGACAAGATCAATCACTGGCAAAAGGGATTGGAGTTGCTATGTTGCCTTAGATAAGGGTTTGACAAACTATGGTCCTGGACCAAACCCAGACTGATGCCTGTTTTTGTGAATAAAGTTTTATTGGAACACAGCCACACCCATTCACATACATACTGTCTATGGTTGTTTTGTACTACAGTGGCAAAACTGATGGGTTGTGAGAGATCATATGAACTGCAAAGCCCAAAATATTTATTATCTGGCTTTTTATATATTAAAAAAGTTGTCTTCCTCTCGTGTAGACTATGATTAATTCCCTAAAGCTGGACATAAAGCCAGGATTCCTTAAACAAAAAGAACAAAGAATGGTGTTGGTGGGAATGCAAATTAGTACAGCCACTATGGAGAACAGTGTGGAGATTCCTTAAAAAATTGCAAATAGAACTGCCTTATGATCCAGCGATCCCACTGCTGGGCATCCACACCAAGGAAACCAGAATTGAAAGAGACACGTGTACCCCAATGTTCATTGCGATGTAGACTGTGATTAATTCCCTAAAGCTGGACATAAAGCCAGGATTCCTTAAACAAAAAGAACAAAGAATGGCTCTTGGAAAGGCAACTAATACTGACTAGCCCCTCCCCCACTGCCTCACCATCTCTCATAACATCATTTATCTGGTAATACTGCAAATTTCAACAAATGGCCAAGCAGATACCCTTTTTGGAAACTTTTTTCCCCCCTCAAATTGTCAGCGTGGAACCTTTACCTTGTGTTTCTGTTGCCATTCTACCCAATCCTTAATTACATCCTTATAGAAAGGAAGAAAAAAGTAAAGAGGGAAAATCGGGAGAGATGATTTAATGATGAGATAATAGAGCATTTTAAGATGGCCATGGAATAAAAGCAAGATTAAAAATCAAAATAAATAAATAAATAAATAAATAAATAAAACAGTAAAAAAAAAAAAAAGAATGGCTCTTGGAAAGGCAACTAATACTGACTAGCCCCTCCCCCACTGCCTCACCATCTTTCATAACATCATTTATCTGGTAATAATGCAAATTTCAACAAATGGCCAAGCAGATACCTTTTTTGGAAACTTTTTTCCACCCTCAAATTGTCAGCATGGAACCTTTACCTTGTGTTTCTGTTGCCATTCTACCCAATCCTTAATTACATCCCTAATCTCTAATCTCCTCTTTCAAGACTTTCTTTCAACCTTTAGAAATTAAGACAAATTCTTCAGAATCACAGGCCCTGGAGGGAGTGTGGCATGGAATTCAATTACCAAGTAAAACTGGATTTCAATTTTTTTTCCATCCTGCAACACATAAGAAGATACCTCTCCCCTTCATGTTGCTCTAGTGTCTGATTTCCTATTTCCTTCCCTGGAAGGACACTGTGGGCCTGGAAGGACACTGTGGGCCTGGTTGGCGTTTTCCCGCCAAGTGTAGGCCACTCTCTTCTGAGCTAAGGCAGAAACACTAGAAAAGAATTTCTTAGAAATATTAGTAACAATTTGAAGATGCACCATCAGATGCTAAATAACAAGAGGTGGCAATCTTCAAGTTTGAAGTAGATGAAAGCAGGAGGTGGTGGATGAATTTTCTGGTGTGTGTTTTTCTTGGTGTGCAGGTTCTAAACCTCTGTTGTGAGTTTGGGCTGAGGCTCGTTGAAGGAGCTTATGAGAGTCAAAGCATTTTTCTATTACCACATAGCCTCCTACTATTTTACCCCCAAATCCTACAGCTTTTTATCTAGATGTCACAAGGGAAGCTTTTAAAAATAGAGGCACTGGATGAGGAACAAGCATCTGGAACATGAAGGGACTGTATCACTTTGTTCGACAGCTATCAGAAGTCAGTTTCAACTTTTTAGATCTAATGGTATGGAGAGGTTTAACCCACAGTTTGATGAAAAAGTTCAACCAGTATGAAATTTTGGAATACAAAATATCTATGAGTTAAGACGCACAGACCTTCTATGACCCATTTTATGGTTCAAACTTCAGTTCAAAGAAGAGACAATTCAGTTGAGTTGATCTAATTGTGCTTCTGCTTTCCTTGGAACAATAGCCCTGTAGGGCAGGAGGGATAAAAAAGGGCTTCCAGGGTTCTACCTATTTAAGCCCTTGGACCTCTCAGCCTCCCCACATCTCCTTGCTCAGGCCCTCCCTTCAGTGGCCATTTAGGATTTGTTTCTGTTGCCAATGCTCATTCTCCACCTGCAACTGGCTTGGGTCTATCCTCTCACTACAGCTGTGTCACCCCTTCCGTTCTCTCAGGGGTGTGTAGGCGATCCCGCCTCGCCACTGTTCACAGCTCTGCTTCCCGATCCCAGCGCAGCCTGACTCTTATTTACAGGCACTTCTGCAAAAGAATCTGCAGCACTTCCTAGGGCCTGGGAGGAAGTCAAGCTGAGGGACATAATCACATGTCTTAAAATGTTCTCTTCCACACCACTGTGAACAGGTATCACAGGATGGATTCTAAACATAGTAACCTCTTTCCTATGTTAGGTGGGGTCGTTCATCATCCCTTTCTTTTTGGGTGAGAGAGTGTCAACCATGGTTTCCTAGGCTTTCCATCTTGATTTTTCTCTCAAGGGGGCTGGTATATTCTTTAGCAGTTACAACTCTTGGAAGCCTGTTTTTGTTTGTTTGTTTTAAATTCCCAGTGTAAATATACTGGCTCAATTCTTCCTCACTTTCCATCCTTTCTCATCTGCTGGTCCTTAAAGCACTGGCATCTTAAAGTCAGGCCATCAATATGCCATGGTAAACCTTGGTTTTTAGGATATTAAAAGCAAATAGTTCTGTGTGTTTTCTAGCTGGTGGCCTCTTTCCTTCTTACTGAGAACATCTCAGCTTTAACACACACTGATGCATGTAGGACCGTGCTGCTGCTGCTGCTAAGTCGCTTTAGTCGTGTCCGACTCTGTGTGACCCCATGGACGGAGGAGCCTCCAACGGTCCATGCGATCCCATGGACTGCAGCCCACCAGGCTCCTCCACTCATGGGATTTTCCAGGCAAGAGCACTGGAGTGGGGTGCCATTACCTTCTCCGGTGGGACCATGCAGGAGGTGCTAAAACATGTGTTTGGGTTTTGAGGTAGTGGGAGGCCCAACACCCATGACTCTGGTATTCAGTCATTTATTCACTTGTTAGACTTCTAGTAAACATTTGCTGTTTAAGATAATCTGATAATGATGTTGGAAAATATAAAGATGTAAAAGGCACACAGTCTAATTTATGTACAAGGAAGAGGATAATTTGGACAGAATGGGGGGAATTTGAAATAGAGCCTATTTGAGTTATACATTTGGAAATATTTCCCATGGAGATGACATCTGAAATTTTGTGAAGGCGATCATTCATTGAAATTGAAATTGAAAGGAAAGTCGCTCAGTCGTGTCTGACTCTTTGCCACCCCATGGACTGTATAGTCCATGGAATTCTCTAGGCCAGAATACTGGAGTGGGTAGCCTTTCCCTTCTCCAGGGGGTCTTCCCAACCCAGGGGTTGAACCCAGGTCTTCCACATTGCAGGCAGATTTTTTACCAGCTGAGCCACAAGGGAAGCCCAAAATACTGGAGTGGGTAGCCTATCCCTTCTCCAGGGGATCTTCCTGACCCAGGAATCGAACCAGGGTCTTCTGAATTGCAGGTGGTTTCTTTACCAACTGAATTATGAGGGAAGCCCACAGATTTGGAAATATTTCTGTTGGAGATGACATCTGAAGTTTTGTGACATGTAATCATTCATTAAGTCCACAAAACATTATTAAGTACCTATGTGGTAGGCACTTACAGAGCATGAGCAAACAGAAGTGGGGAGTTATTGTTTAATGGGTACAGAGTTTGAGTTTTGCAAAATGAAAAGAGTTCTGAAAATGGTAGCATGGCAATGGTTGCACAACAATATGAAGGTAGTTAACATAACTGAACTATACATTAAAAAATGGTTACAGTAGTAAGCATTAAATTATGTGGGGTTTATCTCACACACACACACACAAACTTAACAAACAACCCAATAAAAATAAATAAATAAACACACAATTTTTAAAATGAGGTATAAATGATGTTAAATGTTATTTAAGTTTCAGGTATACAACATAGTGGTTCACAATTTTTGAAGGTTATATTCTATTCACAATTATTATAAAATACTAGCTATATTCCTTATGATGTGTAATATATCCTTGTAGATTATCTATTTGATACATAGTGGTTTGTACCTCTAATCCCCTACTCCAACCTTGCCCCTCGCTGCTTCCCTTTCCCCACTGGTAATCTCTAGTTTGTTCTCTATCTGTGAGTCTGCTTCTTTTTTGTTATATTCACTGCTTTATTTTACTTTTTAGATTTCATATATGTGATATCACACAGTATATGTTTTTCTTTCTTTGACTTACTTTTCTCAGCATAATACCCTCCAAGTCTGTCCATGGTGCTGCAAATGACAAAATCTCAATCTTTTTATGGCTGAGCAGTTTTCCATTGCATACACACACTACATTTCCTTTATCTGTTCACCTGTGGATGGACACAGGTTGCTTCCATGGCAATTGTAAATAATGCTGCCATGAACATTGGGCTGCATGTACCTTTTTGACTCAGTGTTTTTTTTTTTTTTCAGATGTATACCCAGGAGTAGAATTGTGGATCACATGGTAGTTCTATTTTCAGTTTTTTGAGTAACCTCCATTCTGTTTTCCATAGTGGCCGTACCAATGTACATTCTCACTAACAGTGTATAAAGTTTCCCTTTTCTGCACATTCTTGCCCACAACTATTAATTGTGTAATGAACACATGAATTAAAAAAATATATGAATAAACAAAAAAGATCTTTGCCTCTATGGAGCTTATAATCTAGTAGGAAGAGAGAGACCACATGCAATTAAATTACTCCTATGTTAAAAGGTGATAAGTACTCTGGGCACAAAAAGAGGAACAAGGGAAGGACAGATTAGACATCCTAAGGTGGGATGCTATTTTACATCAAACTGTCAGCACGGGCGTTTCCAAGGAGGTGACTTGAGCAGAGACATGGAGGTGACAGAATTAACCACATGAATATCTAGAAAACACTCAGTACGAAGGTTCTAAGGTGGGAGCATGCCTGGCATGTTGAAGGGACCGCAAGGAGGCCAGTGTGGCTGGGTCAAAGTGAGTGGGTGGGGTAGAGGGAGAATAGTAGGAGCTGTGGTCACAGACATAAAGGGAGGTCAGTTCTTGATATCTCTTGAAGGAGGTTTATTTTTATTTGGAAATGAGAGCCATCGCAAGGTTGTCAGGAGAGTAATGCCACGGTGTGACGCAATGTAAAAGGAGAACTCGACATGGATAGCACAGGGAGCAAGAGAAGAAATAGGAGGCCCCTCAACAGACTGTTGAGTCATCTCTAGGTGAGAGATGATGGTGGTTTGGGCCGGATAGTAGCAGTGGAGGTGAAGGGAAATGATTAGATTTTAAAATTTATTTTAAAGTTAGAGCTGACAGAATATTCTGAGAAAGTAGAAGTGAGTGGAAAAAAAAAAAGTCAAGACGACTCCAACATTTTTGACTTAAGTAGCTGGACAGATGGAATGCCATTATGGAAGCATGCTCTGAGTGAGCAGTAGTTTTTGGAAGAGGGGATAGGTTGAGGGGAGACCAGGATTCAGTTTTGAATGCACTGAGTTAGCTCTGTTTTCAGTGCAATTCATTTTAAAGCTGTACCAGAGAGGGCCTTGTGAAGCATGAGTCAGAGATACAGCATCCGCCACAGGGTATAGGCTCAGAGTAGGTGTGTCCTTTAAGATGTGGAAGAAAAAAGAGGATGCAAGATTCGAAGAAACCCATGACTGACTCATGCTTTTCATGACCCTCATTTGTGCAATTTGAAACAATTAACTGCAGCGATAATAGAGCTAACATGTTGATCTCTTTCTGTAGACTTGACACAAGACATGTAAGTCATGCCTATGTGTATAATTGGAAAAAGTGGTAAATTTCACTTAGAGACTACAGCAAGCACAGGTGTAATTTTCCCCTTGTCCGAACGCACAGCATCCTGTCTTGTATCCTTGGACTGCAAGCTGACAATTCTAGGGTGCTTTATAGTTTACAAACACCTCTTCACATACATTACACATCTTTAGAGCAATCTTATGAGGAGATCAGTGAGGTAATCCTTTTCAAGCTCAAGGGGCTGGAGCCGCCAAGAGAGAAACACCAGTTTTGAGCTCCCAGGCTCTCTGACTTTAAGGCTCACAATTTCCCAACACCACCTTGCTGTCCAGTTTTTTTATTTCAAATGCTTTAAACCTAAGAACAGTCTATAATAGTACAACAAACACTTGTTCACCAATTACATTTTGCCACATTTGATTTATGTCTTTACACACACACACACACACACACACACACACACACACACAGCAGTTTTTTGGTGACCTATTTGAAAGTAAGTTCAGACATCCTGTTACCTCCAAGTATATTTAGCCTGCATCTCTTAAGAATAAGGACATCTCCTACATAATAAATCTTTTCACACCTAAAAAATGAATAATAATGATTCAGTGACATCACCTAATATATCATCTTTATTTACATTTCTATAACTGTCCTCCTATTTTTTTATTGCTCTATTTTTTTCTATCTAGGAACCAATCTAGGATCATGTATAGCATTTGGGTAGTCTATCTTTCATCTTTTTTCACAGAACACTTTCCCCATTTTTTATCTTTTATGCTATTATCTTTTGTGAAAAGTCAGGTCACTTGTCATGCAGAGTGTCCTAAATTCTGTATTTGTTTGATTGTTTCCTCATAGTTCGGTTTAGGTTAAAATATTTTGGGCAGGAATAGTACAGAGGCAAACGTCAAGTTGTTCCCCTGTTGGTGGTGCTTAGTTTGGTTACTTGTTTTAAGATGGTGACTGCCAGATTTCTCCTTTGTAAAGATAATTTCCCCCTTTTAATTAATAAGTCGTCTATGGAGTAATACTTTGAGACCAAGGTTTCAGCATCTATTGATGACACTTGCCTAAATTACTTACTACACTGATGGCTACAAAATTCCCATGATTCTCCTGTGCTACCTATGGACCTAGATATTCCTTTTCTTAAAGCTTTACTTCCAGTACTGAGCCAACTGTGTCTAGTATATTCCTCTGGACACGGGGCATGCACCGAGGGAAGGAGCAGGAAATGAGCCATGGGATCAGATAGCAGATCAGATAGCAGATAGAGTGATCTTTGTGTTCCAGAAATGCCAGGCAGGGCATATTATTGTGAAGCAATAAGGCTATTTGGTAACAGAAAAGTTTCAGTTCTGCAATTCTTGGGCGGTTACAGTTTGTGTTTTATATAATTTAGCCATTTTTCTCTTCAAAATAGTTGGGGGGGGGGTGGAAGAAAAATAAGGCACATTAGCTATAAATCTATTTTGATTCCTTTACTATCCTCTTTGCCTTCTTTTTCTCTTTTTAAAGACACATATTTATTTTTGGCTGCTCTTGGTCTTCTTTGCTGCACGAATGCTTTCTCTAGTTGCAGAGAGTGGGGGCTACTCGTCACTGTGGTGCACGGGCGTCTTATTGCCGCGATTTCTCTTGCTGTAAAGCACAGGGTCTAGGCACGCATGCCAGGTGTTGTGGCGCATGGGCGTAGTTGCTCCCACACATGTGGGATCTTCCCGGACCGGGGATTGAACTGGTGTTCCCTGCACTGCAAGGATTAATCACTGGACCACCAGGGAAGCCCTGTTTTCTTCTTTTTCTTTCTTCCTGTTTTCTATTCTTTCCTTTTGTCTCTATCTCAATGCCCTTCTTTTTAAAATCTTCTTAAAGGTCTCTTTCTGATATTTCTGTTTTTTTCAACTTCAGTTCAGTTCAGTCGCGCAGTCGTGTCCGACTCTTTGCGACCCCATGAATCGCAGCACGCCGGGCCTCCCTGTCCATCACCAACTCCCGGAGTTCACTCAGACTCACGTCCATCAAGTCCGTGATGCCATCCAGCCATCTCATCCTCGGTCGTCCCTTTCTCCTCCTGCCCCCAATCCCTCCCAGCATCAGGGTCTTTTCCAATGAGTCAACTCTTCGCATAAGGTGCCCAAAGTACTGGAGCTTCAGTTTTAGCATCATTCCTTCCAAAGAAATCCCAGGGTTGATCTCCTTCAGAATGGACTGGTTGGATCTCCTTGCAGTCCAAGGGACTCTCAAGAGTCTTCTCCAACACCACAGTTCAAAAGCATCAATTCTTCTGCGCTCAGCCTTCTTCACAGTCCAACTCTCACATCCATACATGACCACAGGAAAAACCATAGCCTTGACTAGACGGACCTTAGTCGGCAAAGTAATGTCTCTGCTTTTGAATATACTATCTAGGTTGGTCATAACTTTTCTTCCAAGGAGTAAGCGCCTTTTAATTTCATGGCTGCAGTCACCATCTGCAGTGATTTTGGAGCCCAAAAAAACAAAGTCTGACACTGTTTCTACTGTTTCCCCATCTATTTCCATGAAGTGATGGGGCCAGATGCCATGATCTTCATTTTCTGAATGTTGAGCTTTAAGCCAACTTTTTCACTCTCCTCTCTCACTTTCAACAAGAGGCTTTTTAGCTCCTCCTCACTTTCTGCCATAAGGGTGGTGTCATCTGCATATCTGAGGTTATTAATATTTCTCCCAGCAATCTTGATTCCAGCTTGTGTTTCTTCCAGTCCAGCATTTCTCATGATGTACTCTGCATATAAGTTAAATAAGCAGGGTGACAATATACAGCCTTGTTTACTTATTCCAATTGACCAGTTTCTACTTTTTTCTTCTAGTTGATTTGTCCCTCCTGCCTTTCTACATAAAAAGAGCTTCAGAATTTATAAGGCAATTTTAAATTAGGGCATATGATGTTCAACTTGTCATATAATAAAGATTTTATTCTTTATTAATTAATTTATTTTATTCTTCATATAATACCTGCTTTTAGAAGACTTTAAAAATATATTGCATTATATTCTCAAACAACCATTGATGGACTTAGTTGTCTCAACAGGACATGTGTTACTTTAAAACACACTATTTTGTTAACCACACTTTTTCTCTTATAAAGCTAAGAAATAAGAAGATTCTCTCTCTCTCTTTTTTTTTTCTAACCATATTTTTATTGTGTTTTCATGTAAGCACTTGATAATCAACTGACAGGCGTTTTTAAGTACAGAAGTTATGCTTATGAAGTATGGAAATGAGTGAAACATTTGAAAAAAGTGTATATTTAACTCTCAAAACATTGTTACTATGGCAAGAAAGACAAATGATTTTTCTCTAATGTGCTCACCTGTTCCACAAACAGCCCTTTGGTTGTTCAAAGATTATTGTCACGATCCACTTTGTAATTTAAAATAAAGATTTAAAAAATTGTTTTTGCCTCAATGTACTTTTGTTGTTTATTTAAAAAATTCCACAGGCTCTAGTAACTCTCTCTTAATTTATAACTCAAAATAATAATAACAGGAGTAGTTTTAAATTGATAAATATAATTTTGTGATAGATAATGATTTACAATTTGAGTCTCTGAACCAAATTTAGGAATGAGACTCATGTACATGGATTAGAGAAGGCCTTCTCTGCTGGCAGTTCATGAACCTGCTTGTCAATCTCTTTAGTAGTTTGGAAAGAAAAAGTTGAAGGAGACTTTTGTTCTGCCCCCAGGACATCCTTGGCCTACCCCTGCCAGACAAGGAATGCTGTTTTCCTCCAAATGCTAACCCAAGACTTACATAAAACTTCTGAGGGTAGTAATTAGGGCAAATAGAGTAAATTATATTCCAGAAGAATAGATTTTCTGAAGATCAGCTTTGAATCCTGTTTAAGACTAACCAAGAGTTTCCTAAACTTAGTTGAACTTAGAAATTATCCTTCTTATTGAATAAAATAAAACAACACAAAGCATGTGTTTTTTTTAAATTTTTTTTATTTTTAAATGGTGGTATTTGCATTCTGTGGAATTCACTTTGGAAATTAAAGTTTAATGACTCTATACTGAAAGTTTAGGCCTAAACCAGATATCTTTTGAAGGTTCTTTCAGTTCCTATAGCAATAAAATCCCAGTATAATGTGTTAACAAGATCTCATTTTCAACCTGAAGTGTTAACAAAACACTATAGATTTTATAAATCTATAAAAATTGTGTAAAGCAAAAAAAAAGTGTTGTTTACTAATATTAATGAAATTTTAAGGGGAATTAAAATAGTTTTAGCTACATGATTTTTTTTTGGTGGTTAAAAATGACATTGTTTTAAATGGAAAGATTTAATATTTGATTATAATCTGAATATTAACAGGTTTATGACTCAGATAATTTTATTATAATTTTAAAAACATTCTCCTGTTATCTTTCAAAATTCGAAATCCTTGGTCAAAACCTGCCAATGCAGATTTTCTGATGTCTAAGTCATTCATTACCTTTGAAATCTGTGGTACCACTCAGAAATAACCTAAAAACTAAATTGCAGGTGGTTTTATCTAATTGATTTCTATGTTTCAGTTCACAAGTTTACAAGTCGCTAATCATGGGGTAAATAACAAATCTGATTTGTCTATGATACCTAAATATCCACAGTAAAGTGGAATTTATGTGAAGGAACCAATAATGTTTAAGAACCTGCCAATGAAAGATGATGTTGACATAAATAATAGAGTCCTGTCTTAAAATGGTAACCGCTCTGATTCTTTAATGACACGGGTTCTTTATTAGTTATTTATTTACTATAGGCTCAAGTAGAGACACAAATCTGTAAACAGTGCTACATTTTACCCGTTCTCAACTTATTCTTTTGGATATATACTAATATTCATCAGATTAGACCTCATCAATTAGTAATTTTCTTCAGAGTGGGTAGACTACTTATGTTTTCTAATCTGGGAATATGGTATCAAATGTTGTAGACCAGGGATTGGGCAATCTACAACCTTCAGGCCAAATCCAGCTGACCATCTATTTTCAGAAATACGGTTTGATTGGATGTATATAAGCATGTCAGTTTGCTTATTGTCTATGGCTGTCTGGCATGCTGCAGCTACAGAGTTGAATAGTTGTGATAGAGACTATACGGCCCACAAAGCCTGCAATATTTACTTTGTGGTCTTTTATGGGGAAAGTTGGCCAATTCATGGTCTAGAAGGCTGTGTGAGGGGGAAATAAGGTGTTTGTTTTTGTGTTTATTTTAGTTTTTATTTTATAAGTCTACCAGGGACAGACTTTGGTTTCTAGAGTAAAAAATGATTCCCATGTTACTAATGACCTGGACAGCACATTTCTGAAATGGAACACGTGGGTTATACACTTCATTGAACTCAGTTTTTCTTATTTACAGCTGCTTGTAATTAGTAGTTATTTTGCTCTTATAATGACTTATTTCTAGTGCAAGTAGCTAGTTACAGAACTGAAAAACGGAAGGTTGTCCAGAGGCATCATGTGTTTGGAGTACTTTTGACCTGATGTTTCTTGAAGCCAAGAAGGTGCCTGCGCTCACCGTCAGCAGCTTCATTTCCTGAGAGGAAATCACGAAAGGCACATAATAGCAGGCTAGTACATTCTTGCTGCTTGATTAGTTCATTGATTTAAAAGAACTGAAATAATGAAGAAAAGTATTTCTATTTTGGAAATGAATTAAAACATTTTTAATAATGTGACCTTAGAAATTTACCTCATCTCTCTGAGCTTCAGTGACTTCCTCTCTAAAATGGAGCTAATAAAAACACACATCTCACAGTGTTTTGAAGATTAAATGAGATTGCCCACTTAAAACGTTTTTGACAGAGTATCTTGCATATAATTAAGGCATAATCTATTTGCAGTATTATTATTATTGATATCTCTTTAGCTTCATATCCTTATTCCCCCACGATATTTTAACTATACATACCATTATTCATTCATCCATTTTGTTTATTGATGCTTATTGTATTAATCTGGGTCCTATAGAAAAACAGAACTCATAAGACACACATACTTATGCGTGAATACACACATGTACACATGCATATTATAAGAAACTGGCTTACATGGTTATGGAAGCTAAGCGGTCCCAAGAGCTGTGGTCAGTAAGCTGGAGACCCAGGAGAGCCTGTGGTCTAGTTCAAGTCTGAGTCCAAAGGCAGGAAGATGGACGTCCTATTTCAAAGACAGTGTGGAAGAGAGAGCCATTCTCCATCATTTTACCTTTCTGTGTGATGACTGGAACTAAAGAGCTTAGAGGCAGGGCAACTGGATGGTTATCTACAGCTCTGGTGCAGTCATCAAGTATGATGACAAGATTGGCAATGGAGAAAGAGTTGATGAGTTTTGTGGCTAAATATTCCATGAAGTCATTCTTCCATGAGAGCGTCATGATTTTCTTATTTCTGAGACTTGCATGTACTACTTCTGTTTGGAATACTCTTTCTTTTCCTCTGGAAAATTCCATTTGTTCTTCCACTGTAGATGCCACTTTCTCTAAAGAGCAGGTACTGACTTTCCCCATATAGACATCTTTTCCTTTGTAATCACATAGCACCTCATAATACTTTTGTCATGACACTTAGCAAATGGAAGAGGAAGTTCTGTGAATAATCTGCCTCTCCATGTAAACTGGGATGTCCCAGAATACAGAGATTACATCTTATATATCTTTGTTTCCATTCAATAAATATTTGTCAAGTGAATGCTCTCCTATTAGAATAAGAGCAGATTAAGGGCATTATTATATTTCCAGTGCATGTCACTATGTCCAACCATAGTAGAATGCCAATAAATATTTATTAAGGTCAACTATCACTTTTCAAAGAAAAAAAAAGCCCAGATTCATTGAAAATAATCATTTTCAAGTGTCCCTAGTAGACAAATACTTGGTAGCATGAGCAACCCAGTTAATATTTGATTACAGTAAAATATGAATCATATGTGAGCTTTTCTATCTATAAATCTTTAAACCATTCTAGCTGACTAATACAGGCAAGTGGAAAGTTGAACTACACTTACACAGTTAAAGTTTAGGAGAGAGTTGGAGGGATTTAGATTCAAAGGCTGGGGTGGTTTGCATTGGAAATATGCTTGGAATTTATCGCAGCTGCTGAAAGTGGGATCGCCTGGAGGTGCACAGATTGTGGAATTACAGCTGTTCTGTGGAACTGAGGTAACTCTTCTGAGAAGTGGTCAAACTCTCCTTGTCAGGGAACACTTTAGTTTTTAGGTTTGCATGGCAATATCCTAATTAATTCCCTACAGAGAAACGTGACTGAAGAACCATTTATGTGTTTATGAATTGCTTATATCAGAAAGTCTCAATCTTGTTTGTGCATTTAAGTCATCTGTAGAATTTTTTTTTTTTCCAGACAAATAAGTCCAGGCTGCACCTTCGGAGGTTCTGACTCAGCAGGTGTTTTTATAAAGCTTTGCAAGTCATTCTGATACATGGTCAAGGTTGAGGACAACTGAAATGTAGAGTCAAATTCCAGCGAAGGACTTTTACTGTGAATTACTTCTCCAAATTTAACATTAACTGAAATCTTTTGTGCTTACTAAATTGTTTTAAAATTGCATGTTTAAAAAGTGTCAAATTCTTTTGTGGGAAGGTCTGTATTATGCTATGATCATCCATTAGAAAGAAACATTTTAATTTCTGTCATGCTGCACAGGTTAAACATGTTCATTTATACGGACAAGTCTCTGGGTTTCAGTGCTTGAACTTCATGATTAAACTGTGAGTTGATGATGGCTCTATTCTGAGATAAACGTTCAAGAACAACATGTCTACAGAGGTAAAGAGCATTTGACACTCTTGGATGGAACACCATCACATTCAATTTCTAAATAATATGGAAAATATTAAAATTCAGATTTAAAATATCTTATCACTTAATCTTTTTTTTGACTTCAGGGAGTACTCCAAATATTATCACAGAATATGAGATAACTTTTGGACTCTGTGTTAACAAATGATATATTAAAAACAATGCTACTTACTCTGAGTGCATCTTTCCTATATATCTTTTTAGCATATATTTATCCAGCTTATATCTTATTATTTGTCTTAACATTATTCTTATTTCCTATTGTGTTTTTACTCTTCAAAGATAGTGGTGTCTTTTTCTATTGTATCTTGTATATTTTCTCTTTTATCAAGACACTCTCTAGCAGATCCTATTCCTTTGTTCATGGTGTATTTAGAGAAGAACCATGCCCTTTTTCTGTACACCAAATTCAAAGCCAAAGACCTAGCTTTGAATCCACATTCTGCCATAACACTATGACCTTACTCAGCCTTTCTGAGGCTCCATTTCTACATATGCACACACACACGCCATCATCATACAGGTAATTCTAATTCTTGGGGTTGCCTCTGTCCTTTGCTGTTTGCATTTAAATCATATTGGTTCCACAAAATAGTACTTGGTTTCTTGCTGGCTTCACCATGCCTCTATTATTTTGATGACCCTTCTAATTCATCTCACACTTTGCTAATGAATTATCTTTTCCTTTACTCCCATTCTGTGTGGTTTGTTAAATCCAGGCCATTTTTGTTTTTGCGCTGGTGGCTCAGTTGTAAAGAATCTGCCTGTAATGCAGGAGCCACAGTAGATGCAGGTTCAATCCTTGGGTTGGGAAGATCCCCTGAGTGAATCATGGCAATGCACCCCAGTATTTTTGCCTGAAGAATCCCATGGACAGAGGAGCCTAGTGGGCTATAGTCCATAGGGTCACAAAGAGTGGGACACAACTTAGCAACTAATCAACAACAACCAGTCAAGTAGGGTTCACTATAAATTGATGGAATTTAGATTAAAATACTGTTAGTTGGTGCTTTTGATATACTAACAAAAACACATGCCATTATAGGATACTCATTCTTACTATTAAGATTTATTTTATTGGAGGAACACAAAAAGAATGAATGTTAGACATTACTAAAAATTCAATGAGGAATTCATAATAATACAGTGTACATCCATTGGTTTTGTGTTATGAGGTAGGCATTCAAGTTCTTACTACTCTAATAGAGCACTTTTTGAACTGTTACTGGGAATCTGAATTCCTCTGACTATGCACCAATTGGAAAAGCAAAGGTATAAATGGTTTCATCTTTTCTCTGAAGATTTAGTCACTTCCATGACTGTTTCCTCTGCATGATTTAATTTTTTACATAAGGAATCACTACAAACCAATAGAAATTTTTTATGTGCTTGCAACTAGCATGTACAGAGAATCAGATTAAAACCCCAGATGAAGTTCTCAATGGAATCTCAGCATTTGATCATGCCACCAAGGCTTTAATTCTTAAGTGTGACAAGCTGATCAGAGAATTTTAAGATCTTGGTACCAGTATAGAGTTGAAGGCTGCCATGAAATCTGCTTCTTAGGCAGGGTATCTCCTCTGAGGTGCTGACAAAGAAGTAGAATCTTAAGTAAAGAAGTTGAAAGTCAAATCAAGATGAATAAAGGATATTTGGAATTCTGTCAAATACACGCTGGACTTTACTAAGCACCAGACCTTGACCCAAATTAGGAACTAATAAAAATTTAAGGCCTAGATTTAATACAGGTCCCATATATAATTCCAAGTAGTTTTATAATTATTCTCCCACATATATAATTTTAAATGTGGGCTTGTAGTGTCTCTTGCTCCCAGTCATTGTCCCCATAGCACTACCTTGAGGGAGATCTACCTTGTCCAACAAATACACCTGCTCTTATCCATTTCCCTACAGATCTGCTAGGTGACCAGTTACCAGCTTTCAGACCCCACATGGGCTGTTGAATTAATGTGTTACTGCCCCTCTTCCACTTTTATATCATTTGCTTTTCAGTAGGATCTTCTTGGGAAAAGGAAATGGCAACCCACTCTAGTATCTTTGCCAGGAAAATCCCATGGACAGGGAGCCTGGCGGGCTACAGTCCATGGGGTCACAAAGAGTCAGACTCAACTTAGTGTCTAAACCACCACCACCAGGACCTTCTTATGGCTTCCCTGGTGGCTCAGTGGGTAAAGGATCTTCCTGCGGTGCAGGAGACAGAGGACACATGGGTTTGACCCCTGGGTCAGGAATATTCCTTGGAGAAGGAGATAGCAACCCACTCTAGTATTTTTGCCTCAAGAATCCCATGGACAGAGGAACCTGGCGGTCTACAGTCCATGGGGCCACAAAGAGTCAGACACGACTGAGCAACTAAACACACAGCACAGGATCTGCTTAGCGTGTGTTAAAAATAAAATAATAATAATAGCTAATTTAATGACACTACCTGGTAACCATTACCTTACACCTAGTCATATTTAATGCTTATACCAACCCTATGAACTATTCACTGTTATTAATATTATATCCATTTTACACATCATGGACCTGGAGTGTAGAGATGCCAAGTAGGTCATAAACTGAGAAGCGGTTTTGGAACACTTTTAACATTTGACTCCACCATCCCTTTGCACCACTAAGCTGTCCTGCCTATATATGGCCTGGGATATACAGTGGATAATGGGAAACACTTGTGCACTAGGGTCAGAAATACCTATTCAAATCTTGTCTCCACCCTTTACTGGTATGCGGTTTGGGTAAGATATTTAATTTCTCTGAATTTAATTTTCTAAAATGTAGAATAAGGGCTTCCCTGGTGACTCAGAGGTTAAAGTGTCTGCCTGCAATGCGGGAGACCAGGGTTGATCCCTGGGTTGGGAAGATCCTCTGGAGAAGGAAATGGCAACCCACTGCAGTATTCTTGCCTGGAGAATCCCATGGAGAATCCCATGGACGGAGGAGCCTGGTGGGCTACAGTCCACGGGGTCGCAAAGAGTCAGATACGACTGAGCGACTTCACTCACTCACTCACTCAAAATGTAGAATAATGCCAATAGTACTTATATTACAAGTTTAGTATGGAATTAAATAAATTAGTGCCTAGACAGTACCAATCACCAAAATATAAAGCATTCTTCACATCTGAATGTATGATTGGGAAGAAATGGGGAAAGTATTTTTGTGCAAAGGGATTTTGTGAAACAGCTCAGCTGCTCCTCTCAGCCTGTGGGAACAGCAGCATCAGAGGAGTAAACCCAGGGCTCATAGTCAGAATTGGGAGAAGATATAGGCTTCCCTTGTGGCTCAGCTGGTAAAGAATCTGCCTGCAATGCGGGAGACCTGGGTTCAATCCCTGAGTTGGGAAGATCCCCTGGAGAAGGGAAAGACAAACACTCCAGTATTCTGGCCTAGAGAATTCCATGGACAGTGTAGTCCATGGGGTCGCAAAGAGTTGGACACGACTGAGCAACTTTCACTAATTTAAGGGCAATATAAATCCAAGAGGCAGAGGTGATAGTCACTGTACCTACAGGCCAGAGGAGACCCACATTACAGTGTCGAGACGTTCCAGTTGACATGCATTTGTGGGTAGTCAGCTTTTAGAAGGAGATGACAGAAGTATCAGGCAGAGGTCCATTTAAGGAGGCTGTGTCCCCAAATACAAGTATACATGATATACTGACTTCCCATGTATAAATATAAAATTTACACTTAAATAGAATATAGAAACCACTGTAAGTGTTTTAAATTGTCTTTATTTTTGACATATCAAGTAGAAAGTGAATTTTCTTTTTTTGTATTTTCTCCATATGTTCCTTAAAACACAAAATTTGAGCTTTGTTTTTCCTGTAATTCTTTTGAAGTCTACATACTAACAGAAAAATCGTCAGGAAGCTCTATTCATTTTTTTTTTCCTTCTAATTTTGTAGATGTCAGGAAAGATATTACATGTCAAAAAACTCACATTAGCCAATGGGATTATGGAGGCTGTACTCAGAAAAAACAGTAACTTCCCAAGTATTGATTACTGAGCTAATAATAATTAAGATATTTGTCTTTCAAAACCAAATTCTAATAGGTAAAATGAGTCTTGTTATTTTAAAGATTATTTGGAGAGAGTGAACATTAAGAACATTTTGTACTTGATACATGTCGTTAATACTTTACCTTACCCCTATAAGGGAAGATACTATCCTACTTTATAAATAGGTCTCATGGGAAAATTACTTCTTCCTTGAGGTTAAACAATCTGATGTACATTTTTAATGTAGGGATAGTTAAAGGGAATTTGAAAGCTAACCCATGTTAGGTTGTAATATGCAAATGTATGAACAAAGACTTCATTAATCATGGTATTTTAAAGACTCATTAAGTTTGGCCTCCATACTTTATGGAATAAAGAAGCTCCATACATAAAGGAATAAAGAATCTAGAAAATGTACTAAAAAGATTAAACAATATTTCTCAAGAGTTAGAAAGCAAGCAGTAGCTAAGTAGGACAAAATGTCACATAGGAGAGAATGTTTAGGTATTAGTAAATCTTGATAAAGTTAAACATGAAAATTATGAGGTAAGTGACAGTGATTACCAGATCTTTTCCTAATTCATTAAGGATGGGAAAAGGAGTACTTTGAAATTGAAGTAGGAGAGATTTAGGTTAGATATCAGAAAGAACTTCCTAACTATGAATGTTGCTGATCAGTGTTAAAGGGCATATCACATTCTGAAAGAGCTCCTTGGAGACATTTAGGAATGAGACATAAACCTTTTCCTCAGGGGTGGTTTAAAAGCTATCCCACCCAATCCCAGGAGTGGATGGTTCAAGTTCACTTGCTGGTGGCAAAGCCTGGGACCCAACCTCAGTGGCTGCTGCCCCGCCGCCTCCCGCCTCCGCCCCACTTTTATGGCTCTTTCTGTCTGTCGGAGCGGTGGCTGCGCAGCGCAGGAGGGCCTAGAGGAGCTATTCCACGTTCAAGGTCAGGAGGGGCGGTGGTGAGGAGACACCCATCGTCCAAGGTAAGGAGCAGCGACTGCGCTTTGCTGTAGCAGCTGTGGAGAGATACCCCACGCCCAAGGTGGACTCTTGAGAGTCCCTTGGGCTACAAGGAGATCCAACCAGTCCATCCTAAAGGAGATCAGCCCTGGGATTTCTTTGGAAGGAATGATGCTAAAGCTGAAGCTCCAGTACTTTGGCCACCTCATGTGAAGAGTTGACTCATTGGAAAAGACTCTGATGCTGGGAGGGATTGGGGGCAGGAGGAGAAGGGGACGACAGAGGATGAGATGGCTGGATGGCATCATGGACTCGATGGACGTGAGTCTGAGTGAACTCCGGGAGTTGGTGATGGACAGGGAGGCCTGGCGGGCTGTGATTCATGAGGTTGCAAAGAGTCGGACACGACTGAGCGACTGAACTGAACTGAACTCTGTCTGTCAACAGCCTGGAGCGTTGGTTGCTGAGATAGTCAGTTTCCTCTCCAGAATTCCCTCTTTCTCTAGGCACCGTCCTCTACCAAAGGGAAGCTGCCTTGCTCAAGTCTATGCCTTTGCCCCAGGCACAGCCTGCATTCTGGAACTATCTGGTATTGGGGCTGTGGAAAATTCAAAGGACTAGCCTCTTTGCTTCAGTTCAGGACAATTCATGACCTTCTGAAGGGGCCACTCACACTCTTTCACCAGCACACCCTCCGAGGGATCAGCTGAGGCCTTCGGTTCAAGTGAATCACAGTTTCTCCATCTGTCCTACCCTGTTTCCTCTGCTTCTCTTAGGAAAGACAGGATGAACTTTCCAGAATGTTTATGTTTCTTTCTGTGCTGCCACTATTAGGGAAGAAGACAGAGGAGGGAAGCAGTTAGCTGAAGGCTTAAAATTGGAAGTGAAGTGGAGGAATAGATGGAGAAGGAAAAAAAAAAAAAAGGAAGTGAAATCAACTATTTGTTTCTTCCTCCACCCCGAGTTTCACTTGCGCACAGAGACTGGGAGGAGTGGGTTGACCCAAACTTCTGCCTGATTGGAAATTGGACTTTTGTCTTTAGTGTCCCCCATTTCATTTTCTTACCTTAATTCATTTCCTTTTCTCTACCCATCCTTCGAATTTATGTAAACTATTGGGTAATGTAAATGTATTCAATAGTTAGCTTTGAACTGTACAGTGAAGAGTTGGGCTTTCTAGATCTAAGAGGACCATGGCCTCAGCTTTTTTTCTAGTTTACTCCAGCTTTTGGGGTCATCTTATGAACACCTCCTCTGTAGTCAGAGCCACCAGCCAGCAACACCCCGTACATTTGCAATGAGGGGTTCACATCCTGATCACAGACCATCTTGGCTATCCTAGCAGTTGTGCCAATGTCCAGGGAGGCAGCCGCCAGCCACATGTGGGCATTCATTTTTAATTATGATTAAATTTGCTAATTAATTAATAAGATGAAATTAACTAAAGTTTTAAAGAAATAGTTCCTTAGTTGTACTTGTTGTTGTTCAGTTGCTAAGTCATGTCCAACTCTTTGTGACCCTGGAGTATGGACTTACTCTATGGACTCTAACACACTAGCCTTCCCTGTCCTTCATTATCTCCTGGAGTTTGCTCAAACTCATATCCATTGAATTGGATCTTCTCCTCTGTTGCCCACTTCTCTTGTCCTCAATCTTTCCCAGCATCAGGTCTTTTCCAATGAAGTGGCTCTTTGCATCAGGTGGCCAAAATATTCAGCTTCAGCTCCACTAGCCACACTTCTATGGCTCAATAGCCACATGTGGCTAGTGTCTACCATATTGCACAGTTCCAATATAGAACATTTATTTTACTGTAGAAAGCTCTGTTGGACAGCCTTGTTAAATTGGAGGACTTTAAAGTACAATCCTGACCATATTTTGCCCTATGTAGGCAGAAATGATTTAGGGTGACGTATTTGGAGTGGAGATCTAGACTGAGTCAGGTTTTAGGCTGTACCACTTCCTAAACAATTAAGTGTTAGTGATAAGTTAGAAAGTCTGGGGATATTTACTGTGTCCTGATCATATTGCCTTCAATATGACCTTTGTCTCTTCTCTTCCCATTTCATTGCCACCATTGTTAATAATCATGATAATAATGGCAGCTAAAAGTTATTGAGTGTTTTCTACTTGTTAGATGCTATGTGCTTCTTATATAGCAGCTCATTTAACTCTCCTGACAATTCCATGAATTGGATAATATCATCATCTCCATTTTATAGATGAAAACATTGAGTCTTAAAGTAATCAAGTGTCTTGCTCAAAGATAAAAAGCTGGTAAGGAAAAAGCCAGAATTTGGCCCAATATTTGTCAGACTCTAGAATGCTCAGTCAAGAATGCTCAAACTACCGCACAATTGCACTCATCTCACATGCTAGTAAAGTAATGCTCAAAATTCTCCAAGCCAGGCTTTAGCAATATGTGAACCCTGAAATTCCAGATGTTCAAGCTGGTTTTAGGAAAGGCAGAGGAACCAGATGTCAAACTGCCAACATCTGTTGGATCATTGAAAAAGCAAGAGAGTTCCAGAGAAACATCTATTTCTGCTTTATTGACTATGCCAAAGCCTTTGACTGTGTGGATCACAATGAACTGTGGAAAATTCAGAAAGAGATGGCAATACCAGACCACCTGACCTGCCTCTTGAGAAACTTGTATGCAGGTCAGGAAGCAACAGTTAGAACTGGACATGGAACAACAGACTGGTTCCAAATAGGAAAAGGAGTACATCAAGGCTGTATATTGTCACCCTGCTTATTTAACTTCTATGCAGAGTACATCATGAGAAATGCTGGGCTGGAAGAAGCACAAGCTGGAATCAAGATTGCCAGGAGAAATATCAATAACCTCAGATATGCAGATGACACCACCCTTATGGCAGAAAGTGAAGAACTAAAGAGCTTCTTGATGAAAGTGAAAGAGGAGGGTGAAAAAGTTAGCTTAAAGCTCAACATTCAGAAAATGAAGATCATGGCATCCGTCACATCACTTCATGGGAAATAGATGGGAAACAGTGGAAACAGTGGCTGACTTTATTTTTGGGGGGCTCCAAAATCACTGCAGATGGTGATTGCAGCCATGAACTTAAAAGACGCTTACTCCTTGGAAGGAAAGTTATTACCAACCTAGATAGCATATTCAAAAGCAGAGACATTACTTTGGCAACAAAGGTCCATCTAGTCAAGGTTATGGTTTTTCCTGTGGTCATGTATGGATGTGAAAGTTGGACTGTGAAGAAGGCTGAGTGCCGAAGAATTGATGCTTTTGAACTGTGGTGTTGGAGAAGACTCTTGAGAGTCCCTTGGACTGCAATGAGATCCAACAAGTCCATTCTGAAGGAGATCAGCCCTGGGATTTCTTTGGAAAGAATGATGCTAAAGCTGAAGCTCCAGTACTTTGGCCACCTCATGCGAAGAGTTGACTCATTGGAAAAGACTCTGATGCTGGGAGGGATTGGGGGTAGGAGGAGAAGGGGATGACAGAGGATGAGATGGCTGGATGGCATCATGGACTCGATGGACATGAGTCTGAGTGAACTCCGGGAGTTGGTGATGGACAGGGAGGCTTGGCATGCTGCGATTCTTGGGGTCACAAAGAGTTGGACATGACTGAGCCACTGAACTGAATTGAACTGATAGCCAGTCAACTATACAATTACACTGCCTTCATCATCACAGATGAGATGGCTGGACGGAGAAGGCAATGGCATCCCAATCCAGTACTCTTGCCTGGAAAATCCCCTGGATGGAGGAGCCTGGTGGGCTGCAGTCCATGGGGTCGCTGAGAGTCGGACATGACTGAGCGACTTCACTTTCACTTTTCACTTTCCACTTTCATGCATTGGAGAGGGAAATGGCAACCCACTCCAGTGTTCTTGCCTGGAGAGTCCCGGGGATGGGGGAGCCTGGCGGGCTGCTGTCTATGGGGTCACATGGAGTCAGACATGACTGAAGCGACTTAGCAGCAGCAGAGATGGCTGGAAAGCATTTGGCTCTTTACCGTCCTTATTTTCTTCCACTTACAGTTCAGATTGGGTACTGTTGCCAGACTAATTTTGCTTAAATTTCATTTAAAATTTAAGTGTCTTAAATTTTAAAATTTAAATTAAAATTAAACATTTTCAATGTGTCTATTTTGCTTTGCATCTACTCCATGGCCTGGCCTTTTTACAAATGAGTTTTAGTGATTTAAGTTTGTAATTTATAGAAATATATTAAAATGCATAAACTGATGAGTTTTACTTTTCAGGATTAAAAAAAATAAAAACATTTATTTATTTATTTTTTCTATTATATGACTGATTATGGCCAGGCTTTTACCATGTTCTCTATATTTCTGCATACAACCAACCTGCTTACTGTTCACCTTTCTTTAAAGAGCATTTTCTACTTCTAGTCAGAATAGTCACCTTAGATTTCAGGAACATGATTGTTTGCAGACTACAGTCTGGGCTCTACAATTTTCCATTTAATCATATATTCCCTTGAGTTGTCTATCACCATTTTATATTTATTAATGGGTTTAATAAACACTTACTGGTCAACTGAAATCACATGAAAATAAATTTGAAATTATATTTCTAAATCCTAGTAACAAGATAGGAGCCTGGAAATGCTATTTTCTAGGAAATGTGACGTGATCAGTCTTATCTCAAATGAATGTTGAACATTTCAGTATCAAATTGTTAAGTATATCTTTTGAGAAGAATTGTGAGATAACCTAAATGTACCAGGACATAAACTTCTTTTAGTGCTCAGCCCATCAGAAAATATATTTTCTTTATAGCTCCAGCTGAAAGTATCCAATTGTTGGCAAAATAACACTTTCAATGGTGTAAGTCCTGGAATAAATTACATCAAAATCAGTAGAAATGCAACTAAACTTTGGCTTCTTTTTGGAAGCTTTGGAAAATGCATTAATTCCTGAAGAATGTCAGCCTTAAATATAGTTAATGGAAGTGTGGGTTTACATGTGGGTGGGAGGGACGGACGATGCAAGAGCAAAAAATGCCAAACTGCCTTTCGAGAAAAAACTGTTGGAAGAACACTGACTTGGGTTTGGAGTAAAACAACTTGGGGATTTGGGTCCATTCTTTGCTGCTTATTGTGCATTCTTTGCAAGGCTCTTATTCTCTTTGATCTTCACTATTCTTGAAGATGTGGATAATGGTAACAGTGGGAGGAAAATTAATGAATCTCCCAAGTTGTTGTTGTATTAGTTACTCAGTTGTGTTCAGCTCTTTGTGACCCCGTGGACTGTAGCTGGCCAGGCTCCTCTGTCCAAGGAGTTCTCCAGCCAAGAATGCTGGAGTGTGTTGCCATGCCCTTCTCCATCTCCCAAGATGTCTATATCTTAATCCCTAGCACTTGTGAATGTGCTATGTTACATGATAAAAGGGGCTTTGCAGATGTGATTAAAGACACGGACTCTGAGATGGAGAGTTATCCTGGAGTATTCAAGTGGGCCCAATCTAATCACACAAACATTTAAAACTGGGAAACTTTTCCTGACTGAAATCAGAAAGATGTTGTGCCAGAAGAGGCAGGAAAGATTTAAAACATGATTGCAAGTCTGAAAGTGTTAGTTGTTTCAGTTGTATCTGACGCTTTGTGACCCTATGGACTGTAGCCTGCCAGGCTTCCCTGTTTAGGCAAGAATACGGAGTGGTTTGCCATTCCCTTCTCCAGGGGATCTTCCAGATCCAAGGATCAAGCCTGGGTCTCCTGCATCGCAGGTAGATTCTTAACTGTCTGAATCACCAGTGAAGCCTGGAAAAAATGAACGGGACTCATCCTGATGTTGCTGGCTTTGATGGAGGGAAGAGGCCATGAGCTGAGCAATAGGGCAGCCTCTGGAAGCTGGAATGGCTGTCAGTTGACAACCAGCAAGGAAATGGGGACCTTAGTCCTATAACTGCAAGGAACTAAATTCCACTCACAACCTGGGTAAGCAAGGAACTCAATTCTCCCCTAAAGCCTCCAGAAGACACAGCCCTACTGACACCTTAATTTTAGCTTGATGAGATCCCTGTTGGAGGTCTTACATCAGAACTATAAGATAATGTATTTGTATCATTTAATTTAGTAAATTTGTGGCCATTTGTTATGCAGCAATGAAAAACTAATATAATCACACTATCCATCTACCTCACAGAGTTGTGTGATTATTGTATAAAATGCATCAGAAATTATTAAGCAGCATACATAAGCTAACTTCTATCATTGATGTTCTTAGCATTATCAGGCTCTATTTTGCTCTTGAATTGCCAGCTATTAAAATGCCAGTCTCAGAAAATAATAGCTACTATTTGGGCTTCCCAGGTGGCGCAGTGGTAAAGAATCGGCCTTCAATGCAGGAGACTTAGGTTGGAGAAGGGAATGGTTACCTACTCCAGTATTCTTGCTTGGAGAATTCCACGGACAGAGGAGCTTGGCAAGCTACAGTCCATGGGGTCGCAAAGAGTCAGACATGACTTAAAAACTATTTACTAAGTGTCCATTCTGTGCAAGATATGTATGTAACATAACTTCATGTGCTACCATGACTATGTCAGATAGAAAGCATTATGCTATTTTACATATGTGGGGCCTGCCAGAGATTTGACCCTCCTAGATTTTATTATATTCTATCAAATTTTTAAAATTTAAAAACCATTTTAATTATTTTAAAAAGTGAGTTATAATTGGCTTATAATGTTATGTTAGGTTTAGGAAACAGAGTGGGAAAAATTTAGAAATGTAGTTCCAATGACAAAAAACTAGGAGAAATATTATTGTAAGTTTTTCTTTGCTCTTTTTTTGATAACTAAGGATGAAAATTAAAATAGAAGTTACCAGAGAGAAAGAGAGGCAGCACTTGAAGTGATTAAATATAAGCCATTATCCAGAGTGTGTTCATGAGAATACTCGGGGTTTACCTTTAGATCTTGGTTGGAAGATCCCTCCTGCTGAACTGTGGGCTCTGATCAGACATAGGTCCCAGGGAGCTCTCCACTATGTGCACACTCTGTGTGATGAGAAAAATTAAAGAGGATGCTCAGTTTGAAAATGAAGCTTAAGGTACAGTGCTTGAATCCTGAAATCCCAAACATATCTCGATGGAAGGAAATGTTCTTTGAAAATTAATTGAAGAAGTTCAGCCCTATGCTTGGAGATATTCTTCCAAACAGCCATAGATTTCAGTGATGCTCTTTTATGTGGTCAGAACAAAACTTTGTTTTTGGCAGACAGAGAATGCTAGAAATGGCAGGTCATAGGAAGGTAAGCAAATAGGGAAGATAAGCAAACATCCTGGATTATTGTATGATTTTGACGTTACTTCCCACATTTAAAAGCATGGGCTCTGGAAATTCTAGTTATTATTTGAGTTCCTGCACTCTTGCTCCTCAACTCTCACTCTGATACAATGTGTTTGTCAAAAGTTGGGGATGTATGTAGATTGTAGCCTTGGAAAAAAATTTCTCGACTGGACAAAGTTAAAGAAAACACACCATACACTCATGACCTTAGTTTTACAGCCAGTCCCAGGGAAAGCTGTGAAGTAGGCAGATATTTTTTTTTCTTCTTTCTCTAAAACTTTAAACTTCCCTATTCTCCACCCTTTTCTCCATTTTAAAATCTTCCCCTTTCAGATCTGAAAATACTCTTATATTTTCCTCATCCTTGACAATGTTAATAAACTGATTTACCCTTCTGAATTATTGACATACCTTAAGGGTATTTGCATTTTAAAGGAGACCTTGATAGGTGTGGTTATTCTAAAGGAAGGGATTTTTAATGGTAACCTTGCAGAATCTATGGTATTTAATGGTTACCTATGGGATTTAATGGTAACCTTGCGGAATCTGGGCTTCCCTGGTGGCTCAGCTGGTAAAGAATCTGCCTGAAATATGGGAAACCTGGGTTTGAGCCCTTGACTGGGAAGATCCCCTGGAGAAGGGAAAGGCTACCCACTCTAGTATTCTGACCTGGAGAATTCCATAAGTCCATGGGGTTGCAAAGAGTTGGACACGAACTGAACAATTTTCACCTCACTTGCAGAATCTGTGGGATCCTGAAGCATCTCAAAACGACAATTAGTTAGTAACCAGTGCCTATTTCACCTTAATATCATTCCTTTCTAAGCCCAGTAGCTGACTGTGGGTGCACTAGCTGCTGCTTGTTCAATAGAATCCATCAATATTGAGGTATTTCAGTTATAACAAATATCTCACTAGGACTCGGAGTAATGAAAACAGATAAAACTCATATTCACTAGGCATTAAATCCATAATCACAATTAGTCACACAAAACTTAAACTATTATGAGAAATACAGCAGAAAAGTTATACCCCTAAGTCTCCATTTCCTGCCAAGTGTGGGTTATACCTACCCATAAATCTGACACTGATTGAAAGCTGATGTAATGGTAAGTGTTTGGTACATGTTTGTTGAATTTGTTGAACAGACTATAGCTTAAAAAACTGGGCTTTGTACCGTGGGATAGGACACATGGGATGCTCAGAGAAATAGGGCTAATTTCTCATAGTGGCGACTACTTGAGATTGATGGGAGCCTATAAGACATATGTCTTTCTTTCTCAACTTTGTGTTTTACATGAGAGAAGAGTTTGGAATGCTCTCTCTTAAAACTGGCTTCTAATATCAGTTTCAGGTAACTGCTCTCACACAGGTCTCAGTTATTTTGCATTCTAAATGTTCTTCTGATGTTTAGAAAGAGCTCTAATAGGCTCTGTATCCCTGGAGAAGAGGGACTGATTTGGCAGGGGCATTCTTTCGCCCCTTGCTGGGTAAATTCATAATTGCTTGCTCTTCCGGGGGAAAGAATTAAACTGTTACTACTATTGATGATGGCAATATTTAGGATCTTGTTTTGAATCTACTAATATTTAAATGACTGTGTCAATCTGATAGGAAAATAGCAAATTATAGAAATAGACATTTAAATTTTAGCCAGGGCACATTTAATATATTATTCAGACAACAACTCATGCTAACAGTACCCAAAATGATGATATTCTGCACTACGCAGTGGCCAAAACCATATGTGTTATGTCCACTGTAGACCCCTCCCACATAATTCATCACTTAAATCAGATCCATGTTCCCTCCCAATTGTTCTTGTATATGTTCCTTTCTCTCTAACCCCATTGCTATTGCACCAGCTCAAGTTCTCATCACTTTTATCTTTATCCTTATTTTGACATAATTTTCTACTTAAAGAAAAATTGCAAAAATAGTAAAGGAACTTTTATATATTCTTCACCCGAATTGCCCAAGTTTTACCATTTTATAGTATTTTCTGTCTTTTCTTTCTCTCTGTGCCTTTTTTCCCCCTGAACTCTTTGAGGGTAGACACAGGGCATCTTTACACCTCAATACCTCATTATGTATTTTTTAAAAACAAGGGCTTTTTATTACATAACTGCAGTGCAACAGTCAAAATCAGGAAATTAACACAGATATAACACTGTTACCTGATTTACAGACCTAACTCAAATCTCACAGCGTGTCCTGCAATGTCCTTGTAGCAGGAGAAAACACTGTCGTGCGCCGCATTCAGCCGTCGTGTCTCTAGTCTCCTTTCACCAGGAACGACTGTGCAGTCTTTCTTTGCCTTTCACAACACTGAGATTTCTGAAATGGATGGACTAATTGTTTTGCACGCTGTCCCTTGGTCTGGATTTGTCTGCTGAGTCTTCATAATTAGACTCCGGTGTGCATTTCTTCTCAGCGAATCATACAGGAAGGCACGTGATACCACTTTGACCTGTATCTGGTGATGCTAACTTGATCATCTAGTCAAGGTTGAGTCTGCTAGTGTCTTTTACTGTAAAGTTACTATTTTTCCTTTGTGAAGGATAAGTATCCCATGGGAAGAACCTCATTATTTGTCACCAGGATGACATGACAGCCTGTGCTGGATAATTTTTATCAGCTTTGCTGTGTCGCTATCCCAGCCTTCTGCATCCTTCTTTGTGGCCTACAACATTGACCTATACGGACTAGTTAAGCTGGTCCTCTGGCGGCAGAGTGGGTTTGGTCAATGGGGAGTCCCGCAGAAGAACTGAAGAGGGTGGAGAGTGCGTCCAGGGATATGCCCCCTTGATTTCTTCTCCGTAGGTGGCCACCCTCCTCCATCCTAGGGCTGATAATGTCCCTCAGTTGGAGGCTGGGGGCATCTCTCAGGCTGCAGTTATGGCTTTTGTAACTACCCCCTCCCCTTGCTGTCCCAAGCCTAGAAACAGAGCACACATCCCGTGTAGATTCTCAGAATTTCCTACATTCTTCCCACAGCTTTGTAAACTCTCTTTATGTTTCCCAACTTGAATGTGTCATCCACTTCTTGCAGGGACCCTTATAATACAGTCTCAGATAGCCCTGATACTTCTTTTCCTTCCTGTTGGCTCAGTGGCCCATGTGCTGGTCTTCACTAGTCTCAATCCTGACTTGTTCTTCTGTGAATCCTGATCCAGGCAGAAGGTACTTCCGATGCGAAAGGCCTCAGTGAGCTGGATCTAGACTGAGCGTTTCTGTTCTGCAGCCAGTCCTCCAGCATGCCTGGGGGCTTTCTCCTCCTCCCACATCTCTGGCAGAGCATGTGCCAGCAGACTTGGTTTGACGGTTAGCATCTGACTTCCTACGTGGGTGGAGTCCTCTGACGCAATTTCTGTTTTTTTTTTTTTGATGAGGCTGTAATATTCTGCTTCCCTCTGTTGGCCCATCTCCGGATGCTGGACCCTTATCCCTAGACTCCCACATATTTTGGGAGATCCTGTTTATGTCACCATTTTTTTGTTTGCTCTGCCAGACTCTTCTCCACCCTCTTCTACCTTGCATTCTTCCTCTCTCGTCCACACTGACCCATATGAAGCTATCAATCTCGCCCTCTGGTTCTGGCTGGATTTGGCCAGAATTTATATATTTATATCTCTGGATTCTTCCATCTGAGGCTACCTTGAGCTGCCTGCCTCCTTCCACAGAAGGTCAGAGCTCTGTTCCAGGTGGTCCTCTGTTTCCAGACTCTAGGAACTGCTTCCACTTCTCACCCCTTCTGGCTAGGGATGGTTATAGCCTAGCTAGGTATTGAGGCTTCCTTGGTGGCTCAGATGGTAAAAATCTGCCTGCAATGCAGGAGACCCAGGTTTGATCCCTGGGAGGGAAGATCCCTTGGAGAAGGGAATGGTAACCCATTACAGTATTCTTGCCTGGAGAATTCCATGGACAGAGGAACCTGGTGGGTTCCATGGGGTCACAAAGAGTCAGACGTGACTGAGTGACTAATACTCTCATTTTCAGGTACTGGGGAATTGTATTTTCCCTTTTGATTTCATCCTACAACTTTTGAAATAGTCCCTTACTTGAACTTTCTTGAATTTTCCTAACCTGAGTGTGATTCCTCTAGGACCCTGACTGACACAGGTTCTGTGGTGACAGTGGCATCTGTCTTGGCAGGTCACCTGCTGCCTGAGTCCTCCTTTTGCCAAACTGTACCTTCTCAGTGGGTCTCAGGTGCTGATGACTGCTGCAATCACTTTTGGACTGGTCATTTGACTGTAGACTGCCTCCTTGGGTACCAGCCCTGGAGCTGGGTTGGTTTCTCCCAGCTTTGTCCCTGCCCAGTCCTGACCTCATTTCCCTTGTTACTTACTCAGTATTGGAGTATTAGCATGCCTAATAGCAGAAGCAACACCTGCCCAGCTGACAACAGGAGTCTTCTTGTCTGTAAGCCACATGAGACAGACTTTTTATCTGGACCGGCCCCTTACGGTGACAGAAAGACCTCAGAAAAGTGTCCTAATCCAGTTCTCCAAAGGATGTAAAGAAGTATCTAAAATATTTCTATATGAACCACCAAGGACATGCTTGTCAATATGAGTGCATAATACAGTTTGCTAATTTAAGTTTGTAGTTCTTTTAGATATTGGAAAATGAGTATAAATTAGCTTCATTCTATAAGAATTTACTGGTCAAGAAAATCCTGTACCTAACTGATAACTCTAAAAATCTCTCCATTTATGGAGATATTTGAAAGTGTTTCAAAAATTGAGATGGTAGATTACTAGTCATGTTTCAATGTTTTGCAGCTTACTGTTTTTATGATAATAAAAATTTCACCATAACCCAGATATGCATCTTTGTGTCTTAAATTGTGCCAAGTATGAAGGATAATTTGTAGTAAATGCCCTAAATTACAATTTGTTATTTTGAAGCATTCCTGGCTCAGACTACATCACAAGATCATTACATTTAGAATTTTCTACTATGTTATTTAAATGTACATTAATTTGTTTGTTGGTCATGTGTAAACTCTATACCTACTAAAACATTTTGGAAATGCTATTTGTACTCAGTTTTGAGTTGGTAGGTTCATCATTTGTGGCTGTGGTATTTGTCTTATGCTAAATGATGAATGGTCTTAGTCCATTTCCTAATGGGCTTGTGTTTATTTTTGTTGAGGTTGGCATTAATAGGTCTTCTCAGCAAAGATGCCAAGGACTGACCTGAAACAGACTCTAAATTAACATTCAGCTTTGAAGATGTTCCTTCTGGGTCAGGATTGAGGCCAACCAGTAGCACAATGCACTGGAGCAGACTCGTCAGTGCTATGTTTCTCTCCTATGAATGGGCGGCGGGGGCGGGGGAGGGCATGAAAGCTCATCAACAATGTTAATTCTTTAGTTAGAAGGCAAGCAACCTGGGTAGGATCTCACCTGAAACATTTTCAGGCCTAATCCACTTACAGTAAAGATAGATATAGGAGGAATTTTCAATAAATTTCATAAGCGGTTCTGTGGAATCTTGATAATGGCCAGTGCTTTAATATTGAGAGATCAGCTGTTTGTCCCCCTACCCACACATTTATTGATTAATTGACAAATATAATTGTATATAATTAGTGTAGCACAATGATTTGATACACGTATATGTTGCAGAGTAACTACCAACATCAATAAAATAAACATGCTCATCACTCACATAGTTTTCTTTTTCTTTTTTTTTTTTGTGGCTATAAAGGTGAAGATCTGCTGTCAGCAACTTCCAAGATACCATGTTATTAACAGTAGCCCCCATGCTGTCCATTTGATCTTCAGGACTTACTCTACCTATGACTGAAAGTTTGTATTTTTTGACCTACATCTCTTCTGTCCATGCCATCTATTTGACCTTTCATTTCCATTTGTGCAACTACCAAAAAATAGCAGGAAGAAGAGAAAAAGACATGTAGGGAAAGAAGAGCGAAAAATAAATTGATAAAGTTAGGTTCAGGATTATCAGTTATGTTAGATACATTAATTTCATTCCAGTTAATTCAAGAGCTGTCTGCATCCCTTTGCCTTTTGAAATAGAAGCATAGAGTATTAGTGCTTGGAGGGACTCCAGAAATGCTTGGTTCAATTCTTGATTTATCAGTCAAGAAAGTGCTTGGACATGTCACAGGTCAGTCTCAATTTGCTAATTATATTACCCTATTTTTTTTTTAATGGCTGTGATAAAATGATATGATAATTCTCCTTGCAGATTTTTTTAATTGTTGGGAAGGGCAGTCTAAAGCTTTATTAATTACTGTTTTACGTGAACAAGCTCATGGTGATGAAGCAGAAAATAACTGTACAACTATCAGAAGCCTGGAAGAGGTAGAACTAATTAAAACATCAGACTTTCTACCCCTGCTCCCTGGATTTTATTAAAATTTCTGCTTCTCCACTGCACATCCTCTAGTAGACTTGGTCTAGTCTATTGCTAGCCTTCAACCTGGGAATCTATACTATTTAACTTTGTTGTGTTATACAGTACAGAAGGTGAATGGAAAAAAAAAAAAAAGGAGCCTCGTGGTAAATGAGATTTAGACTCCCTGAGACATCTTCATCTAGCCATGCAAACCAACCTGCTAATGGAAACACTCAAAGTTCTGGTCCCATATCTTAGCTTCCACATATAATGTGGTTGTGAAGTGGCAAAGGCAGGGAAAAGTATCAGTTCATTTGTAGAAACTGTTCTTGCTATTTTAATATCTGAAAACTGAAAGCTGAAATTTTAACCATTGGCAGCGAGACTGCTGTCATGATGCTAATGTCTGAGCTGGTTCTGTTTCTACCAGTCATGTTCTCATAGAACTATACCCCTCCAACCCCAAAGACCACACAAACATAAGATGATGCTATCACTTTCTGGAAAATAACTTGTCCCAGGTTGAATACCTAGGTGACAAAGTGACCATGTTTCATTCATGGACAAGGTTCCCTACCAGGTCCTTCTGATAACTGAATTGAGAAACTACATTGCTACTCTAATTTAGTTGCTCCCTAAGCAGGTTAATAGTTTACCTTTAGGCTAAGACCAGTTTAGATAAATGTGAGAGCCCTTGCTGAAATGCCTCCCAATTCCTAACAGTGACTTAACCTCACTAGGGTAGCTGAGCCCCAGGTGTTTGCATCCTGTCTCATTTTTCTTATCAACCAGCCTACAGGGTTGTAACATGTGATAGTTGAAACACTGTAATATTGAGGACAGCAGAAAACTGGTCTCCAGCTAAAGATGAGTATCTCTGGCCTGCTGCTGATACCATCCTGAGGCACCAATGGACTGATCTCAGCTTTACGAAACATTGAATAATTTTCAGGCCTAAGGACAGGCCACATGGTTTGGGCCTTTGAACTTGATGTTTTTATGTCAAAATTAGCTTTGGGATATATATGAACTGCCATAACTAATTGCTTCATTTTCTGACAATGTGGCTTTAAAGCAGGAGAATATCAACTACTAGTTAAGTAAAATTGTATCCCAAATGCCTTGCATTTGCAAAATGTTTTCACATGCACTGTCTTCTCTGATTCTTCTAATAATCCAGCTGGGCAGACCAGAACACATTTTTATCCTATTTTACAGATGAAAAAATCTGAGAGTTATACGGGCTGAGAGATTTGCCCAGGGACACTGTGGAGCTGATATTTGCGCTTCTGGCTCCTCATCCAGGGCTTCTCCATTGTGCTCCTGGGCTGTCTGAGACAGAGAGACCTGCAGTCAGCCAGCCAGCTGATCAGCTAAAATGGATTACTCATGGACTGGTAATCGTTCCCAAGATATATAGAGATTTTTCTCTTTGGAAACCTAAAATGACTAGGTACATAATTTCACTTATTTGGTATTCATGTTGATCCAAGAGTATGCAATATAGCAAATTCACAAGCTAATTAACTTGAAACCTTTGGATAAGAAATCATATCCCATATTGCACAGAAGGAATTATAATTGAAAAGTAATTTTGTGAAGATTTTCAGTTCAGTCTCCCTGAAAGACTATACTCAATATCATAGGGTCCAGGTTTCAGAATTTATATAAAAAAGTTTCCATTCAGTGATCAGAAAGGCAAACTATTTTTGGTGCCCATAGAGTCAAAGAAAGGGAAACATGAAGAGAACTAGAATATATTAAATGCAACATATTAATATATAATCTTATATTGTAGAAATGAAGGAAGAGAAAGAAAGGAAGAAAGGAAAGAAGGAAGAAACTGGACAAATAGTAGAAGTATGAAGTAAAAGGTTTTGTCAAATATTATTCTGGAATTTTCCACATCTGCTAATATACAGACATTTTAACTCTGCTATTCCTAGACATCTGAAGCATGTTCTAGCTCTGTCTTCTGTAGTTTCTATATTCTGGTGCATTTTTGCTCCCTGAAAGCTCCCCTTTTCTTTTTCATAAACGTGGTTTCACATTTAATATGGCATTTGCATTACCCGTGCTACATTCAGCCTACCATGCTGCTGCTGCTGCTGCTCAGTCGCTTCAGTCGTGTCTGACTCTGTGCGACCCCATAGATGGCGGCCCACCAGGCTCCCACCATCCCTAGGATTCTCCAGGCAAGAACAGTGGAGTGGGTTGCCATTTCCTTCTCCAGTGCATGAAAGTGAAAAGTGAAAGTGAAGTCACTTAGTCTTGTCCGACTCTTCGTGACCCCATGGACTACAGCCCACCAGGCTCCTCTGTCCATGGGATTTTCCAGGCAAGAGTACTGCATACATTCCACAATCTTAATGAATAATCCTCTTGCTTTCTCTGACAAAAACTCTAACTTCAAAGATCAGAGAGCAGGGCTTCCCTGGTGGTTTGGTAGTTAAGAATCTGCTTTGCAGTGCAAGGGACACCAGGTGGATCCCTGGTCCGGGACAATCCCATATGCTACAGAGCAGCTAATCCTATGTACCACAGCTACTGAGCCAGCACTCTAGATCCATGAGCAGCAACTACTGAGCTCATGCACGTAACTACTGAAGCTAGTGCTCCTAGAGCCTGTGTTCTGCAACAAGAGAAGCCACTGCAATGAGAAGCTTGCATACCACAACTAAAAGTCGTCCCCGTCCCTGCAACTAGAGAAAGCCTGCTTGCAGCAACGCAGACTCAGCACAGACAAAAAAGGAAAAGATCAGAGAGCAGAATTTCAGAGTTGAAAAAGCAAGCATAGGCATTCCCTGATTCAGGTGGGCCCAATTAATATCAAACACACAAATTTCATGCCTACATTACTACGATATGAAGGCCCTAAAAATGGCAAATCCTGTGGTGATCATATCCATCCCCACTTCCTTTTTGTTGTCATAGTTTTCTTAGGAAAGAAGTGTTCTTAGGAAACTTAAAGAAACACAGAGATCATTAGCAGGAAAAATATTGGGAGGTTTTACCTATCACACGGTGTTTACTACACAATGGAGTCCGACACTAATCTAGATTAAACTTGATTCTACAGCATATTTTTATAAAGATTTTGAATTTATGCCTCCGTTGTAGCCAGAGAAGATGTGTGATTTGTTTCTCCAACTAAAACTCTGCAAGTGGAGATCTACTGGTATTACTACCGCAGTTCAAGGATATTATCAATTAAGTAGATTTTTGTGGGATGCCACAAGGACCTGACTGTCAGGTTGATAAACCACAAAAGGACAACCCTGGCAACTTCTTATGGGCTCCATGCTGACAGAAGCCCAGAGATTAAACTGTCAAGGAGGTGAAACACAGTTGTGATAGTGGTCTGGAATTTAAGTGAAAGATAGATCAGAGGAGAAATAGAGAGGAACATTAGGCCTGAATCCTAAATTTCAGAATAAGAGAAGGGTGAGGGAAAATTCACTTGGATTCTAGACCTGGTTGCAGAGTGTTGAAGAAAAAAATGTGTCTTTTCATGAAAGTAACCTAAGCGTTCACCAACAGAAGGAATTGATAAAGAAGATGTGTATATCTGAACATACACATACACTCTCTCTCTCACATACACATTGGAATATTACTAGTCATGAAAAGAATGAAATCATGCCATTTGCAGCCACCGCATGGGTGGACCCAGGGATTATTATACAAAGTGAAGTCAGTCAGACAGTGAAAGACAAATATAATATGGTATCCACTTATGTGTGGAATCTAGAGATATAGAGAACAAACTTATAGTTACCAAAAAGGAAACTAGGAGCACAGGATGAACAGATACACACTTCTATATATAAAAGAGATAAACCATAAGGATTCCCCATATAGCACAGGGAACTATATTCAACATCTTATAATAACTTATAATGGAAAAGAATCTGAAAAATAACTGAATCACTTTGTTGTATACCAAAAACTAACAACATTGTAAATCAACTCTACTTCAATTAAAATAAAATAAAATAAAGTCAGGAATAAATCTGACCTCGGGGAATAAAGTTGGTAAAGGGATACAAACTTTCAGTTATCAGTAAGAGCTGAGAATCTAATATATAACATAGTGAATATATATTGAATCATACAATTAAAAAATATGCCTGAGAATAGAACTTGAATGTTCTCACCAAAAAAAAAAAAAATAATAATGAAATAATTGATAAAACATGTATCTTTTGGCCATCCTTTCAGAAATAAAACATGGCAGGAATTCTAATCAACTGTGTGGAGCACTACAGTTGGTGGATACTGCTGCTGCTGCTGCTGCTAAGTCGCTTCAGTCGTGTCTGACTCTGTGTGACCCCATAGACAGCAGCCCGCCAGGCTCCCCCGTTCCTGGGATTCTCCAGGCAAGAACACTGGAGTGGGTTGGTGGATACTATAGTTGATTAAAACTCTTCCTCTATTTTCTTGTCTGTTTATTTATTTAATTTTTTTTTTTAAGCTTAGAATTCTTGGCTTATCTAGAGGAACATGTAAACTCTTGGTCTAAAAGGTTTTTGTTAGCCACATGACATTCATCATGTCATAGGAATCAGATCAGGCTCCAGTTGAAGCTAACATAAAATTTTGACAGGTATTCTAATGGTATGGGGCTTCCCTCATAGCTCGTTGGTAAAGAATCCACCAGTGATGCAGGAGACCCTGGTTCGATTCTTGGGTTGGGAAGATCTGCTGGAAAAAGGCTAGGCTACCCACTCCAGTATTCTTGGGCTTCCACTGTGGCTCAGCTGGTAAAGAATCTGCCTGCAATGCGGGAGACCTGGGTTTGATCCCTGAGTTGGGAAGATCCCCTAGAGAAGGGAAGGGCTACCCACTCCAGTACTCTGGCCTGGAGAATTCCACGGACTATGCAGTCCATGGGGTGGCAAAGAGTCGGAGAAGACTGAGCGGCTTTCACTTCACTAATGGTATGATATTGTCATCTTCTCCAGCCTTCTAAGTCTACCCTTCCTTTGCTTATCAGGGCAGCCCATTTTACAAGGGGAACAGTCTTGTCCGGGAACTTTGAATTATTCTTTGTTACTTACAGACTCTCAATGCCACGGGGTCCTGCTTATTGTAAGTTTATGTATCAGTTTCATCAGAGACAGCTGGAGATAGCAGAAATATTCAAAAGTGGCTAGTTGGGGCAACAGAAGCAACCAAAGGGACACAGTCTTTGTCCATTCTTGGTTCCCTGCCTTGGTGTCCCAGCAAACTTCTAGCAGAGAATTAGAGGAGGGCAGTCAGTTCTACACCTCTTTTAAATATTAGAAGTTCAATCTCTAAACTCAGATGTATGAAATCTTAATTTAGCAATATCACTCAATATTGAGAAGGTCTGAAATCAGCCTATGGGCCATGGATCCTGGGCAACTTCTCTAGATTTTAGCCTCAAAATGTGGGGGTTCAACACAGGACTTCATCTGGAGGTTCGCAGGCAATTGTATATGTAATTACGTAGAAATGTATGGTTTTGGAACTGACAGGTTACAGACATTTCCTAGAAGCTGATGAGAATTTGCTTTTCTACAAGCGCTGAAGTGCGTTTGCGGTGGCAGAAAGTAAGAGTGTCTCATGGGCTCTGAGAGTCTAAGGAACTCTGCTTGTATCTCACCTCTCAGGGTTATCTGTGTGACCTCTCTGGTTCTGTCAAGTAAGGAGGTATATCAGTGTTTCCCAGCTTTCTTTTTGACTTGAACACCTCTCAGTGAGATAAATAATCTATAGAAAGTGCCTAGAAGTTAAAAATAATTATTATCTGTGTGAAATGTAGATTCGAAAGGCAAGGAAAACTTCCAAATCAGTATGTCTTTAAAGAGCACTATACACATTTTTATTCTTTTTCTTAATATTGCTTTGTATATATTGTGCATTAGTCACTATATATTTAAATATACCATTTGGCTTTAGAAAGCATTTTAATTTTATTTTTATTTTTAAAATTGAGCTTTAATACAATATTCTATTAGTTTTGGGTGTCCCACATCACAATGATTTAATATTTGAATATATTGCAAAGTGATCACGATGACAACTACAGTTGATATCCATAGCCATACATAGCTACAGAATTTTTTTTCTTGTGATGAAGACTTTTGAGATCAACTCTCTCGGCAACTTTCAAATGCACAATACAGTATCATGAACTATAGTTTTTGTTCTGTACATTACATTCCTATGACTTATTCAGAAAAAGCTTAATTCTCTTTAGTTTTCCTGGATTTTATTGCATGAGAAAAAGCATAATCTGTTGGTGAATCAACTAAAAATAATATTACATTATGTTTCTTTGGGGATTAAATACATATTAAAATATATACTAAAATTTTACTGCCTATTATGCATCAAACCTTGACAAAAAGCCACTTTTGTAGCTATACTTAGAATTTTAACATTTAAAGCAGTTTTGCTTTAAAAAAGAAGCTAGCTTATTTTCATAATTTTTTTCTTTTGTTTCTAAATGGTAAGATAAAAGAGAAACCTTCAAGCTGCTATTCCCAACCACTCATCCACAAATAACACATTGAGAGTTTAGAAAGATTTTATTCCTAACAAATTATAAGTCAGATTGGATAAAATGTTATTCAATTTTCCCTTTCAACAATGACTTTTAAAGTACTAGAGGTATATTCATGCATTGTATAATTTTTTTGATCAGAAATGCAATTTTTAATTCAGTGTTGATCATTTTGAAGGAAATGTTCATAATCATCATTTTTATGCTTCTCTTCAGGATTGTATGTTGCAAACCATAGAAACCCATTCTTGAAAAACTCAAACAAAAAGAGAATTGACTGGAAGGCCACGGGTGACTCACACATCAAAGGATGCCTAAGGGCCAGGTTAGAAACAGCAAGAACCTGGAAAGCTCTTGGGTTTTGTGAGCTGTAGGTAATTTAATCATTGTGTTAAGGTATCATCACAGAGATGAATCAGCTCTGTCATTCTTTTCTGTCCCAGGAAAAGGAATTTGGTTGGCCTGCTGCGAGTCACATGTTCACTGCTTGGTTATGGGACAGAGGGACATCATGATTAATGCTGTTGCTGTTTAACTGTTAAACTGTGTCTGACTCTTTTGTAGCCAGCCAGGCTCCTCTGTCCATGGGATTTCCCTGGGCAAGAATACTGGTGTGGGTTGCCATTTCCTTTTTTAGGGAATCTTCCCCACCCAGGGATCAAACCCGCAACTCTTGCGTCTCCTGCATTGGCAGGGGGGTTCTTTACCACTGAGCCACCAGGAAGACCCTGCTGCTGCTGCTAAGTCGCTTCAGTCGTGTCTGACTCTGTGCGACCCCATGGATAGCAGCCCACTAGGCTCCGCCGTCCCTGGGATTCTCCTGGCAAGAACACTGGAGTGGGTTGCCATTTCCTTCTCCAATGCAGGAAAGTGAAAAGTGAAAGTGAAGTCGCTCAGTCGTGTCCGACTCTTTGCGACCCCATGGACTGCAGCTCAGCAGACTCCTCCGTCCATAGGATTTTCCAGGCAAGAGTACTGGAGTGGGGAGCCATCGCCTTCTCCAAGGAAAACCCTAGTCCTGCTTATATTGTGCCCACTAGGAAAGTGGTGCTGGTGCTGTGCTCAGCCTTTCACTCATGTCTGAATATTTGTGACCCCATGGACTGTATAGCCCATCAGGCTACTCTGTCCATGGGATTTCCCAGGCAAGAGTACTGGAGTGGGTTGTCATTTCTTCTCCAGGGGATCTTCCCACCCGAGGGATAGAATCCATGTCTCCTGCATCTCCTGAGTTGGCAGGTGGATTCTTTACCACTGAGCCACCTGGTAAGTCCCAAAGTGTGGGTACCCTCCTACAAGAAAACTGTGGTTCTATCATCAGAAGGTGCTGGGTGAACATGAACAACACGTCAATATGTATACCTTTCTGTCTCGAAACAGCGGTCCCTTGTAGATGCTAAATTATACAATACACAACTAAGAATAAAAATTATCTTAAGGTGAAGAACAAATAAAGCATTAATCTAGTAGTATTAATTGAGATAGTAAACTGACTGAATGAGTGAGTCTTGAGAATATCCCTCTGATGTCCACTGGCTGCCATGAACAGTCATCTGATAAACTCTTAGAGGCTCTAAGATGCATCTAATTTGAAAGAAAACATTTGAACAATTATTTTACTTATCAATTCTAAAACACTCCCCCTCCCCCATGTATGGCAGACATTTGCTGTTTCAGGCTTCTGGGCATTCATTGCATTTTCCTATGGCAGTAGTATCTTAGTTTCCATTTGTCTCATGAGAAAACAACTTCAACCCTAGCTCTAGGACTTGGCCCTGATCGAGGTCCAGTTCATTCTCTGGACCACAAGGATTAGGTCCCATAAACCAACCTGGGCTAAAGGAAAACCAGAATATATTTTTCAAGGATTTCTAGAAAAAGAGAATCCTTGTTTTTCTTCAGCATTTATCTGGAGTGACACTTTCTCTTTGGATGGTATGGGCTGTGATGAGAGGCCTGATACTGCTGCAGCTGTTTTGCTACAATGACGGACATCAGGATTGAAGTCAAAGTCAATTGACACAAGAAGGAGCGTGAAACCAAGAGAATGGCAGAGGAATGGAGGTGGGGCAAACTGCGCCTGAAGCTGTCATTAGTCGTGGACCTAAAATGAGTGAGCCTATGTATTTGATCATTTATGCTACTTTGAGTTGGAGCTACTGTTATTCGCGTCCTTCAACTGCTACCTTGCCAGAAACTTTTGTGAGCTCTTGAGTGTGTGAATTACTGGTTGCAAAATGCTGGATTATATGATATCTAAAACCATCTCTAGCAAAGACTTTGTGCCATTAGTGTGATTAAAGACAAGTTGGAGAAATGTATGTTGGATAATTGGACATGCATTCTGCAATGGATTTCAGCCTTATTGTTGAAGCACATTTACTATTTAGCTAGCTATTTTCAATTCAGAAAGAAGAAATTTCATAATATATTTTTCTTTTTGTATTCTCTGTGATTGAATATTTGTGGTTCTTACGGCTTTTTGTTTTAATGCATCATCTTTCTGCATAGTTTCAAATGTTATTAATCTCACTTTCAGTTTTCTTGGGCAACAGGAAATTCCAAAACATGGCAGGTATTAAACAATTGCATGTTTAATTAAAGTTATGATTTTATAGATAGTTTATTCCCAAACCAGTGGTTCTTAAACTCCACTGCACATCAGCATCACCTGGGTCGTTTTAGGATGTGTGTGTGCGTGCTCAGTTGCTTCAGTCATGTCTGACTCTCTGCGACCCTATGGACTGTAGCCCACCAGGCTCCCCTGTTTGTGGGATTCTCCAGGCAAGAATACTAGAGTGGGTTGCTATGCCCTCCTCTAGGGGATCTTCCTGACCCGTGGATTGAACCCACATCTGTGTTATAAGCAGTTCATTACCCACTGAGCCATTTGAGAAGCACCAGTTTTGGAATAGTGGCACTTAAAAGTTCAGTGTACATCAAAATACCTGGTAGGCTTGTTGAAACAAAGATTTCCTGTGCCAACCTCAAGAAGTTTTTGATTCAATTGTTATGGGGTGGAGGCGAGAACCCACATTTTGCTTTTTTAACTAGTTCCTAGGTAATACTGATGCCACTGATCTGGGGACCATTACTGTAAAAATTGTTCATCTTAGATCATTTAAATGAGAATCTCCTTGGTGGGAATAATTTTTAAGACTCTCCATACTATTCTGATGGAGAACCAGGTTGAGAAACAAACAGAGAAGGCAGACTGGTTTTGTCTTCTAACTAAGCACTTACAGAACCCTTTTATTATCCCAATTATGTTCCATCTGTCAAAGGAAATCCTTGATCCACATACACTAGATCACTGGGAAAAGTTAACAAACTCACATTAAAAAAGAGAGAGAGACAGTCACTGGACATCCTTGGTGGCTCAGTGGTAAAGAATCCTCCTGCCAATGCAGGAGATACAGGTTTGGTCTGGGAAGAACCCATAAGCTGCCGAGCGACTGAGTCCGTGTGCCACAACTATTGAGCCTGTGCTCTAGGGTCTGGGAGCCACAACCACTGAGCCCACAGTCGGCGGCTACTGCAGCCCATGCCCCCTAGAGCCTGTGCTCTGCCACAAGAGAAGCCACTGCAATGAGAAGCCCTCGCACTGCAACGAAGAGTAGCCCCTGCTCACTGCAACTAGTGTAAAGTCCCTGCACAGCAACAAAGACCCAGCACAGCCAGAAGTAAATAAAAATTAGGAAAAAAAAAGACAATCACTAAAGTTGATTTAGAATCACAGGCCAAGTACCAACTATCTCTTACCCCAAGGTGAGGGGAGGAAACTGCAGATCAACTCAAAAGAATTACTGCAATAATTTTATCAGTCAGAATCCAATCAGGAAAACAGAAATTGTCATGTAGATTAGCAACTGCTGGAGAGCCTCAAGGAGGAGGTAATCTTATCAGAGCCTAGTGTTCAGGGTTATCTAAAGGAAGGTGAAACCAAGATGGGCTTTTTAATGATAGCTGGAGTCAAGGAGGAAATATATACACTGCCAGAGATGATCCCCAGGGCAGAGAGGGAGAAATGACCTTCCTTCTCTCTTCCTTTCCCATCCTCTGTTTAGCATTTCTCATTAACCACATCCAGCAAAACAGCAGTTGACAAAGGAGTCTGGGAAAAACAGTGTGTGAGACAGCCCCTCTGCATACAGAGCAGAGCAGCCCAGAAGAGCGGGAGGGGGAGCTGAGTCTGAGGACAGTCTAAGGACCGACACATTGTTCTTATTTCAGAGATGATCAGTCTCTTATTGATGACGTCATTGGAATGTGCATATCACTTCATTTCTAACAACATTTGGAAAGTGTTAATCTCTCAGTCATGTCTTTGTGACGCTACAGACTGTAGCTTGTCAGGCTCCTCTGTCCATGGGATTCTCCAGGCAAGAATACTGGAGTACGTGCCCATTCCCTTCCCCAGAGGATCTTCCCGACCCAGGGACTGAACCCACATCTCCTGCATTGCAGGCAGATTCTTTACCATCTGAACTACCCGGGAAGCCCTCAAATATGATATATAGTCATATATAAATATATAGTTTTATGTATCGCCAGTGTATGTTTGATACAGGACACAGGATGCTTGGGGCTGGTGCACGGGGATGATCCAGAGAGATGATATGAGGTGGGAGGTGGGAGGGGGGTTCAGGATTGGGAACTCATGTACACCCGTGGCTAATTCATGTCAATGTATGGCAAAACCAATACAGTATTGTAAAGTAAAATAAAGTAAAAATAAAAATTAAAAAAAATAAATGTATAGTTTTATTAGCTATTACTAATCATTGACTTCTCAATAAATGCTATGTCTTCTGAGAGGATCAGTTTTAGGAGTTCTTCTAATGGAATTAACTTTTTAATTAGCTTTAGTTAGGTGGATAATCCCATCTAGGGACTGTGAGTGAATTAGCAGCTACAGCATTGTAAAATTACTGTTCTTTGGCTCACCCAACATCACTCCAACCTTTGGATCACACATTATTGAAAAGAAGTGGCTGGACGTCAAAGCCTACATTTCACTTTTTCCCTTACATTTGGGATTTTCCAAATTTAATTTTTGAAAGTCAGTAATGAGGTGATTGTGCTTCTGTTGTTACTTTGTACAAGTTTGTTTATGAAATGTTTGGTTGTGAAGCATTTGTTTTTGTGCAAGAGTGTGGTTGTTCCTAACTTCTTCAGTGTTGAGAAGTAGGACACAGAGCATCCATTTTGCTGTGTGGATTGTGGTTAAGACGGTGTGTTCTTAAAATGAGCAATTGCATTTTTCCTATTTTCTAGATTTCTGATTGAGACCAGCAGTTCCCACACGGGTTCATTATTATACCTGGGAATCATTTCTGGAAACTAAGACTAGACCTTGCTCCTCAAACTTTGTGTATACTTGTTTCTCTGTATTAGTCATGTTTCTGACTGGATAAGCTGGAGTGTTTCTGCATAATGAAATGTTTGGTTGTGAAGCATTTGTTTTTGTGCAAGAGTGTGGTTGTTCCTAACTTCTTCAGTGTTGAGAAGTAGGACACAGAGCATCCATTTTGCTGTGTGGATTGTGGTTAAGACGGTGTGTTCTTAAAATGAGCAATTGCATTTTTCCTATTTTCTAGATTTCTGATTGAGACCAGCAGTTCCCACACGGGTTCATTATTATACCTGGGAATCATTTCTGGAAACTAAGACTAGACCTTGCTCCTCAAACTTTGTGTATACTTGTTTCTCTGTATTAGTCATGTTTCTGACTGGATAAGCTGGAGTGTTTCTGCATATCAGAACTTAATTAACTACAACTAAAATCTAATTAACTGCTAAACACTAAAAATATTAATGGCAATATTTCCTCTGATTTCCATGAAACATATTGCATACTGGAGATCAGTGGAGAAATAACTCCAGAAATAATGAAGGGATGGAGCCAAAGCAAAACAACACCCAGTTGTGGATGTGACTAGCGATGGAAGCAAGATCAGATGCTGAAAGGAGCAATATTGCACAGGAACCTGGAATGTTAGGTCCATGAATCAAGGCAAATTGGAAGTGGTCAAACAGA
>SJXQ01011502.1:0-55884 GCA_006408695.1 Aepyceros melampus
CTCAATGGACGTGAATCTGAGTGAACTCTGGGAGTTGGTGATGGACAGGGAGGCCTGGCGTGCTGTGATTCATGGGGTCACAAACAGTCGGACACGACTGAGTGACTGAACTGAACTGAACTCACTACCAACAGATCAACTTATTATATAGATAAAGTATGGAGAAGATTCCTAACGTACTGAAAATTCAGTACTGCAGTTTAAGGTTCAGATTTTAGATATTATTTTCATAAGTTTTGAAACAGATTCTAGAGATTGGAAATCTGAAAATCTCCAGGAAATGGCCAAATTTTGTTGAAGAGTATAGAGAAAAAAACCACCAATCTGAATGCTGTGTGAGGAGGTTTAACTGGCTAAGCTGAGTAGCTGTTTAGTTGCTCAGTTGTGTCCAGCACTTTTGTGATCTCATGTACTGTAACCCACTAAGCTCCACTGTCCATGGGATTTCCTAGGCAGAATTCTTATGGAGGTTGCCATTTCCTACTCCAGAGGATCTTCCCAACACAGAGATCCAACTCTCATCTCCTGCATTGGTGGGCAGATTCTTTACCACTGAGGTGCCAGGGAAGCCCCTGAGTAGATATCACCAGCCCCTAAAGGGAGACTGTCTTATTCACCTGCATTGTATGGTCTGATGAAAATCTACCATCTTATATTGTTGTTGTTCAGTCATGTCTAACTCTTTGTCACCTCATGGAATGCAGCATGCCAAGATTCCAGTCCTTTACTATCTCCCAGAGTTTGCTCAAATTCATGTCCTTTGAATTGATGATTCCATCCAACCATCTCATCCTCTGTGCCCCCCTTATCCTGCACTCAGTCTTTCCCAGCATCAGGGTCTTTTTCAATGAGTCAGTTCTTTGCATCCTGTGGGCAAAGTATTGGAGCATTTTATATACTTTGCTTACTGACGTTATTGCTCTTAACTCTTGTCCTATCATGTTTAAGAAATGATATATCTTTATTCAACCAATATGAAGGTGTCTCAGAAAGAGGCCTCTTACTGTCCTTAGTAGAGAGGTTCTGATTGCCAGGCCATGGATAGCACTGAATTCTCTAAAAGAGTCATAGCTTAAGTAACACTTAAGAGTCATAACCTCCAATATATATATATATATATATATATATATATATATATTTAAGAGGTCCCAATAGAATGGATGCTGAGCCTCTGAAATGGGTAAACCAAGAAAGATTAAAACCACTTTAAGTGAAAACTGAAGAAGAAAAACCTGAATAGGGAGATCCTCACAAGCCTGGGAAAATAAAATCAGAGCCCACAGGCATATATGCAAAGATAATGTAGTAACAAAACACAACTATAAAAATGTTCAAAGAAAATAAAAACAATAATGAGGACCCTTGAAACAGAATAGAAGATGTTGAAATGTATGGATATATGATACCGTAGAGCAAAAAGATGAAGTCAAAACTATGGGAGAAAATGAAAGAGGCATTATAGTACAACACAGTGTTGTTAATCACAGATACACTGTCGTAGGCAGATCTAGAGAGGACAGTCATCTTGCATAACTGAAACGTTATGCCATCTGAACTGAAACGCCCTGTTCCCCTCACTCCCTAGCCCCTGGCAACCAACTTTCTACTCTGTTCTGACTGTGATTATTTTGAACTCTTCAGCTTAGTGGAATCATGTAGCTTTTGTCTTTCTGTGACTGACTTATTTCACTTAGCATAATATTCTCCAGGTTCATCTGTATTACTGTTTAACATAAAATGCAAAACTTGCTAGAATAATCTGTAGAATCCCATGTCTATTAAAAGTAAGAAGAAAAAAATATAGAAAGCTCAAAGCTAATGTTATTTGTATTGGTATGGCTCAGAAAAATAGCAGCAATAGCAGTAACAAATTAAAAATATTTGGATTCATGAGTTTTTTTTTTTTTTTTTTAATAAAATCATTTGGACATGTATGGCACCGAAAGTCTCAATGCAAAGATTACTGACAAAGTGTCTTTCTACAATTACACCAGACTATGTCACTCTCTTGGTTTTAATCTTGAAACAACCTTTCTAGAGTTTTATAACATAATCTCAGGATGAGCCCACACTTTTTGGCTTATCCTGAAAAGGCTTCTTTTTAGTTAAGTACTTATGCTCTCTGCATAGTCCAAGCTGGACTTCCCAGATGGTGCTAGTGGTAAAGAACCTGCCTGCCAATGCAGGAGACATAAGAAATGTGGGTTTGATCCCTGGGTTGGGAAGATCCCCTAGAGGAGGGTATGGCAACCCACTCCAGTAGTCTTGCTTGGAGAATCCCATGGACAGAGGAGCTTGGCAAGTTATATTCCATAGGGTCCCACAGGGTCTGACATGACTGAGGCAACTTAGCAAGTACCCACTTATAGTCAAAGCTATGTTTTGTTTTGTTTTGTTTTTCCCAATAGTCATGCACAGATGTGAGAGTTGAACCATAAAGAAGGCTGAGTGGCAAAGAATTGGTGCTTTCAAACTGTGGTGCTGGGGAAGACTCGTGAGAGATCTTTGGACTGCAAGAAGATCAAACCTACAAATCCTAAAGGAAATCAACCCTGAATATTCATTGGAAGGTCTGATGCTGAAGCTGAAGCTCCAGTACTTTGGTTACCTGATACAAACAGCCAACTCATTGGAAAAGACCCTGATGTTGGGAAAGGTTGAGGGCAGGAGGAGAAGGGGGCGACAGAGAATGAGATGGTTGGATGGCATCATTGACTCAATGAACATGAATTTGAGCAAGCTCCAGGAGTTTGTAATGGACAGGAAAGCCTGACATGTTGCAGGCCATGGGATTGCAAAGAGTTGGACATGACTGAGCAACTGAACTGAATAAGCAAATAGCTCAGGAGATGACACCTAGCAGAAAAGACTTTTCATTGCTAGGCTTAGTTCACTGGAGACAGCGACATACTTGAGGGGTACAGAAAGTGACCTAAAATACATAGTCATAATTCACAAGGCAAACTCCCATAAATGATGGCCAATTGATAGGGTGGCCACGTTGTCAGATTTTCGAGCAAATGATTCAGTTTTCAAAAGCTTTCTCTCTATTACAAAGGTAAAATTTTGTGAACAAGTCTGTGTACCTTTGCACTATTTTCAGGAAAAAAAATTAAGATCAAGTTTGAGCTCCTAGTGGAACCATGTAAATGAAATTCATACTTACAGCTATGTACTTATGTGTTCATGGATTCATGGATACGTTTTTCTCTCTCTCTGTCCCTGCCCTATTTCTCTTTTTCTCTTTTCCTTGTCAAGCAGTTCTAATTTAACTTTGTTTTTCACTCTAACTGATTGGCTGCTTAACTATTGGTCTGTATATCTATTTATTATTCTTTGTAGGAATTTTCTTCATTAAAATAATTTTATAATTTTGGAAAAAAAGCGAGATTTTAGATCATGCTTAATTCGCATTTTTGGTAGAATTTTACTAGTGAAGCATGTTCTTTAGCAAATAAAAGTGACTTTCCTTAAAGTATAAAATTTGAGCACATAAATGTTCCATAAATATACAATTGTAAACAATAATTTGGTATTTTTATGTGACATCTATTCTTCTTATGTTATTTAATTTATATTTATGCTTGTTATTATATTTGCAAATTATTTGGAAAATTTTTTCTTAAATTTCTTATACATCCATTCCATATTTACATCTCCCCAGCTTCTCCAAATCTTCTAAGTGTTTGATTTTTATTTATAGTAATGTTAATTCAATAAGGAATTGTGACTGGTATATAAACATAACTGGTTTTACTTTCATTAAATAACATTCTTTTTAAGTTAATTTTTCTAAATGGCTCTTTTAAAATGCATCTTGGCTTGAATGTCACCTCGTTAACATTAAGATCAGCTCTGTTTCACCTGTGTATTCTTGCAGAGTTGAAACTCTGTTAGTATCCATCAGTATGTGCTCAGTTTTGACTGATTGATATATTCATGCTATTTTCCTGTTAAGTATTTCAAATATCACCATCAATTCATTGCACATCATAATTTATAATGTTGTTTTAATGTTTTATACTCCATACTTTTAAAATTTATGAATTTTAAAGAAACTTTATGCTTATAATTATTATTTAATAAAATTTTCATAGTGTCTATATTAGATTTCTGCTTTCAGCTTTTCTAGTCTCTTCTATTTAAATTTGTGGTCTACTGTTAGAGTTGTTCTTTCTATATTTATTTTTTGGTGGATTGAAATTAATAAATATCATTTCATTCTGTTGATTTTATATTTACTGAATAAACTGAGTGAGCATATAAATGAAAAGGAACCAAATAATTCCAAGATGGTAGAATAGAGTGTGTCTGTGCACATAGATAGAGAGCATGCAATTCTATGTCTACTATTTCTTTTTCACATTTAAATGAAAAGACATGAAAAATTGTTTCAGGTATCCTACTGGGGACAAATATGTATTTATGCTACATGTCCATCTATAGCTGTCCAAAGAAAAAGACAAATGAAAAGAGAAAGAAGGATCGATAATGCACTGTACACTAAGTTAATCATTAAGGTTCCACTTAATGTGTAATTTGTCTCAGATTCTACCTCATTGCGTTGGTGTCTTGTCAGAAGACCAGTACTTTTCAGATTCCCAGTTGGTTTACAGGCTTATTTATGTTTAAATCTCTTAGAAAATACTCAAACATTAATTGTGGTATGGATAACTGAACAATGGCCTTTAAATATCTTTAGCTTTATGTTGTAGTTGTTGTTCAGTTCCCAAGGCATGTCTTACTCCTTGCAACTCCAGGCACTATAGCATACCAAGCCACCCTGTCCCTCACCATCAAATTCCCAACATTTGTTGGATCACAGAGAAGGCAAGGGAATTCCAGAAAAAAAAATCTACTTCTGATGTTATAAACTGTTGTAGTTACAGTTATAAATACTCTTCCAAAATAAGAACTAGCCAATGATGATGAGGAAAACATGATGTTTCCAAATTTTCATAAACAGATGTATAAATTATTTAGAATAATATTTTATTTATTTCAAACAAAAATTTAGATCCTGGATTTAATTCAATATACTTTCCTTCCATTTGAAAATAAGCTGCATGAGCTCATGCAGCTCAATACCAGAAAAATAAATGACTCAACCAAAAATGTGTCAAAGAACTAAACAGACATTTCTCCAGAGAAGACATACAGATGGCTAACAAACAGATGAAAAGATGTTCAACATCACTTCTTATCAAAGGAATGCAAATAAAAACCACAATGACGTATCATCTCATGCCAGAGTGGCTGTTATCAAAAAGTCTACAAACCCAGCAATCCCACTGCTGGGCATACACCCTGAGGAAACCAGAACTGAAGGAGACACATGTACCCAGTGTTCACTGCAGCACTGGTTTACAATAGCCAGGACATGGAAGCAACCTAGATGCCCATTGGCCAACAAATGGATAAGAAAATTGCGATACATATACACAGTGAAACATTAAAAAGAACACATTTGAATCAATTCTAATGAGGTGGGTGAAACTGGAGGCTATTATACAGATTGAAGTTAGTAAGAAACAAAAAACACCAATACAGTATTTTAATGCATATATATGGAATTTAGAAACAACGACCCTGTATGTGAGACAGCAAAAGAGACACAGATATAAAGAACAGTCTTGTGGACTCTGTGAGAGAAGGTGAGGGTGAAATGATTTGAGAGAATAGCATTGAAACATGTGTATTCATATGTGAACTAGATGACCAGTCCAAGTTCAGTGCATGAAACAGGGCACTCAAAGCCAGTGCACTGGGACAGCCCAGAGGGACAGGATCGGGAAGGAGGTGTGAGTGGGGATTGAGATCGGGGACACATGTACACCCATGACTGATGAAAGTCAAGGTGTGGCAAAAAAATCACAATATTTTCAAGTAATTAACCTTCTATTTAAATAAATTAATTAATTAAAAAAAAATAAGCTGTATGAGGACAAGAACTTTGAGGCACTGTCCACAGCATTTAGAATAGAGATAGGTACATATTAGGCAGGGCTTCCCTGGTGGCCTAGATGGTAAGGAGTCCCCCTGCAATGCAGGAGACCCAGGTTTGATCCCTGAATTGGGAAGATCCCTGGAGAAGGACATGGCAACCCACTCCAGCATTCTTGCCTGGAGAATCCATGAACAAAGAATCCTGGTGGGCTACAGTCTATGGAGTTGCAAAGTATTGAACACAACTGAGCAACTAATACTTTCACACATTAGATTGTCATGTATTACATATATATATTTATTTATGCATGTATAGTAAATGCATTATATATATCTATATGTAGTAAATGCATCGTATATGTGTGTATTTACACATATATACTAAATGCATTATATGTATATCTATATGTAGTAAATGCATCATATATATGTATATATAGTAAATGCATCATATATATGTATATATAGTAAATGCAGTATATATTACATATACATATATATTTAGAGAAAGAGAGAAAGAAAGCCACCAAGGAAGCCATAGAGAGAAAGGGTAATGAATATCTTGAGATTGGATTATAGAATTAAGTACTCATGACTCACAGAAATTACACAATATTCAGGAATAAAAGGGAGTGGGAGAGAAGAAAAAGGGATGTAGGCAGAGACAAAGAGAAAGGGATGAAAGAAAGGAAGAAAAGAAAGATGGAATGAAAGAAAAAGGAAGGAAAGAAGGAAAGGGAATAGAAATACATGTGAAATGCATTTTGTCTCATTTGGAAAGATGTTATATATAGAATTCAAAAACATCAAGCAGAATTTCTTTTCCCAGTTGGAACAAAAAGGATTCTTATGTCAATTTCAAGTTGAAAATCTCTTTCAATTCCTCAAACAGTTGGTAACCTGAATGTTTGTAATTTGAATAAAGAGTAGGATGATTTCCAAGTAGGAATTGAGATTTTAAAATTCAGGTCTCTCAAAAGGGAATAGGAGAGCAGTTCTCTGTTTGTGAAATGCATTGCCTGCTGTTTTCATTAAACAGTAACTGTGCTTTTTTTGAACCTTTGCCCCATAAAAATAGAAAGAAAAAAAAGAAGATCAAACAAATTCAAGTCAAACAGTTGGAGTTTTTGGTATAGCTGTCGTATTTTACCAAAATGTCAAGTACTTAAATGCAGATGGTTTATGTTCACTGCTATTTTAAGAGCGACGTCCTTGGATTGAAGCTAGTATTGATGAAAGCAATGCACATTACCACCTCCTCAGGAGCTGGAAGAACTCACCCGCAGGAGAAGTACAAAAGCAATGAAAGCACCTGCTCTGAGCCAGAGAGGATGCTCTCTGGAAACATAAGCTGTTTTCTTCTTTAGCTATGCCATCTGAACTACTTAGCAAAGAGCATCTAAGCAAACAAACCATGTTAGATCCCAACATACAGCAAAAGCAGAAAATTCAACAAACACATTTAAGGAGTGTTTAATTATTAATATATTTGCAATAAGATTTGCACAAATCCTATCCAATCACATTTTTACTGTTTATTTTTTCCATTAACTTAAATGTTGTAAGTTCTATAAATTATGAGACTATAAGATCATTTGTAAGAGCTGTTTACAGAATATTAAATTATGCTTCCAAGGCCCTTATTTTCAAACAAATGCTTGCATTCACTAACAAATTATCAGCAAAATTCAATTTTTATATTTGCATGCTATTAATTATGGCAAAACGTTCTAACCTAGAGATCTAGGTAAGATATATGGACTCAAAGATGGTTAAAAGTAAACAAACCATTTTGTGGTTGATCTTGAGAAATAGCACAAACTTGGGAGATGAAATATTCAGTTCCACCTCAGGATTCTTGTAAGTTAAATGATATACTCTACATTATGTTATAATAGTCCCTCTCAGATGCTCTTAGATACAGCCTATATTCATTATTCTCTTTTCGAGAATGTGCCTACTTGCTAAAATGTATGTGTAAGCCAAAATCAATACACGCTCTCTTTTCCTGGTCATTGGTGGATATGGGTAGAGTGGCTGAGTCACCTGATATATACTTTTCCAGCTTAGTTCCAACTAGGCAATGTCCTGCCTTATTGAATCAACCCTCATACTGTAAGCAAGTAACCTTATTGTGGTCTACTTAGTACCATATTGTTTCTGCATCTTTTTGTTTCTGTGATGACTTTGCTGTTTAATATAATGGTAAGTATACTGTGGACATGCAGTCAGTGTTCACAGGCACGAAATGTGGTGTGAATCATTGAGAAAATATCATACTTTCTGTTTATTAGATTAGCTTTGTTAAGTTACATGTTATGGCGCTTTTGGCTGTGAGTTCAATATTTATGAATCAATAATATACATTAAATAAGATGTCTTTAAAGAGTAACACATATAAAACAAGGTTATGTATTTAATGCTTGGCCAAAATGTTTGGATTAAAAGTTACAGAAACCTAACTTTCATTCCCTAGGAGCAAAGGTTAATTATTTGCTAATTCAGTGTTTGAAGTGACATTCTAGAACATGGCTACTGGGCATAAGTGGAATAAATATGCATGTGATATAATATGCCATATATAGAGTAACAGTAGCAAGCACATTATAAATTAATAAGCTTTTGCTGCTTATTGTAATTTTTATATCTTGTGTCAACTTGAGTGGGGCTTCCTGTGGCCAAATATTATTCTGGGTGTGTCTGTGATGGAAGTTATGGATTAGATTGACATTTGAGTAGATACAGTAAATAAAGCAGATTGCCTATCCAAAGGTGAGTGGGCCACATCTGATCCCCTGAAGATGTGAATAGAATAAAATGATTGAGAGGGAATGGTTCCAGCCTGATTGCTTGGAGCTGGTGTGTGGGTCTTGTTTGGCCTCCAGACTTAGCCTTATAGACTGGCTCTTCTTGGATCTCAAGTCTGCCAACTTTCAGATTGGAAATTATTTTGTTGACTCTCCTGAACTGTAGACTTATGGACTCAAACTGGAAACTAAGTATCTGTTCTCCTGGGTCTATCCACTTCAGACAGCAGACCTTGGGACTTGTCAACTTTCATAATTGTGTGAACTAATTCCCTATAATGAATCTCTTATCTATCTTATCTATCCATCTGGCTGTCTATTCTATTGATTTTTTTGTTTATCTGAAAGATACTGATTAATACATTATTATCTCTCCTTTATCTATATATTTATTCATGTATATATAAATATGTTTGCTATACAAGAGAAACATGTGTATGTGTTTGCTCTTGTTATCTCTTCTCCCTCCTAAAAAACATTAAAATGACAGTATTTTAGTATAGACTACAATAAAGTCATAAAGATAATGGCAGTATGGAAGTGAACCAGATTGTGAAGAATTTATGGATGACTTCACACAAATTGAATTTTGTTGACAGACAAACTAGAAGCAACAAGTTCTAGCCCACTGCACTGACAAGACAATGATGTAGCTTTTCTTCTCAGGAGAGATCCCTAAAAATCCTCGTCTCAATGCTAAAGTGGTGTAAAAAAGCCAGAAGTTGGAAAGCAATGATACAGCAGTGAACAGTGGTTGAAAGTGAAGATCTGCTCAAAATAAATCATTGCCAAGGAGGCAGTGTTTGTGTGTTGGCATTCCTCAGCAGACTTTTACCTAAAGAGAGGAAATGGCAGATGGACAAGAGGGAACTCAGATCCCACGTATGAAAGAGAACAAACCACATAGGCAGGATTGAGTCTAATCAAAAGGGGGAAAGAACGGGACTGCAGAGGAAACATATATCAATATCCTTAGTAGATTAACTTAACCATCAGTTCATATGTGAGAGTAAACAGTAAGGAATGCCAAACATATAGTGAGAACAAACAACACACAAAAGAGAGAATATGATGAATAAACTGATCAAGGAACTCTATCTAGATAAAATAACAATAAATTAGGGCAAAAAGAATTTTTTTTAAAAAGTGCTTGAAAGATAAGTTCTGGGATGTAATGTATAGCATGGCGACAGAGTTGACAATACTATATAGTATATTTGAAAAGCTAAGTAACTATGAGAGCAGAATTTAAAATTTTTCCGGAGAAGACAAAGAATTAGAATTATGTGAGGTCTTCCCTGGTGACTCAGTGGCAAAAAACCTGCCTGCAGTGCAAGAAACCCAGATTTGATCCCTGGGTCAGGAAGATCCCTTGGGGAATGAAATAGCCACTGACTCCAATATTCTTGGCTAGAAAATCCCATGGACTGAGGAGCCTGGCAGGCCACAATCTTGGGGTCTCAAAGATTGGATATGACTTAGCACTTTGTTGGACACACAAGCACAAGGTAACAGATGGCAACTAAACTTGCTGTAGTGATTGCTTTGCAATATATACACATATAAAATCATTATAGTGCACACCTTCAAGTAATATGATGTTACATGTCAAATATATCTCAATAAAAGGAGAGAAAAGTGGCTGAGATGATGCTGATTATGTTGGTGATGAGAAAAACAATAATATTAAGAAACATATTAAGAGAAATAAGAAAAAGTTTTGTACTATTAAAGAAAAGAATAGTACTAGGAAATAGGAACACTAGAAAACAAGCTCTTTAAAATAAAAAAAAAATGATTTCAAAAATATGACAAATGTATAGAAGGATACAAATTAAAATCCATGAAATCATCTTCTTGCCAAAAAGTAAACTAAATGAGAAGATATGGAATATATAAAAGCTAATTCTCACAAAAATACATAGAATTAGATACACAATTCCTATAACAGGTATTATAGAAGGAGACTATAGAAGGTAAACAATAAATCAACAGATAATAGAAATTTCAGAGGCCCTATTGTTCTTTGGAAGAAAAGCTATGACAAACCTAGCCATTGTATTAAAAAGCAGAGACATCACTTTGCTGACAAAGGTCCATAAAATCAAACAGATCTGAGAACTGGACCATAAAGAAGGCTGAGCAGCAAAGAGTTGATACCTTCCAACTGTGGTGCTGGAGAAAACTCTTGAGAATCCCTTGGACTAGCAAGGAGATCAAATCAGTCAATCTGAAAGGAAATCAACCCTGAATATTCTTTGGAAAGACTGATGTTGAAGCTGAAGCTCCAATACTTTGGCCACCTAATTTGAAGAGCTGACTCACTGAAAAAAGATGCTGATGCTAGGAAGGATTTAGGGCAGGAGGAGAAGGGGACAACAGAGAATGAGATGGCTGGATGGCCTGACTGATTCAATGGACATGAGTTTGAGCAAACTGTGGGAAATAGTGAAGACAGAGAAGCCTGGTGTGCTGCAGTCCATGGGATTCAAAGAATTGGGTTGTCTTAGCTACTGAAAAAAAAAAAAAAGTAAATAAATAAATACCTGAGTACTATTAATGAATTTCAGTGGAGGGAGGACTAACAAATAAACAGTTACGACCATGATTCCCCAGTGACCCAGTGTGAGGGCTTCAGTTGTGTCCAACTCTTTTTTGTACCAAAGCCCTAGGTACTGTAGCCTACCAGACATCTCTGTCTATAGAATTCTCCAAGCAAGAACACTGGAGTAGGTTGCCATTTCTTTCTCCAGGGGATCTTCCCAAGCCAGGGATCAAACTCATGTCTCTATGCATTGGCAGGCAGTCTTTACTACTACAGATTTTTTTTCTGTTGACTACTGTCAGTACTATTGTCAATACTGACTATTCTTTACCTGAGTCAGCTGGGATATCATATTGGATTTTAAATTGCAAAATTTTAGTGGTAAAAAATTTTACAGCTGGAATTCAGTAGATAGAAAAACAATCAAGTGTAAAGCTAACTAAACAAATCTGTAAAATGTATGAAGATATTATGTAAGTGTGGTATCTAGCTTAAAAAATTAAAAACAAAGAGAGAAAATTTCAGAAAAATTGAATTAAAAAAAATACAACTGAAAGGAATATGAGGATGATTCTTGTGCCATATGTCAATAAATAATTTTGTTCAAATTCCAACAGAAATCTGGCCAATCACAAGGAGAGCATCTTCAAGAATAAAGTGGATTTTTTATCTAAATAAAAGAAATAAAAAGCTACATAATTGTCATAGAATAATTGATTGAGATGACAACAAATTTCAAAAAGGGCACGCAATTATTATTCAATAAAAATTTAAACATTTGGCATGGATGTAAACATTAATGAATATATATATATAAAAGCAACCAAATGAATAAATAAAAGCATAGACTATGAGGCAAGACAGATAAGTATTAGCACAGAAAATTAAAATCTCTATCTTTCATAGAGAAGAGTGATATTTTATGGTTATCAAATAAAAACACTATAACATTAATTATTATATTGCTAATACTATAAATATTAGGACACATTGTATACAAGATTGTTGCTCCCCAAAACTCTATGCTGAAGTTCTAATCCCAAGTACATCAGAATGTGACTCTATTTAGAAGAAAAGGCCTTTATGGTGGTAATTACTCAATATGAGGTTTTTAGATTCGGCTCAGAACTAAAAAGCCTCTTGATGAACGTGAAAGAGGAGAATGAAAAAGTTGGCTTATAGCTCAACATTCAGAAAGCTAAGATCATGGCATCCAGTTCCATCACTTCATGGGAAATAGATGGGGAAACAGTGGAAATAGTGTCAGACTATATTTTTGGGGGCTTCAAAATCACTGCAGATGGTGATTGAAGCCATGAGATTAAAAAATGTTTACTCCTTGGAAGGAAAATTATGACCAACCTAGACAGCATGTTAAAAAGCAGAGACATTACTTTGCCAACAAATGTCCCTCTAGTCAAGACTATGGTTTTTGCAGTGGTCATGTATGGATGTGAGAGTTGGACTATGAAGAAAGCAGAGTGTCAAAAAATTGATGCTTTTGAACTGTGATGTTGGAGAAGACTCTTGAGAGTCCCTTGGACTACAAGGAGATCCAAGCAGTCCTTCCTAAAGGAGATCAGTCCTGGGTGTTTATTGGAAGGACTGATGCTGAAGCTAAAATTCCAGTACTTTGGCCACCTCATGCTAAGAGTTGACTCATTGGAAAAGACCCTGATGCTGGAAGGGATTGGGGACAGGAGGAGAAGGGGACGACAGAGGATGAGATGGCTGAATGGCATCACCGAATCGATGGACATGAGTTTGGGTAAACTCCAGGAGTTGGTGATGGACAGGGAGGCCTGGTGTGCTAAGATTCATGGAGTTGCAAATGGTCGGACACGACTGAGCGACTGAACTGACTAATCCAGTAAGCTCAGTGCTCAGTCCTATCTGACTCTTTGCGACTCAATGGACTGTAATCCACCAGGCTCCTCTGTCCGTGAGATTTTCTAGGCAAGAATACTGGAGTGAGTAGCCATTTCTTTTCCAGGAGATCTTTCCCATCCAAGGAATGAATGCACGTCTCCTGCGTCTCCTGCATTGGCAGGCAGTTTTATTTATTTATTTATTCTTTTTTTTTTTTTTTTTTTTACCACTAATCCAGTATGACTAGTTTTTTTTTACAAGAAGAAATATAGATGTCGATAAGTATAGATTATAGATTGAAGACAGGGAGAATACTTCTCTACAAGCCAAGTAGAAAGCCCTGGAATGAACCCTTCGATCACAGCTCTCAGATGGAAACATCCTGCTGACACCTCAATCTCAAATTTCTAGCATCTAAAACTGTAAGAAGCTAGCAATGTTTGTTGTTCAAGCCAACCAGGCTATGGTACAAAAGTCTTATCAAAATGGGAGCAAATAAGAATGGAATCTGTATGATTACATCTAAAATAAGCCTGGATATAATGTCTTTGTGGTTTTAACATCTCTCTCCACCCACATCTCCTTCATCTCCATCTGCATCTCCATTTGCATCTGAACTTGTATCTGCTTCTTCATCTCCATCTCTATTACTTATGTATACATTTGTCAATAACTGGTGGAGGTGGAGCTGACATTACAGTGCTAAGCAAAAATGAGCTGAGCTAAAGAACCATTTTTTTTATCATTATAGGTAGGTTTAATAATGATGAAAATCCTTCAACATTTAAGTAATTTGCACAGTATCATCTTAAAAGCTTTTTTCATTTTCTCTTTAGATCTACTTCCCATAATCTTCTTTGTTTTGTTTGATAAATATTATTTTAGTTTCCTCTCAGAATTTATGATCAGAAAAATCTGTTATAAATGCAATATGAAAACAAACTGAAACTGGTTCTACTTGTTGATATATTAAGTAATTAAATTATTTTATTTAGAAATATACTACTCAGAATGATTATTTTCCAACTTCTGAAGTTTCCTTTTAGACACTGACATGATAAAACTTTTCACATTGTATTTTAATAACAAGGTAATCTTTAGTTGCAATTACCCTTTGGTGATATTTCATATATATCATACTAATAAATGATCTTAAATTTTCCCATATAGTTGATTTCAAAGGAGTCACAACAATAATTTTTAATGTAATATAATTTGAGTCTTTCAACATCTTTGTGTTATTTTCACAATTAATATTGCTTTAAGTTTAAACATACTATATTTAAGTTTAAACATACTTTTCTAAAATCAAAAGTCCAAAAGTTACTTAAAGTGTTAGTATGAGGAGAAAATGTATCAGCAGTTGTATGTATTATAAAGTAATATAAAATACCAACTATGTAATGCTATTCCAAGTAATTTTAATAAATGATGTTTCCCTTGAATAAGTATAATCTCAAATATCTGACTGGCAACATGGCATTATAAAGCAACTATCCTATAATTAAAATTTTTAAAAAAATTTAAAATCTCTGATTGGTTATTGTAAAAATAATACAATTATTATAAAACGTGGAATCAAATGTACCAAAAGTTGTTACTATGCTTACTTTTACACACCGTTAGTGAAAAATATTTTTGTTCCTTTTTAATCCTGATTTTAATAATTAAAATGAAATTTAGATTAATTTATTGAAATTTATGATTTTCACCCCTAAAAAGTGAAAATATTAGTCTCTCAACCATGTCTAACTCTGTGTGACCCATGGACTATAGCCCACCAGGCTCCTCTGTCCATGAGATTGTCCAGGGAAGAATACTGGAGTGGATAGCCATTCCCTTTTCCAGAGGATCTTCCTGACCCAGGGATTGAACCTGGGTCTCCTACATTGCAGGAGATTCTCTGCCATCTGAGCTACCAGGATCACTCCTAAAAATGCACTGCCAATTGTAATCTGATCAAATCCAAAGATTGTACTGGTAATACTTTTCCTTTCATTCATATAGTCTCTGAAGACCTCAAATGCTCATATCGTCACTTCTGTTGATCCTCACAAATCTCTCTCAGTTATACAGGGTAAGGATTACTTTCTGTTTTGTTTCATGAGGAGTGGTAAACATGATTTGAGAATTATATGTGGTAGGAGGAAAACTGTAAGAAGCGAATGTGTGAGTTTGGAGACTGCTGTTTGATGTATATGTAGAAAAGATGAGGTAAATTTCAAAATGATAAAGGAAGAGATGCAAGGAGTGTTCTCCAGGACTCTCTCTCTCTCTCTCTCTCTCTATATATATATATATTTATATACACACACACATATATATATATTTATAAATGTACATACATAGTGGTAAAGAATCCACTTGCCAATGCAGGAGATGCAGGAGACACCGGAGATATGGGTTTAATCCCTGCATCAGGGTGATCCCCTGGAGGAGGAAATGACACCCCACTCTAGTATTCTTATCAGAAGAATCCTATGGACAGAGGAGCCTGGTGGGCTACAGTCCTTGGGGTTGCAAAGAGTCAGACATGACTGGGAGTGAGCACAGACATACATCAATATGTATCATATATTTATAAATTATGCATATATATTTGAATTAGTATACATGTTAGAATAAAAACAAACAAAAAAATCCTGCTATGGTCTGAATGTGTGTGTTTCTCCCCAAATTCATACATTTGTGCATTGAAATTCTAATGCCCAATGTGATATTATGGGTTAAGGTATTTAGGAGATACTCAGATGCAGGCTACAAAGAATGAGATGGTTGGATGGCATCATCGACTCAATGGACAAGAGTTTGAGCAAAATCTGGGAGATACTGAAGCACAGGGAAGCCTGAGGGGCTGTGATCTCTGGGTCACAAAGTGTCGGGCACAACTGAGAGACTGAAGAACAACAGGCCATGGGGGTGGAACGCTCGTGAATGTGATTAGTGATTTTATAAAACAGACTGAACAGAACGGCCCAGCCTTATCTGCCCCTTGAGGCTATTACTTGAAGTCTGTGACCCAGAAAAGAGCGCTTGCTGACCATGCTGGCCCTGATTGCAGACTTCGAGCCTCAAGAAATGTGAGAAAGAAACATTTACTGTTTGCAGGCCACCCAGTCTGTGGTATTAATATTTTGTTATTGTAGCCTGAATGAATTAAGGCAATGCCTAACCATTTTAATAAGAAATAAACCCTGTCTATTCAAAGCATAATGAGACCATTTGCATGAACTTTTTGAGTGTGGCATCATAAACATTAAAATCAGGATTTAAGCAATGGATTATCTGAAAGGAAACTTTAAAGAAATAAATTTATATGTTTGATGAGTATCTTAATAAGAGTTGTGTAGTTTTGTTTTGAGTTTAATAAACTCAAAGTGTAAAACAATGTTCTGGGAGCCTGCAAATTATTTTCTAACACTGGCTCTTATATCATACAAGGCCTAATTCGCTGATTTCAAGTCTGGACTCTAGGGGTTGGTGTAATTTGTCACCATTTCATCTTGAAAAATGGACAAAATAGAAGTTTGGAGAGAAGCAAGTATGAGTGGTGTGGCAGGAAGTTAACATCATGGATTAGACTCTAATATTAGTTGAGTTAATGGTAATCGTTCTTCCTATTAGATCATATAATCAAGATGCATCGCTAAATTAATATGTAAGCAATACAGAGCCATCCAATCTTTTATAAGCCTCTCATTTCAGTACTTTTGGAAGCCAATTTCCATATTCATTTCACTAGTTCCAGTAAATGAAATTGAAGTACTACAATTTATCCCTGACTAACACATTTGGTATTAAATATGTTCTTGGAGACAACTGTAACAAAATATCACATCTGAAATTAGTATTTCTGGGGCTGTTTTCAAGATGCCAAAATAATTACAATTTTTGTATTTTGTCTGATTCTGATTTTTATATCTGTCTTTATGCTAATGTTGTTCACATAGTTTACTTAACATCTGTAAAATTGTGTTGTTTAATAAAAAGATGTAATTTTTATAAATAAGCAGTCTTTCAATGGAAAGAACAATGCCAATTGCTGTGGACTGCATTGTTGTCTACCCACATACACAGACATATATATATATATTTAATAAATGCATATATTTATATGCATATTTATAATATATTTATATCATATAAACTCAACAAATGATCTTGAGTTATCATAAAAAATGTATTTGAATAGAATTAGATTTTTAAGCTTAAATTTGTCTATTTGATGTCTAGTTATATTTGATTGCTTCATGAAAATATAATATTTTATTATACTATTAAATTTGTATAACACCAATTGTTTTATTTCAAATAATGAATATAGGCAAAGATTTAATGCAAAGAAAATATGTATATTATTTATGACCTGATTCACTACTGATGCATAATGATAGTGTACTATTCTATATTATAATCAATAATTATAGCATATATATTATTTATATAAGTACATATATTATTAAGAAAAAACTAGGTGACCTTGGGCTTCCCAGATGGTGTAGTGGCAAAGAATCTGCCTGCCAGTTCAGGAGGCACAAGAAGCATTGGTTCAATCCCTGGGTCGTAAAGAACCTCTGGAGTAGAAAATGGCAATCCATTCCAATATTCTTGCCTGGAAAATCCCATGGACAAAGGAGCCTGGTGGGTTACAGTCTGTGGAGCCACAAAGAGTAGGACACAACTGAGCATGCAGATGAACTTATCTGCTTAGATTTTTTTATTGGAAATTTGTATTTCAAATATTGTAGGTGATAAATAGTACATGTTTGTACTGGCCAACAATTATTTAAAACTAAAAGTGAGCTGCAAAGTGTAAAGGTCTGGGACTATCCATTTACTCACCTTTATAACTAATGTATGATGTGTGTGTGTCATGCACTAGATAATATGCACTGATTGGGTGGGTATGATTTGCCAGGAATTCATCCCTCCTTTATACTTTAGTTTCACAGCAATTTTGTAAGAGGTAGCACTCTATTCCTCTCTACAGAAGAAGAAAAAGAAGAGAAAAACAAAGACAATTTTCTCTGACGGCAAAGAACACTTTGACATCAAAGTAATCACAGTCATAATTTATATATATTTTGAAATATTAGATACCTTATTAAGTCCATAATGGATTTGTTAATACTTAAGACAAATATGTGATATATTATCTACCATGTTCTTTGAGGAGAGTGAAAACTCTTGTATTATATGACTAAGATACCTAACTCCTGTTACTGGGATAACAGGCTAATACATAGATACCCTTGGTGGCTCAGAGCTTAAAGCGTCTGCCTCCAATGCGGGAGACCTGGGTTCGAACCCTGGGTCGGGAAGATCCTCTGGAGATGGAAATGGCAATCCACTCCAGTATTCTTGCCTGGAGAATCCCATGGATGGAGAAGCCTAGTAGGTTACAGTCCATGGGGTCGCAAAGAGTCGGACACGACTGAGCGACTTCACCTTCATCTTCACATTCACACAGATACCTAAGAGATATAATCAGATATAATGAAATTAAAGTACTACAATTTATCCCTCATTAACACATTTGATATTTGATATGCTCTTGGAGACAACTGTAACAAATATCAAACCTGAAATTAGTATTTCTGGGGCTGTTTTCAAGATGTCAAAACAATTGCAATTGTTTATATTTTGTCTGATTCTGATTTTCATTTCTGTATTTGAACTACTGTTGTTCACAGAGTTTACTTAGCATCTGTAAAATTATGTTGTTTAATAGAAAGGTATCATTTTCATAAATAAGCATTTATGCATGAATAAGAAAATTCTGAAAGAGATAGGAATACCAGACCACCTGACCTGCTTCTTGAGAAACCTATATGCAGGTCAGGAAGCAACAGTTAGAACTGGACATGGAATAACAGACTGGCTCCAAATAGGAAAAGGACTACATCAAGGCTGTATATTGTCACCCTGCTTATTTAGCTTCTATGCAGAGTACATCATGAGAAACGCTGGGCTGGAAGAAGCACAAGCTGGAAATAAGATAAGATTGCTGGGAGAAATATCAAGAACCTCAGACATGCAGATGACACCACCCTTATGGCAGAACGTGAAGAGGAACTAAAAAGCCTCTTGATGAAAGTGAAAGAGGAGAGTGAAAAAGTTGGCTTAAAGCTCAACATTCAGAAAATGAAGATCATGGCATCTGGTCTCATCACTTCATGGGAAATAGATGGGGAAACAGTGAAAACAGTGTCAGACTTTATTTTTTTGGGCTCCAGAATCGCTGCAGATGGGATTGCAGCCATGAAATTAAAAGATGCTTACTCCTTGGAAGAAAAGTTATAACCAACCTGCTGCTGCTGCTGCTGCTAAGTCACTTCAGTCATGTCTGACTCTGTGCGACCCCATAGACGGAAGCCCACCAGGCTCCCCCATCCCTGGGATTCTCCAGGCAAGAACACTGGAGTGGGGTGCCGTTTCCTTCTCCAATGCATGAAAGTGAAAAGTGAAAATGAAGTCCCTCAGTTGTGTCTGACTCCTAGTGACCCTGTGGACTGCAGCCTACCAGGCTCCTTCATCCATGGGATTTTCCAGGCAAGAGTACTGGAGTGGGGTGCCATTGCCTTCTCCGTAACCAACCTAGATAGCATATTTAAAAGCAGAGACATTACTTTGCCAACAAAAGTCCGTCCAGTCAAGGCTATGGTTTTTACAGTGGTCATGAATGGATGTGAAAGTTGGACTGTGAAGAAAGCTGAGTTGCAGAAGAATTGTTGCTTTTGAACTGTGGTGTTGGAAAAGACTCTTGAGAGCCCCTTGGACTGCAAGGAGATCCAACCAGTCCATTCTGAAGGAGATCAGCCCTGGGATTTCTTTGGAAGAAATGATGCTGAAGCTGAAACTCCAGTACTTTGGCCACCTCATGAGAAGAGCTGACTCACTGGAAAAGACCTTGATGCTGGGAGGGACTGCGGGCAGGAGGAGAAAGGGATGATAGAGGATGAGATGGCTGGATGGCATCACTGACTCGATGGACGTGAGTCTGAGTGAACTTCAGGAGTTGGTGATGGACAGGGAGGCCTGGCGTGCTGCGATTCATGGGGTCGCAAAGAATCGGACATGACTGAGCGACTGAACTGAACTGAAGCATTATTTACATAAATAAGCTTATAAAGTTAAACTTACATATTTTTATGCTTAATCAATTAAAGTGAAAGTATTAGTCAGTCAGTTGTGTCTGATTCTTTGATACCCCCATGAACTATAGCCCACAAAGCTCCTCTCTGCATGGAATTCTCCAGGCAAGGAAACTAGATGGGTGACCATTCCTATCTCCAGGGGATCTTCCTAACCCAGGGATCGAACTCAGGTCTCCTGCATTGTGGGCAGATTCTTTACCATCTGAGTTATGAGGGAACTAAACTGCTTGGTAAAAAGTGTTGATGTTTTGGTCTCACGCCTTGAAATATTAAACAGTAGCTTTGATAGATTTGCCCCCAAATCTGGATGTTTATTTAAGAACCTATGTGATGATTGATTCATGTAGTTAATGGACCATATTTATGAGCATTATAGATGAAGTTTTTTTCTGTATTATCAACTTGGGAGCTAGCCCTCAGATCCTTCTCAGTTTGCATTCTCTTGGGCTACTGGGCAGAGTCAGTGAATTTATTTGTCCAAATCATTCATGTTTTAGTGAAAGGAAAGTGGTCTTTCAGGTATTTATATCATATCATAGTGAATGAATATAGCTTACAAGATATGATGCTTTCTTTATTTTTCCTTCCTCCTTCATGTTTTATTATTCCTTAATGCCTGATATCTCCACTTGTTACTGTTGTTTAGTTGCCAAGTTGTATCCAACTCTTTGTGACCACATGAATTATAGCCCACCATCCTTCTCTGTCCATGGAATTTCCCATGCAAGAAGACTGGAATGGGTTGCTATTTCTTTCTCCAGGGGATCTCTCTGACCCAGGGATGGAACCTGCATCTCCTGTATTGGCAGGAAGATTCTTTACCACTGATCCACCTGGGAAGCCCATCTCTACTTACATAACTCAATTATATTACATTAACATCAGTTTCAGAAATTCTATTTATTCACTTCTAGTATCTCTTATTTCCTATAACTGATTAACCATCAGATTAAGATTAATTTGTAGAGAGAGAGTTGGACTATAAAGAAAGCTGAGCGCTGAAGAATTGATGCTTTTGAACGGTGGTGTTGGAGGAGACGCTTGAGAGTCCCTTGGACTGCAAGGAGATCCAACCAGTCCATCCTAAAGAAGATCAGTTCTGGGTGTTCGTTAGAAGGACTGATATTGAAGCTGAAACCCAATACTTTGGTCACTTGATGAGAAGAGCTGACTAATTGGAAAAGATCTTGATTCTGGGAAAGATTGAGGGCAGAAGGAGAAGGGGACGACTGAGGATGAGATGATTGGATGGCATCATTGACTCAAGAGACATGGGTTTGGATGGACTCTGGGAGTTAGTGATGGACAGGGAGGCCAGATGTGCTGCGGTTCATGGGGTCACAGAGTCAGAAACGACTGAGCAACTGAACTGAACTGAACTGAACTGCCATTCTAATCAGGAAAACGTTCTTCCCTCTTGGAGGTTTGGCCTAGCACCCTCTTAATGTGTCCCATGGCATCTGGAAGGCAGTGTTTTTGGAGCACTTGTTTCACTATATGGCTGTTGTTAGCTTACTGTCATTATCCTTTCCAACCTGCAAAAATCCAGTCATTTCTACACCCCCAACAATTCTCACAGTGAATTGTGCATGGCAAAATATAATTTCTTTTATTTTTGTTTATATCTATTAAAGTCTAATTGACAGGCAATACTATATTAGTTTCAGGTGTACAACCTAGGGCTCAATATGTTTATAAATTATACTTTGTTTAGAATTAATACAAAATAATGGCTATATTTCCCTGTAATGTACAATACATCCTTATTGCTTCTTTCTTTCTTTCTGCCTAGGGCGGGTCCTTGTTGCTGCACAGGCTTTCCTCTAGTTGTGGCGAGCGGGGACTACTCTCTAGCTGTGGCGAGAGAGCTTCTTATTGCCGTAGCTTCTCTTGTTGCAGAGCGCTGGCTCTAGGGCTCCACAAGCTTCAGTAGTTGAAGCAAATGGATTCGGAAGTTGCATCTCCCTGGCTCTACAGCACAAGCTCAATAGTTGAAGCACTCAAGCTTAGTTGTTCCAAGGCATGAGGGATCCTCTCAGATCAGGGATTTCCCAGATCATGGATCCAACCCATGTCTCCTGCACTGGCAAGTGTTTTCTTTATCATTGACCCACCAGGGAAGCCCCTGCTTATTTATTTTACACATACTAGTTTGTATCTTTAATACCCTCCCCCTCTGCTGATAGCCTGCAGTTTGTTCTCTACATCTGTGAGTCTGCTTTGTTTTATTACAGACATTTATTAGTTGGTTTTTAAATAAATGAAATTTTTATGTTAGTGGCTTCTTTTAGTTTAGGATTGACCATTTTGGGGGGATTATGTTTTCAACTTTTTATGTGCTTTCCAGAAGCCATTTAAAACTTCATAAACTTACTACCTAGTCAAAGTTATGGTTTTTCCAGTAGTCAGGTATGGATGTGAGAGTTGGACTGTGAAGAAATCTGAGCACCTAAGAATCGATGCTTTTGAACTGTGGTGTTGGAGGAGACTCTTGAGAATCCCTTGGACTGCAACGAGATCCAACCAGTCAATCCTAAAGGAAATCTGTCCTGAATATTCATTGGAAGGACTGATGCTGAAGTTGAAACTCCAATACTTTGGTCACCTGATGTGAAGAGTCATTTGATTACAAGAATCAGGAAATATTAAACAACAACAACAACAACAACAACAAAACCTACTGAAGTAAGAGTAGATTATCTACTGTAAGAGGTGGGGAGAAAAAAGATCCAGAGAGATGTGGCAACTGAACAGGCCCTTCAGTACAAGCGTGATGAAAGGATCAGCAGCAGGAGGCAAAGGATGGAGCCAAGGCTCTCAGGATGGTCTGCACTGGAACTCCTCTGTGGCTCTTTTGTGGATTTTCTAGAAACAGAAAGACATTCTCCTGGCCTTTTTCCAGCATTGCCCCTTGCTGGCAAGTGGACAGCAGGGAGCCAGCCATCAGCACTCAATCGTTACCACCACAGATCTTCAACAGGATCCTCCAGTGTTCTCCTTAAGTATTTCCCAAGAGGCCATGGTATAGCAACTTGCCATAGAGACACTTGCACTTCAATCTGATGTCCAGGAGACTGATCTCACTGAGAGACTCCAGGATGTGAATGCATATGCATGAAGCCAGCATTTAAAAAAGTCTTTATGTTTGTAAAGCACAACAACTTATTTTGTTTTCCTTTATACTTCAAATGTTGCCTGATATAAATCATGGTTCAGAGGTAAGAGAAACAAGAAAGAAAAAGCTTTTATTTTCTGACCAAGAGATGAATACAACTTTAGCCTACACAGTTCATGTTTTGGAATAACTTATGTCATGGACAACTTAGCTCAAGTTTTTCTTAGATTAATCACCTAGTAGTATTGATAACTATAAGTCTGTCAAAACTTGAGAAAAAAACTTTAAAAATTCAATAGTATTTCATAAGCAGATGATAGAAAAGATATAATGCTTATGACAGATCATTAATTTTTTTTTATTTCTAAATACTTTAGAATATTTATATGATAGGAAAGATCAAAAGTTATGGACATTTCTTATTTACTTCAGAAGTTATTGACCACATAATTTTATTTTCTAAATCAATATTGGAATAGTGTAGGCAAATTTAAAGTACACTTTCCTGAGGGTTCTCTTTAAAAGATACAAGCATTTTTTGAGAATCTCACAATTAAACAAAAAATTTTATTTTTCTTGCTAATCAGATTTTCTTTTAAACAATTGTTAAGGAAATCCCTCAGAATATATTCAATATTTTTATTTCTACTTCTAAATTATGTCTTTAATTTTTATATCACATGCAATTTTAAATTTGAATATTAGCATTATTAAAATTGACATTTTTTAAAGTTACAATGTACATCATAGTGACTATATTTAATGATACTGTATTATATACCTGAAAGTTGCTAAGAAAGATCTTAAATGTTCTTACCACAGAAAGGAAATGGTAATTAAGTAACTTGATGCAGGTGGTAGCTAGTACTAAGGTAGTAATGATTTTGCAATCCATAAATGCATAAATGCATTAAATAAACATATTGTGGATCTTAAACTTGCACTGTTTTATATAAATTATATCTAAATAAAACTGGAAAAATTAAAAAAAATTGTATTTTCATAAAGGTAACTGAGAAAGCCTAAGGCAAAGACAAGTGCTGGATTTCAAAAAAGAGAATGTAACATTCATACAACATCTTCCAATTTTCAACATATGTAAAAACAGCATAGCAAAAAGGCACCAGAAGTACCTAGTACCATAAACAGAATATGCTCAGATATTTAGAACCAACTGTACCACAGCTTGTTCATCTGAAGACCCAATTCTATGAGATTGTATTTTTAGTAAGTAGAATATCCCTCCCACACACACCAGGGATGTCTACCTTCTAATCTCTAAAACCTGTGAATATATTCTTTTACATAGATAAAGTGATCTAGCAGATGTGGTTATATTAAGGCTGAAATGGGTGAGATTATTCTGGCTTGTCAGGGTAGGGCCAGTATAATCCAAAGTGTCCTTATCAAAGGAAATCAGGAGGGTAAAAGTCAGGAAAAAGGAAGAAGCAGAAGTCAGAGTGATGTGGAGCCATGAGCCAAGAAATTTAGGCAGCTTCTAGCAGCTGAATAGAGCAAGGATGTAGTCTTTCCTAGAGCACCTGAAAGGAAGATCATCCTGCCAACCACTTGATTTTAGAAGTTTTAAACTCCAGAACTGTAAGATTGTAGATCTGTGTTATTTTAAGGTACTAATTTTGTGATAGTTTAAGCAGTGGTGTAAAGCAAATAAACTGTTAAAGTACAAGATAGTATAAACATTAGAGCCATGTATTAGGGACAGGAAATAATTATTCACCACAAATAGAGAAAAGTGCATGGCCAAAAAAAATAGAACACCCAGCACAGCCAAAAAAAAAAAAAGGCATAATAATATTATAAAAAAGAAGGAACAGACATACTCAGCTGATTAAAAATAAAGTACTCAGCTGATTAAAAATAAAAGAGAGGTCATAAGATTTAGGATTGGCCATAAATTTAATCACCAGTGTCCTTCTAAGAAGAGACAAAGACACACAGATACACAGGGATAATGACATGTGGAAATGGGGCAGATTGCGTGATGCATCTGCTTGCCATGGACTGTTATGCAACACCAGTGGTGGGAGAGAGGCCTGGGAACATGTTATCCCTCAGAGTCAACAGAAGAAATCAATCTTGTTGACACTGTGTGACTTCAGAGTTCTAGCCCTAGAACTGTGGGAGAAGAAAACTTCGATGCAAACCACTCAGACTGTGGTATTTTATTACAGCAGCCACAGAAAACAAGTACAATACCCTTGATCTAAACTTTACCACGAGTATTTTCACCCATTAAGCACTTTACTTGGCACTAGCCCTTGAACAAAGCCTGGCAATTCAAGCATGTATTAGACTGAAATATTTTTGTCGTTGAAAACTCACTTATATCTCATTGCTTACTTTTTGAGAACTAAAGTGTGTGCATGCTAAGTTGCTTCAGTCATGTCTGACTCTTTCTGACCCTATGGACTGTCGCCCATCAGGCTCTTCTGTTGATTAGATTCACCAGGAAAGAATGCTGGAGTGGGTTGCCATAACCTCTTCCAGGGGATCTTCCTAACCCAGAGATCAAACCTCCATCTCTTTTTGTCTCCTGCATTGGCAGGTGGGTTCTTTGCCACTGGTGCCCCCTGGGAAGCCCTTTTGGGAACTAACAGAAGTCAGCTATTCTGAACTAACATGTCTCTAAACATTTATTGTGTCTTTATTCACTTTCATTTCTACTTGCAAAATGACACCTCCTCTCCCCATTTTTCTCTGAGCTCATTTTTTGAGTAATATTTTGTAAGATGCAGCCTATAGTAACCAGTATTTTTTCCACCTAAACTTCTTTTTTCCAACATTTATCCCTTTCTGAGGTATATAGGAAGTATATTTCATACTGTCAGTTCAGCTCAAGACAATAAAATAGTATTTTGTCACAGCATTACATTAAAACATGTTCCCAGCCTCAATGATAATGTTCCTTGCTGCTTATTCCTCACAAGATGGAAGGATTGAGAGAGTTTTCTCAGGTTTCCCTTATAAAGGCACTAATCCATCTGAATGCAGCGTTCCAAAGAATAGCAAGAAGAGATAAGAAAGCCTTCCTTAGCGATGAATGCAAAGAAATAGAGGAAATAGATAGCATATTCCCAGTTGTGGATGGCACTGGTGATAGAAACAAGGTTTGTGTTGTGAAGAGCAATACTACATAGGAACCTGTAATGTTAGGTCCATGAATCAAGGCAAATTGGAAGTGGTCAAACAAGATGACAAGAGTGAACACTGACATTCTAGGAATCAGTGAACCAAGATGGACTGTAATGGGTGAATTTAACTCAGATGGCCATTATATCTACTTCTGTGGGCAAGAATTCCTTAGAAGAAATGGAGTAGCCATCATAGTCAACAAAAGAGTCAGAAATGCAGTACTTGGATGCAGTCTCAAAAATGACAAAATGATCTCTGTTTGTTTCCAAGGCAAACCGTTCAATATTACAGTGATCCAAGTCTATGCCCCAATGAGTAATGCTGAAGAAGCTGAAGTTGAAAGGGTCTATGAATACCTACAAGACCTTTTAAAATTAACACTCCAAAAAGATGTCCTTTTCATTATAGGGGACTGGAATGCAATAGTAGGAAATCAAGAAACACCTGGAGTAACAGGCAAATTTGGCCTTGGAGTACAGAATGAAGCAGGGCAAAGGCTAATAGAGTTTTGCCAAGAGAACACACTGATCATAGCAAACACTCTCTTCCAACAACACAAGAAAAGGCTCTACACATGGACATCACCAGATGGTCAACACTGAACTCAGATTGATTAATTTCTTTGCAGCCAAAGATGGAGAAGTTCTACACAGTCAGCAAAAAAAGACCAGGAGCTGACTGTGGCTCAGATCATGAACTCCTTATTGCCAAATTCAGACTTAAATGGAAGAAATTATGGAAAACCACTAGACCATTCAGGTATGACCTAAATCAAATCCCTATGAGTATACAGTGGAAGTGAGAAATAGATTTAAGGGGCTAGATCTGATAGAAAGAGTGTCAGATGACTATGGACAGAGGTTCATGACATTGTACAGGGGGTAGGGATCAAGATCATCCCCATGGAAAAGAAATGCAGAAAGGCAAAATGGCTGTCTGAGGAGGCCTTACAAATAGCTGTGAAATGAAGAGAAGCAAAAAGCAAAGGAGAAAAGGAAAGATTAAGCATCTGAATGCAGAGTTCCAAAGAATAGCAAGGAGAGATAAGAAAGCCTTTCTCAGCGATCAATGCAAAGAAATAGAGGAAAACAATCGAATGGGAAAGACTAGAGATCTCTTCAAGAAAATTAGAGATACCAAGGGAACATTTCATGCAAAGATGGGCTGGATAAAGGATAGAAATGGTATGGATCTAACAGAAGCAGAAGATATTAAGAAGAGATGGCAAGAATACACAGAAGAACTGTACAAAAAAATACCTTCACGACTCAGATAATCACGATGGTGTGATCACTCACCTAGAGCCAGACATCCTGGAATGTGAAGTCAAGTGGGCCTTAGAAAGCATCACTACAAACAATGCTAGTGGAGGTTATGGAATTCCAGTTGAGCTCTTTCAAATCCTAAAAGATGATGCTGTGAAAGTGCTGCACTCAATATGACGGCAAAATTTGGAAAACTAAGCAGTAGCCACAGAACTGGAAAAGGTCAGTTTCCATTCCAATCCCAAAGAAAGGCAATGCCAAAGAATGCTCAAACTATGACACAATTGCACTCATCTCACACACTTGTAAAGTAATGCTCAAAATTCTCCAAGCCAGGCTTCAATAACACGTGAACTGTGAACTTCCAGATGTTCAAACTGGTTTTAGGAAAGGCAGAGGAGCCAGAGATCAAATTGCCAACATCTGCTGGATCATGGGAAAAGCAAGAGAGTTTCAGAAAAACATCTATTTCTGCTGTGTTGACTATGCCAAAGCCTTTGACTGTGTGGATCACAATAAACTGTGGAAAATTCTTAAAGAGATGGGAATACCAGACCACCTGACCTGCCTCTTGAGAAATCTGTATGCAGGTCAGGAAGCAACAGTTAGAAGTGGCCATGGAACAACAGACTGGTTCCAAATAGGAAAAGTAGTCCATCTAGGCTGTATATTGTCTCCCTGCTTATTTAACTTCTATGCAGCGTACATCATGAGAAACACTGAGCTGGAAGAAGCACAAGCTGGAATCAAGATTGCCAGGAGAAATATCAAGAACCTCAGATATGCAGATGACACCACCCTTATGGCAGAAAGTGAAGAGGAACTAAACAGCTGCTTTATGGAAGTTAAAGAGGAGAGTGGACATGTTGACTTAAAGCTCAACATTCAGAAAACTAAGATCTTATGTCAAGGCTGTATTTTGTCACCCTGCTTATTTAACTTATATGCAGAGTACATCATGAGAAACGCTGGGCTGGAAGAAGCACAAGCTGGAATCAAGATTGCCAGGAGAAATATCAAGAACTTCAGATATGCAGATGACACCACCCTTATGGCAGAAAGTGAAGAGGAACTAAACAGCTGCTTTATGGAAGTTAAAGAGGAGAGTGGACATGTTGACTTAAAGCTCAACATTCAGAAAACTAAGATCATGGCATATGGTCCCATCACTTCATGGGAAATAGATGAGGAAACAGTGGAAACAGTGTCAGATTTTATTTTGGGGGGCTCCAAAATCACTGCAGATGGTAATTGCAGCCATGAAATTAAAAGACGCTTACTCCTTGGAAGGAAAGTTATGACCAACCTAGACAGCATATTCAGAGAAGGCAATTGCACCCGACTCTAGTACTCTTGCCTGGAAAATCCTATGGGTGGAGGAACCTGGAAGGCTGCAGTCCATGGGGTCGCTAAGAGTCGGATATGATTGAGTAAATTCACTTTCAGTATTCACTTCCATGCACTGGAGAAGGAAATGGCATCCCACTCCAGTGTTCTTGCCTGGAGAATTCCAGGGACAGAGTAGCCTGGTGGGCTGCTGTCTATGGGGTCGCACAGATTCGGTCACGACTGAAGCGACTTAGCAGTAGCAGATAGCATATTAAAGAGCAGTGATATTACTTTGCCAACAAAGGTCCATCTAGTCAAGGCTATGGTTTTTCCTGTGGTCATGTATGGATGTGAGAGTTGGACTGTGAAGAAAGCTGGGGCTGAAGAACTGATGCTTTTGAACTGTGGTGTTGGAGAAGAGTCTTGAGAGTCCCTTGGACTGCACGGATATCCAACCAGTCCATTCTAAAGAAGGCCACTCCTGGGTTTTCTTTGGAAAGGCTGATGCTGAAGCTGAAATTCAAATACTTTGGCCACCTCACCCGAAGAGTTGACTCATTGGAAAAGATCCTGATGCTGGGAAGGATTGGTGTAGAGGTGAAGGGAACAACAGAGGATGAGATGGCTGGATGGCATCACCGACTCTATGGACATGAGTTTGGATGAACTCCAGGAGTTGGTGATGGACAGGGAGGCCATGGGGTTGCAAAGAGTCTGACACGACTGCGCGACTGAGCTGAACTGAACTGAGTTTTAGTACCTTTGCAACATCTACTCAAAGAAATTTGCATAGATACCACCATATCTGATAAACAGCAGATAATGCTTCAAACTCTATAGGCATTTTAAACTAAAGTTTGTACTATGTTATTTAGCTGAAGGAACAGTTCTACTTCAACATTCTTTCATTTCAGGGGAAAATTGAACCTCTTTTGTTATTTCATTGAATCGTCATTGTCCATAAGGAAAAATAGTGTAAATTTAGTTGAAACTAAGAGAAAAAAAATATAGTTTGTTAACAGAAAGCATGAATGCAAATGGAGAAAGAGAAGCAATTTGAAGCAATTGGTTTGAAGGAGGTTTAACAAAAAGAGTCTTTCTGTTGTTTGGTTTTTAGTGACAAGAGAAATATATGAGGCAATTATTAAATTAAATATATTAATTTAAACAGTTTAGAACCATGTTGCTTATAAACGGAAACCTTGATTGACATGAATAGACTTTGATATTGCTGTTTGTTTAACCATAAAATGATATGTCACATTTTGTCAAGACATGACTGCAAGTTTTCCATTTTATTAGCCTGATAATTTACTTTTGGATTATTATTATTATTTGGAAAGAGGGAGCCATCATTTCTAATTAGAGGAATCAGCTGCTTTCTTTGGTACTTTTCTTTTTTCTTTATCACTTTAAGGTGTCTAATTATACAGTAGAATTATATTTAAATTTCCAAAACTTAAAATGTATTTTTTCAGAGCATTTGTTAAAAATAGTCACACCTTGTGTATATTAAACTCCCAATGTGAATAATCTGTTTTTAACAAAGGATCAAATATTATGATGATTCATTCAAATCATTTCTTGAAGGAAAGTTACTCAGCTGTGTCCGACTCTTGTGACTCCAGGGGCTGTACAAATATTTCATTATTTTATATATTTTCTATAAACTTCCTGAAGCAAATACATTTTTCATAAAGTGAAAAATAACAGATTAGTAACAATGGAAAAACGTCATGCCTCAACATTAGAAATTGTGTATAAATCCTTAATAATACAGTTAGCACTTGAACAAAGGGGTAAAACTGAACATCCACTTATACATGGATATTTTCAATAGTAAAAAATACAGCACTTCATGGGCCATGCTTGATTGAATCTGTCCAGATATAGAAGAGCTGATTACAAATTATAGGTGGATTAGCTCCTGAGTTTTACAGGGATAAGCAGTACTCAATTTTTTCTTTCTTATATAGGTTATTTCAATGGTATATAATAAATGAAAATAATAGAAACATAGATGACTTTATTATTGCTTTGATTTTTTAAAAATATTAAAATATATTAAAGATAGTGTCTATAGAAATTTAACATTTTAATGGAGTACTTTCTCAAACAAAAGACAACCATATATTTTATGAACATTTATAAAATTTTATTTTCTGTATGTAAAATTACATTTATGAATTTATACATTGTAGTAATTCTGAAAGTATTATAAAGAAAAAGGAACCCACATCTTGTAAATATTTTAAATGTCTTTCAAATAAAATGTTTGTTTATGAATGCTCATAAATAATACTGTATTTTGAATCCTTGAAATCTGTTTTATTTTTTTAATTAGTTTCTTTTTTTTCTAAAGGAATTATCATTTCTAAACTACTCTTTTTATATAGGGAGCCCAGTTCAATTTGCTTTTAATGTTCTGACACATATTTTGTATCCCTCTAGGAATTTAAACACCCATTAAACAAGAGTCTTATACCTACACAGCACTGTAGGTTTCTCATGCTCACAGTCATTAATTTCTCTGTTTCTTTTTAAATTTTGATAAAGTAGATATAACATAAAATTTGCCAAGTTAACCATTTTTAATTGTACATTTCAGTAGTGTTATATGAAAACAATCTCCAGAACTTTTTCATTTTGCAAAATTCAAATTTTAACTCCTTAAATGACTTTTTATTTCCCCCTTTCTATAGCCCCTGGCATCCACCCCTCAACTCTGTCTCTATGAATTTGAATACTTTAGATATCTATAGAAATAGAATTTCTGTTTTGACTGACTTCACTTAGCTTGATTTTGGCAAGATTCATCATTGTTCTAATGTGTCACAATGGCTTTCCTTTCATGGTTAAGCAATGTTCCATTGTATGTATGTACTTCATTTTGTTTATTCATTTATCTCAAGAGGCGTTTGTGTTGCCTTTATATTTTGATTGTTAGAAACCAATATGGCTGCTGAGTAAGCTGCTGTGAAAAAAAGTGTGCAGACATTTTTTTAAAACCCTGGTTTCAGTTCAATATCAAGAAATGGAATTGCTAAATAATAATTTTATATAGTATTTTATATTTTTTTTGAGACACTGTCATACCATTATCCATTGTGGCTGCACCATTTCGTCTTCCCACCATCAGTGCACAGGGGTTCTAATTCTTACACATCTTTACCAACATTCATTATTTTCTTTTTTTTTTTTATAGTAAGTATCCTAATGGGTGTGAGATGATATCTCATTTGGTTTTGATTTAATTTGCCTAGCGATTAGCAATGTTGAATATCTTTTCATGTGCTTGTTTGTTTTCATGGATTTCTTGCATTTGAAAGTGTCTCATTCCTGCTTCTGATCTAAGAAATGCATGATACATGTTAAATTTGTATACACACATACAGACATACATGGGCAGGGAGATTCTTTACCACCATAGCCACCTGGAAAGCCCCTATAGTCAGTCCTAGCTTATTGACAATGATGTTCCTGGCTGGAAAGCCTGAGGCACTGACCTAGGCCATATTTCAGTTCAGTCACTCAGTTGTGTCCAACTGTTTGTGACCCCATGAATTGCAGCACGCCAGGCCTCCCCCATCACCAACCCCCAAAGTTCACTCAAACTCACGTCCATTGAGTCGGTGATGCCATCCAGCCATCTCATCTTTTGTTGTCCCCTTCTTCTCCTGCCCCCACTCCTCCCAGCATCAGAGTCTTTTCCAATGAGTCAACTCTTCACATGAGGTTGCCAAAGTACTGGAGTTTCAGCTTTAGCATCATTCCTTCCAAAGAACACCGAGGAAAGAAAATCCCACAGACATCCCCCTATTTCATCAGGTCCAATGCTGTGGCTACACCAGCCCTTGCAGTTATTATAAAGGTGCATATGCAAAACCATCAGGCAACTTTGAAGAACAAGATTTATTCTTTATAAGTCCTTTTTGTTGTCCCCTTCTTCTCCTGCCCCCACTTCCTCCCAGCATCAGAGTCTTTTCCAATGAGTCAACTCTTCACATGAGGTTGCCAAAGTACTGGAGTTTCAGCTTTAGCATCGTTCCTTCCAAAGAACACCGAGGAAAGAAAATCCCACAGACATCCCCCTATTTCATCAGGTCCAATGCTGTGGCTACACCAGCCCTTGCAGTTATTATAAAGGTGCATATGCAAAACCATCAGGCAACTTTGAAGAACAAGATTTATTCTTTATAAGTCCTGAAGGGTACATGGCATGTTCAAGGGTCACACAATAAGGTTGAGAGGAGAGAGAAGGAATGCAAATCTGGGGCTCTGTCTTTACTGACATCAATGGATGGGGTGTCTAGAGTTTCAAGAGTTCACTCTTTATTGGCAAGTTTAAAGCATTAAAGCTGGAATTAGGACACAAGAAGGTAAACTGGAGTCACTTAGGTCTTCATGCACAGGTCTTTCTAAAAGAGAAACTTCATGGGTGGGTGCAGCTGGTTTCCTAGTTTGTTTTGCTGGAAGTTATGTCATACAGCTGGAAATATATTTATCTTAGATGGATGTTTCTGCAATTAAAACTTGATATCTGGCACTTATGTTACAATAAAAAAGCTTAATGTCAAGCACTGCAATATGAAATAAATGAATTTTAAAATTTCAATATAATGCAATATGGAATTAGAGAACAGATTTAAGTACCCAATGTATTTATTTCATATTTCCAGTGTTTTTCTTGAGTTTTCTTCATATATAAAACATCTCATCTGCATGTAACATTTTATTTTCTGCAATTGTATATCCATTCCATATAACTTTTAAACTCTTGAGGAATTAACATAATTATATCTTTCATCTCAATAGAATTGTGCAGCGAAGTTTTCAGAGTCAGAGTTTTAACAAAATGTGACATTTATTTGCTTGTGAATTTAAGAAAGACACTTCACTCCTGTGTGTACCTGTCACCTACTCTTTCACCCCAAATAATGTGACATAAGTTTAGCTCTATTTGGAATCAACTTGGGCCTTTTACCAAACTCTTCCTAATCTCTAGTCTCTCACTGCCTCTACTCAGATGAGAGTGATGCACTGTCAGTACTGGGACATCTTAATGGCTTAACTCTACCTCTCTTCAGGCTGAACAAGAGGAAAAAAAAAAGCACTTTTAACCTTTTCTTCCTGTTTTCCTGTTGATGATAAAAAAAAAAAAAAAAAACTTAAAGGACTTGGAAAAAAAGTTTACTGTTCCTAGGTACTACAGAATAACTAAATCCCCAAATTCTTTAATAAGCTTTTCCTCATTTCATCAATGTAGCTTTTCAAAATCTTGTTTTTGTTTTTTTTTTTACTACATGTATCATTCTGCAAATTCTTGTGGCAGGGGCCAGTTACTATTATTTTATAAAAAATTATATTTGTGTGCTATTAAACAATTACTTTTAGTCTATTATAACCAATAAAAGCTTTCATATATATTTAGTTTATTATCATTAAAACATGTGCATTGGTGGAACATACATTATTATCCTATTCTGTAATTCAGAAAAGTGAATTTCGTAGAACTAAATGATTCCTTTAAGATTTTTCACTTATACGTGTGTGTGTGTGTACGTGTATTATCTGGTAGGTCAATAAAATGCTTTCTAACAAGTCCAAAAAGTTCAACAAGTAAACATTCACATCAATTGTATGTGTGTGTGTATGTGTGTGTTGGTTTTCCCTGGATTGCACTAACATCATCCTGCTGAGACAAAAATGTCTAAAATATAAAGGAAAAGTAAACTTAGGTAAAATTTATAACATCATACATCTTAGTTTGAAAAACATTACTCATTTGTGTTGTGTGTGATTGTGTACATATATATTTCTCTGTGTGTAAAGTATTTATTGAAATAATCAAGAATATGATTTCCTTCACAACAGTAGGCTATAGAAACAGTATATACAGCAATCTATTTTACTAAATTTTATCTGCTGAATATGATTAATAAAGCATGCAGAAGAGAAAAAAAATACCTACTGGGCATCAGAAGTNACTGAGTGACTTCCCTGTCACTTTTCACTTTCATGCATTGGAGAAGGAAATGGCAACCCACTCCAGTGTTCTTGCCTGGCAATTCCCAGGGACGGGGGAGCCTGGTGCGCTGCCGTCTATGGGGTCCCACAGAGTCGGACACGACTGAAGTGACTTAGCAGCTGCAGTGATTTTCTCTACTTTATTTAGTAGCACATGCCGTTTCAACTTCTGCTTTTCTCTCACACCTTCTCAAATATTTTGCACTCCAAGTTTGGGCCTTATTCTCCCTCCAAAGATCTTTTGACGAATTCACCCATGATGTTCATAATGCAAAATCCAGGAATTCTAACTCCATAACTAACTTGACCTGTTGGCAGTGCTTGGCATAATTGATCACTTTATCCTTCCTGAAGAACTGTCTTTCACTTAATTTTCCAGACACTGTGTCCTTTTTTGGTTTACAGCTTATTTCACTGATTGATACTTCTAAGAATTCTTTGCTGGATTCTGCTAATTTTCCCAGCTTTTAAATTTTGTCGACACCTCTTCTATTCCATACGAAATCTCTCATCTATCTTGAAAGCTCTCCACTGCAATACTCTCGCCTGGAAAATCCCATGGACGAAGGAGCCTGGTAGGCTGCAGCCCATGAGGTCGAGAAGAGTCGGACAAGACTGAGCGACTTCCCTGTCAATTTTCACTTTCATGCATTGGAGAAAGAAATGGCAACCCATTCCAGTGTTCTTGCCTGGAAATTTCCAGGGACGGGGGAGCCTGGTGCGCTGCCGTCTATGGGGTCACACAGAGTCGGACACGACTGAAGTGACTTAGCAGCTGCAGTGATTTTCTCTACTTTATTTAGTAGCACATGCCATTTCAACTTCTGCTTTTCTCTCACACCTTCTCAAATATTTTGCACTCCAAGTTTGGGCCTTATTCTCCCTCCAAAGATCTTTTGACGAATTCACCCATGATGTTCATAATGCAAAATCCAGGAATTCTAACTCTATAACTAACTTGACCTGTTGGCAGTGCTTGGCATAATTGATCACTTTATCCTTCCTGAAGAACTGTCTTTCACTTAATTTTCCAGACACTGTGTCCTTTTTTGGTTTACAGCTTATTTCACTGATTGATACTCCTAAGAATTCTTTGCTGGATTCTGTTAATTTTCCCAGCTTTTAAATTTTGTCGACACCTCTTCTATTCCACATGAAATCTCTCATCTATCTCTTTCAGTAACACATATTTGCTGACCTGAAAAATTTGTAACTTCAGCCAAAATTTCTGGCAGGAAATCCATAAACAACTGCCACTTCTGTTAAATTAGCACATAAATATTTTATAGCATCAAACACAATATGTCATTCAGCAATTGCTTTGATATTACAAACTACATCATGACCAACACTGACCACTGTTTACCATAGTGACTATAACCACTCTTGCCAAAGACAACACCATATCTTTCCTAGAATTGTGTGTGTGTGTGGGTGTGGGTGTGGGTGTGTTGTGTGTGTGTGTGTGTGTGTGTGGGTGTGTGTATGCATGCACATGTTCAGTTGTGTCCAACTCTTTTCAATTGTGTGGACTGTAGCCCCCAGGCTCCTCTGTCCATGGAATTCTTGGGCAAGAATACTGGAGCAGATTGCCATTTCTTACTTCAAGGATCTTCCTGAACCAGGGTTTGAATTCATGTCTCCTGTGTCTCCTGCACTGGCAGGCAGATTCTTTACTACTGCACCACCTGAGCCATTGACTCATCTCCCTGTTTCTCCTTCAGAGAAGACAGTGGCAACCCACTCCAGTACTCTTGCCTGGAAAATCCCATGGATGGAGGAGCCTGGTCAGCTGCCATCTATTGGGTGGCACAGAGTCGGACACGACTGAAACGTATTAGCAGCAGCAACTGTTTCTCCTTTCGTTCTATCCCAAGAATTTAGTTGTCATTCATTATCCAAGGGATCCTTTTCAAATATTACAGAACTGATCACCTCTGTGGTCATATCTGGGGGCTTCCCTGACATCTCAAGTGGTAAAGAATTCATCTTCCAATGCAGGAGACACAAGAAACTTGGGTTTGATCCTTCAATGGGGAAGATCCCTTGGAGGAGGAAATGGCCTTCCACTCCGGTATTCTTGCTTAGAAAATCCCATGGACAGAGGAGCCTGAGGGGCTACAGTCCAGAGTGTCACAAAGAATCAGGCATGACTAAGTATGCAGGTACACAAGCACAGGCCATAGTCATTCAATGGCCTCTCTCATAATTAGAACAAAGTCCAAAATCATTAAAAATACTACAAAGCCATATGCAATCTTGAACTGTTCCTCCATGTCATCAACTCTTACAACTATCCCTATTTTTCAGTGTGCATCATCTACATTGGCATTGTCTTTACTTTTGGCCTCAAGAATTTTTGTTTTTCATACTCTTTGTAATGACTAGGAAGCATCAGTCTTCAAATATATAATATTGATATGGTGAAATATTTCAAATCTGCAATAAACTGTGTGGTAGGGAAAGAATGACTACAATATAGATGTCCCCAACCTTAGAATAGTTTCAATATTTCTAATTTAATTAAAAAGGAGAGTGAAACAAACAGAAATCAAATATATGTGGAAAACCTGTTGAATGTTAATATCTTCCTATATACTTCCTATATCTTCCTATATACAGCAGCAGCAGCTGCTGCTGCTAAGTTGCTTCAGTCGTGTCCGACTCTGTGCGACCCCACAGACAGCAGCCCACTAGGCTCCCCCGTCCCTGGGATTCTCCAGGCAAGAACACTGGAGTGGGTTGCCATTTCCTTCTCCAATGCATGAAAGTGAAAAATGAAAGTGAAGCAGCCTTTCAGGCTCCTCCTTTCATGGGATTTTCCAGGCAAGAGTACTGGAGTGGGTTGCCATTGCCTCATACACATATGCCAAAGCACATATACATAATTATATCACAAGTTACAAGCATTTATCAATTCTTATTTTTCCAAGCGTTTCTATTGTCTGTGTGTATGTTTAATTTTACCAAATGGATTTCTTCAGAAGTGATGGGTGTCTTTTTTGATCCCTGCTAGATATTCCTTCCATGTGTTCTACACGCCCTATGAGGCTGCTCTATATGAAACCTGGTGGTTTCCTAGATGAAACCTGTCTGGTGGCTCAAACGGTAAAGAAACTGCCTGCAATAAGGGAGATTCAGGTTCGATTCCTGGGTCAGGAAGATCCCTTGGATAAAGGAATGACTACCCACTCCAATGTTTTTGACTGGAGAATTCCTTGAACAGAGGAGCCTGGTGGGCTAAAGTCCATGGGTTTGCAAAGAGTCGGACATGACTGAGCAATGAACACTATATGAACTCTGACAAGGAGTAACCTTGATCATAGGGTGGCAATATGAGCTAACTATATTCCTCTATCAAAAGAAAAATTGTTCCTTCCTAACTGTTCTGTCTCTGTGTTCAGGGCATTTGTTCCATTCAGTTACTTTGCCTTCTTATCCCTCAGGCTGAATATTAGATATTGTTCACAGCTATCAATAGCCTCAAGTTGTTATACAGATGTATTCTTTTGTAGGATCTCTACAAGTAATTCATGTCTTTGTAAATATTTCCTTTATTAAATTGTCATTGACTTACCCAATTTGGTGTTTCATTTGTTTTTGAACAGAATATTGCCAGAAATATAGCTTTTAAACTGGTTAAATACATTCTCTATAGATCGTTCCTAATATTTTACCTTGAGATATTACATATTTACATAAGTAACATTTACTATAGCATTGCACTTTAGCACTATGGTGCAGGTATGCAGTTAACTGCTTTTAAAATGTTTTCATTTGGGCTGTCCAGAAAGCTAGATCATTTGAAAACTCAGAGGTTGCTTTCTAAACTTTTGTCTATGTATAAATAATTTTGACTAAATATTGGAGAGGTAAATCTTACTTTTTGCATTTTCTTCAATTTCTGATTGATGACTAAGAACCAACTCAAAGGCATCAAAAAAGCCACATATCAATCCATGTGAGATAACCAGCATGATAGTTAACAACTGCTACATATATTTGTGAAAAATGCCCTAATCATGAGTTCTACTTTCTGTTCAAAATTAGAACTTAAATGTTCTGTACAGTCAATGCCATTTAATATTTTCTTAAAGAATGATTATGAATCTTCGGTCACTCAAATTATGTTAGCTCTGGACTGAAGAATATATATGGTTATATCTAAATTTTATGTTTCTTAAATTCTAAATATTAATTGTTGAATAATTTAGATACATTTTATTGATGTTTATATGTTTCCTCCTTTAATCAATGGGTGGCACAATGGTAAAGAATCCACCTGCCAATGTAGGAGACTCAGAGTTGCAGCTTAGATCCTTGGTTTGGGAAGATCTCTTGAAAGAGGGGTTGGAAACCCTCTATAGTATTCTTGCCTGGAAAATTCCATGGACAGAGGAGCCTGGAAGGCTTCAGTCTGTAGGATCACAAAGGGTTGGACATGGCTGAGCATACCTATTCTGAATGTGTATGTTAATATATTTTATAGTAATGAATCAGTCTATTCCAGCAATATGATCAACTTGATTTATTTGTAACTTCTTTGAAAATTTATCTATAGATTTTATAAAGATAGATATAAAATTTTTCTTAGGACTTTTGCAAATCATTTAAGATGTGAGCTAAACTTATAATTTTGCAAAATTTCTGTAGTCTTTAAGTATTTAGGGCATTAATGTTATCAGTTCAGTCATTCAGTCATGTCTGACTCTTTGTGATCCCATGGACTGCAGCACACCAGGCTTCCCTGTCCATCACCATTTTCCGGGGCTTGCTCAATCTCATGTCTATCAAGTTAGTGATGCCATCCAACCATCTCATCCTCTGTCATTCCCTGCTCCTCCTGCCAATCTTTCCCAACATCAGTGTCTTTTCCAATGAGTCAGTTCTTCACATCAGATGGCCAAAGTATTGGAGCTTCAGCCTCAGCATCAGCTCTTCCAATGAATATTCAGGATTGATTTCCTTTAAGGTTGACTGGTTGGATCTCCTTGCAGTCCAGGGGACTCTCAAGAGTCTTCTCCAATGCCACAGCTCAAAATCATCAATTATTCGGTTGTCTTTATAGTCCAAGTCTCACATCCATACATGACTACATAGCTTTGACTAAATGGGTTTTTTTTTTTTTTTTTTTTCAAAAATAATGTCTCTCCTTTTTAATATACCATCTAGGTTGGTCAGAGCTGCTTTTCAAATGAGCAACTGTCTTTTAATTTTGTGGCTACAATCACCATTTGCAGTGATTTTGGAGCCCAAGAAAATAAAGTCTGTCACAGTTTCCATTGTTTCCCCCATTTATTTGCCATAAGTGATGGGACCAGGTATCACTATCTTAGATTTTTGAATGTTGAGTTTTAAGCTAGCTTTTTCATTCTCCTTTTTCATCAAGAGGCTCTTTAGTTCCTCTTCATTTTTTGTCATAAAGGTGGTATCATCTGCGTATCTAAGGTTATTGATATTTCTCCTGGCAATTTGATTCCAGCTTGTGCTTCATCCAGTCTGGCATTTCACATGATCTATTCTGCATAGAAGTTACATAACCAAAGTGGCAATATACTGTGTTTACTTTCTTTTCCCAATTTGGAAGCAGTCTGTTGTTCCATGTCCAGTTCTAGCTGTTGCTTCTTGACTGCATACAAATTTCTCAGGAGGCAGGTAAGGTGATCTGGTACTCCCATCTATAAAAATTTTCCACAGTTTGTTGTGATCCACACAGTCAAAGGCTTTGGTGTAGTCAATAAAGCAGAAGTAGATGCTTTTATGTAACTCTCTTGCTTTTTGATGATTCAATGGATGTTGGCAATTTGATCTCTGGTTCTTCTGCCTTTTCTAAATCCAGCTTGACCATCTGGATATTCTCAGTTCACATACTGTTGAAGCCTTGCTTGGAAAATTTTGAGCATTACTTTGCTATCTTGTGAGATGAGTGCAATTGTGCAGTAGTTTGAACATTCTTTGGCATTGCTTTTTTTGGGCTTGGAATGAAAATTGACCTTTTCCAGTCCTGTGGCCACTGATGAGTTTTCCAATTTTGCTGGCATATTGAGTGCAGCACTTTCACAGTATTATCTTTTAAGATTTGAAATAGTTCATTTGGAATTCCTTCACTTCCACTAGCTTTGTTTGTAGTGATGCTTCCTAAGGCCCACTTGACTTCTCACTCCAGGTTGTCTGGCTCTAGGTGAATGATCACAGCATCGTGATTATGTGGGTCATTGATATCTTTTTTGTATAGTTCTTCTGTGTATTCTTGCCATCCTTCCTAAATCTTCTGCTTGTATTAGGTCCATGCTTTATTGTGCTCATCTTTGCATAAAATGTTCCCTTGGTATATCTAATTTTCTTGAAGTGATCTCTAGTCTTTCCCATTCTATTTTTTTTCCTCTACTTTGCCTTGATCGCTTAGGAAAACTTTCTTATCCTTGCTATTCTTTGTAACTCTGCATTTATCTTATAAAAGCCCCATAGATAACTTTCAAAGAAGACTTCCTTTTACATTGCCTGAAAAGTTTGAGGAGATTTCAATTATTTTTTCCATAAGGACTTTAAATAACACACCTATAAAATCATTAGGCTTGATTTTTTTTCTTTTATTTTTGGTGGAAGGAAGCTTTCAACTTTCTATTTTTTTCCTCTACTTTGCCTTGATCGCTTAGGAAAACTTTCTTATCCTTGCTATTCTTTGTAACTCTGCATTTATCTTATAAAAGCCCCATAGATAACTTTCAAAGAAGACTTCCTTTTACATTGCCTGAAAAGTTTGAGGAGATTTCAATTATTTTTTCCATAAGGACTTTAAATAACACACCTATAAAATCATTAGGCTTGATTTTTTTTCTTTTATTTTTGGTGGAAGGAAGCTTTCAACTAATACAAGATTAATGACTAAATTTATAGAAATAAGCTATTGTTCACTGAGTCAGTTTTAATATTCTGTATTTTTAGATATATTTTTCACTTTCAAATTCATTGGCATACATATATTTATGTGTACATCTAAATATTAATTACATCTGTAATTATATATCCTCTTTCACTTTTTAAAACAGTGTATTTTCTAATACTTTTAAATTGATTTCCAATGACAAGTTTTGAAATATGATCATGTGAGTTTTTTTCTGGGGAAGATGGAATGAAAAATAATAGGCTTTTGGAAGTTCAAAATGATGGAATGTTTGGCAACTGAACCAGGTATAGTGAAGAAACACAAAGTGCTAAATGTTTTAATATGGGAAGCTGTAAAATAAGGCCACATAAGAAGAGAAGGAGAAGACATGTTACATAATATAATTTGATTTGAGGCAAGTCAAATGAAAGTGATATTGCTCCAAAAAAAAAAAAAAAACAACATAGTGACATAAACATTTCCTTCTTGCAAGCTAAAAGGTCAAATATCTGACACTAGCATTTACACATAGATGAACATAAATTGATGTTTTAATAAAATTATATTTATGTATAATTTATTTAACCAATGAAAAGTGTCAAGTAGCCAGGAAATCGATTATACTCTATCATCTTTTGAAATTTTAAGTGCTAAGTATATTTTTGCAGGGGTCATTACTTAGTCTGCTACTATTAAACATTTTTAAAATTAATGATTAGGGTGATGAACCACAGTGTCTTTATTAAATTTGCTGATGACACCAATTTGGTAGGACAATTAGCACATTTAAAAACTGGATTAAAATTCAAGACGACCTTGATGAGTTGGAGAGGAGCCTGGATATAAACAAGATGAAGTTGATTAAGTTCCTGTACAGTAATTCATTTAGGTTATTTCACATTTACAGTGGCAAAACCATTATGCAACTTTGATCAGATCTTTTAATGAAAGTAGTTTGAATGATGTATCTTCATTGTAGTTCAGTCATAGCAAGTGTGAAGTCAAGATTTTTGTGCATCCAACTGGCATAAAACCTAAGTTATTAATTTAATAAAAATGATGTTGCTGCCAGGGTTCTTTAAGGCATGAACACCAAGGTTTAGATGGAAAATATATCTACCAGAAATCACTTAGGACATGACAGTGCTTCTAAACTAATTTAAAAAATTAAAGTCACTGGAAAAGTCAAAATCACCATATACATGGACAAAGGTTTAAAAAAGGAAAATAGTGGTAAATACATAATTATATGAAATTTAGGTAAGTGTTTTTTTTTTAATATAAATTTATTTACTTTAATTGAAGGTTAATTACTTCACAATACTGTATTGGTTCTGCCGTACATCAACATGAATCTGCCACAGGCATACACGTGTTCCCCATCTTGAACCCGCCTCCTTCCTCCCTCCCCATACCATCTCTCTGGGTCGTCCCAGTGCACCAGCCCCAAGCATCCAGTATCATGCATCGAACCTGGACTGGCAATTTGTTTCATATATGATATTATACATGTTTCAATGTCATTCTCCCAAATCATCCCACCCTCTCCCCCTCCCACAGAGTCCAAAAGACTGTTCTATACATCAGTGTCTCTTTTGCTGTCTCACATACATGGTTATCATTACCATCTTTCTAAATTCCATATATATGTGTTAGTATACTGTATCGGTGTTTTTCTTTCTGGCTTACTTCACTTTGTATAATAGGCTCCAGTTTCATTCACCTCAGTAGAACTGTTTTTATATAAAAGTTACTTTATGTTTTGAAGAGAATATCTATAACTGAATTGTGGTGTCAATACATTGATAAAGGAGCTATCTGTAAGTAAAGTACTTTATATATAAGTAAACTAGCTTAAGAGGTGTCAATGTTTAAAAAATGGACTTAAGAATTGACATTAATATTGACATGTTTTCTTTAATGGGAGTTTTAAAATTGGGGGACTCAGGGTCTATAATGAGAATCTTATGCAAATTTTTAATTATCAGGGACAGAAAGTTTTTACCTAGATCCAGAAATTGTGTCAATGTCTGACAGCTCATCTATGATACACTACCTCTGGTCAACATATCCAAGGTTAAGAAACTTAAGAATTGTCTTCTCAGTATATATGGTTTCAGGGCACTTCTACTTTTGTTCTATTTAGTAGATTGTATTACTTAGAGCAGTCTTAGATTTATTTAAAAAAAATGAACACAGATACAGAGTTCTCTTTTCTATCACAGTTTCCCCTATTATTAGTATTTTGAATTCTTATAGTACTTTGTTACAGTTGGAAAATCAACAGTGAAACATCATTATTAACTAAAGTTTATTGTTTTGGAGAAGGAAATGGCAACCCACTCCCACATTTTTGCCTGGGAAATCCCTTGATCAGAGGAGACTGGCAGGCTACAGTCTATGGGGTTGCAAAGAGTCAAATCCGACTTAGTGACTAGCACAAGTGAACAAAAACAAAAGTTCATTGTTTACAGCAAAGTTTATTCTGTGTTGGAGAGGTTTATAGGTTTTGCCAAATGCATAGCATATATCCATTTTTAGTGTATCATACAGAATTTAGTGCCCTAAGTATCCTTTGTACTAAAATATATTCATCTTTCTTTTTCATTCTCCAACCTCTGGCAGCAACTAGTCCTTTTGCTGCCTTTAAATTTTGCATTTTCCAGGACACTATGTAGTTGCAGGCCAGGAAGCAACAGTTAGAACTAGACATGGAACAACAGACTGGTTCCAAATAGGAAAAGGAGTACGTCAAGGCTGTATATTGTCACTCTGCTTATTTAACTTATATGCAGAGTACATCATGAGAAACGCTGGACTGGATGAAACACAAGCTGGAATCAAGATTGCCAGGAGAAATATCAGTAACCTCAGATATGCAGATGACACCACCCTTATGGCAGAAAATGAAGAGGAACTAAAAAGCTTCTCAATGAAAGTAAAACAGAAGAGTGAAAAAGTTGGCNGTACATCATGAGAAACGCTGGACTGGATGACACACAAGCTGGAATCAAGATTGCCAGGAGAAATATCAGTAACCTCAGATATGCAGATGACACCACCCTTATGGCAGAAAATGAAGAGGAACTAAAAAGCTTCTCAATGAAAGTAAAACAGAAGAGTGAAAAAGTTGGCCTAAAGCTCAACATTCAGAAAATGAAGATCATGGCATCTGGTCCCATCACTCCATGGGAAATAGATGGGGAAACAGTGGAAACAGTGTCAGACTTTATTTTTCTGGGCTCCAAAAATCACTGCACATGGTGGCTGCAGCCATGACATTAAAAGACGCTTACTCCTTGGAAGAAAAGTTATGACCAACCTAGATAGTATATTCAAAAGCAGAGGCATTATCTTGCTGACTAAGGTCCGTCTAGTCAAGGTTATGGTTTTTCCTGTGGTCATGTATGGATGTGAGAGTTGGACTATGAAGAAGGCTGAGGGCTGAAGAATTGATGCTTTTGAACTGCGGTGTTGGAGAAGACTCTTGAGAGTCCCTTGGACTGCAAGGAGATCTAACCAGTCCATTCTGAAGGAGATCAACCCTGGGATTTCTTTAGAAGGAATGATGCTAAACATGAAACTCAGTAGTTTGACCACTTCATGTGAAGAGTTGACTCATTGGAAAAGACTTTGATGCTGGGAGCGATTGGGGGCAGGAGGAAAAGGGGAGGACTGAGGATGAGATGGCTGGATGGCATTACTGACTCGATGGATGTAAGTCTGAGTGAACTCTGGGAGTTGGTGATGGACAGGGAGGCCTGGCATGCTGCGATTCATGGGGTCACAGAGTTGGACAAGACTGAGCGACTGAACTGAACTGAACTGATGTAGTTAGAATCAGTATAGAGTACAGTCTTTTCAAATGAACTTCTTTCACGTTGAAGTATGCATTTAGTTTCTTCCATGATGTTTCAAGACTTTATAGCTCATTTCTTTGTATTCCATTATATAAATGATCCAGTTTGCTTATCTATTCACCTACTGAATAGAATCTTGTTTCCAACTTTTGACAATTATGATTAACTACTATAACTTACTATAGATATCTGTGCTCTATATTTTTGTTTGGACAAAAGCTTTCAACATTTTTTGGCAAATATCTTGAAGTGCAATAATTAGAACACATGGATAAAACTATGCTTAGATTTTTGAGAAACTGCCAAACCATCTTTGAAAGTGACTATACTGTTTTTCACTTCTGCTTGATCAGAGTAAGAGTACTTCTTGCTCCATATCCTCTCCACTATTTTTTGTTACCATGGTCTTAGATTTTAGCCATGTTCCTAAGATTGTAGTGGTATCTCACCTTTACCTACAGTTCTCTAGTGATATATAATGCTGAGTATATTTTCATATTTTTATTTGCCATTTGTATATCCTCTTTGGTAGGGTGTCTTTTAAGACCTTCTGTCTACTTTTTTAACAGGGTTGTTTGTTCACTTATGCTGATTTTTAAGAGTTATATGCACTTCATAAATAAAGTTCTTTATTACATATACTTTTTTCAAATATTTGCCCCCAGTCAGTAGCTCATGTTTTCACTCTCTTTATGATGTCTTTAACAAAGCATAGTTTTAAAAATTTTAATTTAACCTAGCCATATTTTTTTAATTTTTATTTTTACTCTATTTTACTTTACATTACTGTATTGGTTTTGCCATACATTGACATGAATCCGTCTCAGGTGTACCTGAGTTCCCAATCCTGAACCACTTCCCCTCCACCTCCCACCCCATAGCAACTCTCTGGATCATCCCTGTGCACCAGTCCCAAGCATCCTGTATCCTGTAATGAACATAGACTGGCAACTCGTTTCTTACATGATAGTATACATGTTTCAGTGCCATTCTCCCAAAACATCCCACCCTCTCCCTCTCCCTCAGAGTCCAAAAGTCCATTCTATACATCTATGTCTCTTTTGCTGTCTCGCATACAGGGTTATCATTACCATCTTTCTAAATTCCATATATATATATATGTGTGTGTGTTAGTATACTGTATTGGTGTTTTTCTTTCTGGCTTACTTCACTCTGCATAATCGGCTCCAGTTTCATCCATCTAATTAGAACTGATTCAAATGTATTCTTTTTAATGGCTGAGTAATACTCCATTGTGTATATGTACCACAGCTTTCTTATCCATTCATCTGCTGATGGACATCTAGGTTGTTTCCACATCCTGGCTATTACAAACACTGATGCAATGAACATTGGGGTACATGTGTCTCTTTCAATTCTGATTTCCTGTTTGTGTATGCCCAGCAGTGGGATTGCTGGGTCATATGGCAGTTCTATTTGCAATCTTTAAAGGAATCTCCACACTGTTTTCCATAGTGGCTGTACTAGTTTGCATTCCCACCAACAGTGTAAGAGGGTTCCCTTTTCTCCACACCCTCTCCAGAATTTATTGCTTGCAGACTTTTGGATCGCAGCTGTTCTGATTGGTGTGAAATGGTACCTCATTGTGGTCTTAATTTGCATGATAGAAAACTGTCAACCACTTGTAAAAGAATGAAACTAGTCACTTTCTAACACCACACACAAAAATAAACTCAAAATGGATTAAAGACCTAAACGTAAGAACAGAAACTATAAAACTCCTAGCCACGAGTGTCATGTACACTCGTGGGTGATTCATGTCGATGTGTAGCAAAACGAATACAATGTTGTAAAGCAAAACAAACTAAAAAAAAAAAAATTAATTAAAAAAAAACTCCTAGCCATATTTTTTATGCATTGTGATTTTGATGATGTATCTGATAACTGTGCCACATCCAAGGCCACCTATGTTATATTCAATAACCTTTTTTCTAATTTGTGTTTTACATTTGTTTTTGCTCTGACATGTAAAGAGTCAGGAGATTTTCACTTCTATTTTTACAAAGAGACCAGAGTTGAAAAAAATACCTGAAAATCAACAATATTTCTTAGATTCATCAGAAACCAAAGCAAACTGCTGCCCTGAAAATGGAAGAGACAGGCAGATGCAAAGAACCATAGTTCTGTTCCAAAGGGAATGGAGCCCAGGAGCAGAATCGCACAAGTGGATCTAGTATCAGAGGGGATACTTTAAATTGTCACTGATGGATTGCTGGAGGTGCAGTGTAGTAGACTAGCTTGAGATTTTAAACTTCAAGTGGATCAAGAAGAGGAAAGAGCTTATACTTACAAAGAAACAAAAGTAAGAATTATATCAAACTGCTTTTCAGAAACCATGCAAATAAGAATATAGTTGATAGAAATATTTAAAGTGCTGGAAAAACACCACCAACTTTTTAACCAATGATCTATAGAAAGTGAAGGAGAAATAAAGAATCTCTCAGAGAAAAATCAACGTTTTGTTTGTTTGTTTTAACCACTAGGACGTCCTTGCAGGAAGTGGCCAAGTAGGGACTTTGGATAAAGGTAAAATAGTACAAATCAGAGACTCTGATCTACTTAATGAAAAGAAAAATGTTAGAGAAGGAATAAATGAAAGTAAAATAAAGCATTTTAATTTTCTTATTCATTCATTAGGGAATGGAAACCTACAACATATACACTCACTCTTTTTAGGTAACTAAGTTTTTAAATTACCATAATCTCATGAATTTTATTAAATATTTTATTGATTCATCTTGCTGATACAAATCTCAGAAAAAGTAGGAATAAGGAAGAATATTTCTAATCCTAATAGAGGTATACTATAAATTATACAGCTAACATTATACTTAAAGATGTAAAACTAAGAAGACATATTTGAACAACACATATCTGATAAAGGACTTGTATCCAGAATATATGACCTCTTACAACTTATTAACAAAGTGAAATATAATTCAATAAAAATCACTAAAAGAGTGAAATCATACCTCACCAAACATAACATTTAAATGACAATAGTACATGACAAGGTAGTCAGTATTATTAGTTTTTAGAAAATTCATGCTAATATTATGATGAGATACCTTACATCCAAGTAGAATGATTGAATTGGCAAAGATGGGTTATTATGAAATATTGGTGAGGAACGCCAGTGCATTGCTATACAAAATGAACTAGCTATTTGCAAAAATGACTTGACAATTTCCTATAAAGTTAAACCTGTAATTACCAGAGAATAAGCAATTTCATTCTTAGGCAGTTGTTTAGTCATTCAGTTGTGCCCAACCTTTTTTGATCCCATGGACTGCAGCATGCCAGGCTTCTCTGTCCTTCACAATCACCCAGAGCTTGCTCAAACTCATGTCCATTGAGTTGGTGATGCAATCCAACCATCTCATCCTCTGTCATCCCCTTCTCCTCCTGCCTTCAATCTTTCCCATCATCAGGGTCTTTTCCAGTGAGTCAGCCCTTTGCATCAGGGGGCCAAAGTATTGGAGCTTCAGCTTTAGCATCAGTCCTTGTAATGAATATTCAGGTTTAATTTCCTTTAGAATTGATTGGTTTGATCTCCTTGCAGTCCAAGAGACTCTCAAGAGTCTTCTCCAATACCACGGTTCAAAAACATCAATTCTTTGGTGCTCAGCTTTCTTCTTCAGAAGGTAATCAGTATTTAATAAATCTTATGTATTTATGTATTTTAGATTTCTGCATTTCAGAAATGACATGTTATTCAAAATTGTATGGAAAATAAACATTATTTCATTTATATGTTACAATGCAGGAAAAATTGAAATACACAAATGTTATATTTTTATTTATGATAAATATGTGAAAATAAAGCTTTCTCCATCATTTGAAAAGATTTTGAATGAGTATTCCTACTCTCTCTTAATTACTCCTCATTCCTTCTCTCTTTTTTCATTTATCACTCAGGCAAAAGACGTAGAGAGTAAATTAATGGCATAACTGATATATTAGATTATTATTATGGAATAATACTGCCAAAATGGAATGTGTTTAAAATCATAGAAATAATGAAACATTGTATCAAATATCATGCATTTTTATCTCCTAATAATGTTTCCTTAACTTCCTGAAAGTGGTAAAATTCTTTCTGTTTTTGGCATGATAACTTGGTGGAACTGTCAGAAAGATCAAATTTCCCTTAAAGATTTTGTCACAAAATTCACAAGTCCCAGTTCCTCTGAGGCAGATGTAAATACTCTGTCACTTTTGTGTGTTTGTTTGTTCCAATACTGTGTGATGTACTGTCTCTTGGGAAGTAGGTTTGCTTCACTTCTCAAAAGATTTATTTTGAACTAATATAAATCATTTTAGAGAAGTCAAGGTGAAATCATTTTTAGTCTGTGATGATTAATTTTTATGTTAAAATTATTAATGTTTTAGATATCAACCATGATGACTAAAATAAAATATTATGAATTATTATCAATAAACAAAATGATTTTTTCACTTTAAAATCACTGCTGGCATCAGATAATTAATGATTTAAAATAGACATAAACTATTTTATCTTCAATTAAATTGTGATGATAAAAGTAAAGAAACATAGGATTATTTGATGAAACATAGAGTTATGATAAGTTCTAACAGGTATACTTTTACTTTACCTTAATAAGTAATGAAAAGCTAAAGAAACAAAACCAAGATAAACTATAAGTATAGTCTTTAATACTTAAACTTTAAGAATTAAACAGAATTCGAATAGTATCTAAGTCCATAGTAAATTTTTAGGTAGTAGATATCTCAAGATTTGAGATATAAAATTGAAAGTACAATAAGTATAGTTATATATAGGTACTTTATATACACATGTTAGCTCACTACACACATATAAACTCACTATACACAATCAGACCCACACTCACAAAGTTCAGACAATAAAAATGCCAAATATCTGGCATAGACTTATTTACTAAACATTAGTCATTTAATTTCATCCTCACCACCATACCTCAGTGTATGCAGTGTTTTACCCATTTAACAAATAAGAGTACTGAGATTTGTTGGTTATATAACTTGCAAAATCTTGTAAGTGCCAGAGGTTGTATTTCAATCCTGTTGTTGCTGTTCAGTTGCTAAACCGCATCCAACTTTTTTGTTACCCCATGGACTGTAGCCCACCAAGATCCTCTGTCCGTGAGATTTCCCAGGCAAGAATACTGGAATGGACTGCCATTTCCTTCTTCAGGGGATCTTTCTGACCAATGTATCAAACTCAGTCTCCTGCATTGGCAGGATATTCTTTACCACTGAGACACCTGGGAAGACCATGCCCTCTTTTAAAAGTTCAGGTTATACTTTGCAGCACATATCTGCTGTATGAAAACACAAATGTATAAATGGAAAACTATGAGTCAAAAATTACAATAGGATAAACTAGTATGATTAATAAAGGCTTTTATCCAACTGTATTTTCCTCATAAAGAGACAGAAAAATTATTTCTCTCAAAAGAGAAACATTTGTTACATTTTCCCTGTATGTAATCTTTGGTGTGCTTTATAATGAATTTTTAAAAGAGGAATGTTCATACAATGTAAATATAACTGTTATAACCTCTAAGCTTTTACAATTTTCCAGTATTCTTTGTAGGACTCATCTAAGTGCTTTCCAGTAGATTATTTCATGATCAATCTGATTTTAACAATGAAACTGAGATGATATGTAAACATGTAGAAAATGATAAGAAATTAAATCTAATGGATGAGCATTACATAGGGAAACGATAAAAATGATTCAATTGTTAAAAATCAATGTAACAAATTCAATTAAGTTGTTTTACAGATTTAGTGAGAATTACATGATATGCCATAAAATACATCAAACTTAGTTTTTTAGTATATGCACAAAGTTGTGCAGCCATCCACACAATTTAAAACATTTCCATCACTATAGAAAGAAACCCTATATCCATTAGCAGTCACTCCTATTCACCCCATACTCCTCCCGATCCAGAGGATATTTCTATCTTTATAGATTTATCTATTTTGGATTATATTAATAGAAGTGTACATTATTTTACATTAATAGAATTATACATTATTGCCATTTTATAGATAAATATGCTATTGTATGTATAAACCACTCACACACACACATATATTTGTCTGTTGATATACATTTAGTCTTTTCCCATATTTTAGCTAAACTGAATGTTATGTACAGCTCTTTATATGGTATGGTGCTTTCATTTCTCTTAGATACATACCTGGAAATTGGAATACTTATTCATATGGTAATACTATGCTTAAAGTTTGAGAAAATAACAAAAATTTTCCAAAGTTTCACATTCCCATTAGAAAAGTATAAGTATTCAAATTTTTTGACGCCTTGTCCACACTTCTTATTGTGTATCTCTTGAACTATTGTCATCCTAGAGGATATGAAATGTCATCTCATAGTTTGGTTTGCATTTCCTTAATAAGTAGTGATGCCTAGATGTCCATCAGCAGATGAATGGATAAGAAAGCTGTGGTACCTATATATACACAATGGAGTATTACTCAGCCATTAAAAAGGATACATTTGAATCAGTTCTAATGAGGTGGATGAAACTGGAGTTAATTATACAGAGTGAAGTAAGCCAGAAAGAAAAACACCAATACAGTATACAAACATATATATATATGGAATTTAGAAAGATGGTAAAGATAACCCTGTATGTGAGAGAGCAGAAGAGACACAGATGTATGGAACAGTCTTTTGGACTCTGTGGGAGAGGGCGAGGGTTGGATAATTCGGGAGTTGGCATTGAAACATGTATAATATCATGTAGGAGGTGAATCGCCAGTCTAGGTTTGATGTAGGATACAGGATGCTTGGGCTGGTACACTGGGATGACCCAGAGGGATGGTACAGGGAGGGAGGTGGCAGGGGGGTTCAGGATTGGGAACACGTGTTCACCCATGGTGGATTCATGTTAATGTATGTCTTAAAGCTCAACATTCAGAAAACAAAGATCATGGCATCCGGTCCCATCACTTCATGGGAAATAGATGGGGAAACAGTGGAAACAGTGACTGTATTATTTTGGGCTCCCAAATCACTGCAGATGGTGACTGCAGCCATGAAATTAAAAGACACTTACTTCTTGGAAGAAAAGTTATGACCAGGCTAGATAGCAAATTCAAAAGCACAGACATTATTTTGCTGGCTAATGTCCGTCTAGTCAAGGCTATGGTTTTTTCCTGTGGTCATGTATGGATGTGAGAGTTGGACTGTGAAGAAGGCTGAGCGCAGAAGAATTGATGCTTTTGAACTGTGGTGTTGGAGAAGACTCTTGAGAGTCCTTGGACTGCAAGGAGATCCAACCAGTCCATTCTGAAGGAGATCAGCCCTGGGAGTTCTTTGGAAGGATTGATGTTAAAGCTGAAACTCCAGTACTTTGGCCACCTCATGCGAAGAGTTGACTCATTGGAAAAGACTCTGATGCTGGCAGGGGTTGGGGGCAGGAGGAGAAGGGGACAACCGAGGATGAGATGGCTGGATGGCGTCACTGACTTGATGGACGTGAGTCTGAGTGAACTCCGGGAGTTGATGATGGACAGGGAGGCCTGGTGTGCCACGATTCATGGGGTCGCAAAGAGTCGAACACGACTGAGCGACTGAACTAAACTGAACTGAACTGATGGCAAAACCAATACAATATTGTAAAGTAAAAAATAATAATAATAAAATTAAAACAAACAAACAAACAAAAAGTAATGATGCTGAACATCTCGTGTACTGATTGATCATTTTTATATTTTTGATTGAGAAATATCTATAAGACACTTTATCCATTTTTAAAATATTGTAATTTGTATTTTTATTATTGAGTTTAATAATTACTACATCCTCATAAGCATAAAACTCCAGATTATATAAATCCAGGAGTCATTTAATATATTTTCTCCTATTCTGGTTGGGAAGTCTTTTCCCTTCTGATAAGATATTTCATGCGAACCTAAGGTTTTGAAACTTCAAGGAAGTTATTTTGCTTTAAACTTTGACAGTTGTGTAATATCTAAGAAAATATTGCCTAACTAGATATAATGAAGATTCACTCCTGTGTTTTCTTCTAAGAGTTTTAAAGTATTAATTATTTCATTTACTTCTATAATGCATTTGAGTGAATTTTGTGCATGATTTATAGAAAGAATCCAACTTCATTATTTTGCATCTGGAAATTCAGTTTTTCCAGTAATATTTGTAGAAAAGACTTTTTCCCTCTAAGTGAATCATTTTGCACTGTGCTTTGGAATCAATTGACCATACATGTAAGGGTTTATTTTTAAACTCTAAACTCTATTTCATTGACCTATGTGTCTACCACATGCCAATATCATGATTCCTTGATTGCTGTAGCTTTGTAGTAAATTTTGGAATCATGAAATGTGAGTCTTCCACATTTTTTTTTCTATTTTAAGATTTTAACATTGTTTGGATCACTCTGAATTTTCTGTTTTCCTATGTGAAATTTAGGATCATTTTATCAATTTCTGAAAGAAATATTGTAGGCATTTTGAAATGACTATGTTTGAATCTGTGCATCATTTGAGGAAGTTCTGTCATATAAATAATATTGGATTCTGATAATCTGACTATATAAAGAGATAAACCTCATTAGATTTAACAAGAATTCTGTAAGGTACATAGATATAAAATAGGTACCACCTAGCAGGCTTCCCTGATAGCTCAGTTGGTAAAGAATCTGCCTGCAATGCAGGAGACCCCTTGTTTGTATTCCTGGGTTGGGAAGATCCGCTGAAGAAGGAATAGGTGACTCACTCCAGTATTCTTGGGCTTCCTTGTGGCTCAGCTGGTAAAGAATGTGCCTGCAATGTGGGAAACCTGGATTTGATCCCTGGGTTGGGAAGATACCCTGGAAAAGGGAAAGGCTACCCACTCCAGTATTCTGGCCTGGAGAATTCCATGGACTGGTCAGACATGATTGAGCAACTTTCACTTTAATTTTCTGATCCATGAACATGAGGTGTTTCTCCATTTATTTAGATCTTTAATTCCTTTTAATAATGTTTTATTTTTCTCCCTGTATAAGTCTTGCATGACCTTTTTTAAATGAATTCCTATGTATTTTATTCTTTTTGATCTTATTGTATGCTATGTTTTTATTTAACTTCATATCTGATACTCCAGTATTCTGGCCTGGAGAATTCCATGGACTGGTCAGACATAATTGAGCAACTTTCACTTTAATTTTCTGATCCATGAACATGAGGTGTTTCTCCATTTATTTAGATCTTTAATTCCTTTTAATAATGTTTTATTTTTCTCCCTGTATAAGTCTTGCATGACCTTTTTTAAATGAATTCCTATGTATTTTATTCTTTTTGATCTTATTGTATGCTATGTTTTTATTTAACTTCATATCTGAATTTTAATTAAGCTTTTCTTAAAAGTCAACTTATTATTTCATATTAATCTTGATGAACTTAATTATTAGTTTTCATAATTTTGTAAATGAATTTTTAGGATGTTCTATTTATAAGAATATGCCTTTTGAAATTTCACAGAAATCAGTTTGCTTCTGTCATTCAATCTGGATATCTTTATGTTTAATATTTGATTGCCCTGGTTAGACACACGAATGAATGTTGGATGGAATGATTCAAATGGACATTTTTGCTTTTTCTGATCTTAGGAAAAAGTATTCAGTCTTTTATTGTGAAGTCTTTTGTTAGTTGTTGAATTTCATTTTATTTTTGGTAGAACACATCCCGGGTACTAGATGTGATCCTTTACAATAGGATATCATTTCTTTTAAGCCCCTTCAGTTGGCAGGGTAAAGAAATTTATGTGTATACATATATATTTCTATACATAAACATGTGTATTTATATTACACATATTTCTTCCTGATCTTTCCATCTCTATACATTACTATGTGAATCCTTC
>SJXQ01011503.1:0-14590 GCA_006408695.1 Aepyceros melampus
CTATATATGACAAACCCACAGCAAACATTCTCCTCAACGGTGAAAAATTGAAAGCATTTCCCCTAAAGTCGGGAACAAGACAAGGGTGCCCACTTTCACCACTACTATTCAACATAGTTCTGGAAGTTTTGGCCACAGCAATCAGAGCAGAAAAAGAAATAAAAGGAATCCAGATTGGAAAAGAAGAAGTAAAGCTCTCACTGTTTGCGATGACATGATCCTCTACATAGAAAACCCGAAAAATTCCACCAGAAAATTACTAGAGCTGATCAATGAATATAGTAAAGTTGCAGAATATAAAATCAACACACAGAAATCCCTTGCATTCCTATACACTAATAATGAGAAAGTAGAAAAAGAAATTAAAGAATCAATTCCATTCACCATTGCAACAAAAAGAACAAAGTAATTTTTTAATGGTGTTCTACAAAATAACGAATCTGGGCTGACTCTCTTTTGAATTTCTTATACCTTTCCTAGTTTGTCAGAGTTTCTCTGGTTTACAAAGTTATTTTCTGTGTTACAGGAACATAAATACAATGTTATAATTTATTATGGATATCATATAAACATACATTCTGTGTGTGTGTGTTAATAGCTCAGTTGTGTCTGACTCCTTGTGACTCCATGGACTGCAGCATGCCATGCTTCTTTGTCCATGGAATTCTCCAAGTAAGAACACTGGAGTGGGTTGTCATTTCCTATGCCAAAACTTTCTAAACTTGTAAATTTATTTTACCCAAAATTTATTTTTATTTAATTTTATACTACAATGAAATAGATAAATATATGTGAATGTATGCAATTAATTCCCATGAAGATAAAATAAATAAATATGTATATTTGTATGAAACATACATCAACAAAACACATATAGCAGAAAAGACTAAGGTTATTTACATTTTGGACTTACATTCAAGCTTGGGTGAATCTGATACCCTGTAAGTTCAAGTTGAAGTTAACAGAAACTCACAGTGAAAAACTAAAGACTATGCTCTTCTTGCTCCTTGGGTTGCAAGGAGATCCAACCAGTCCATCCTGAAGGAGATAAGTCCTGGGCGTTCATTGGAAGGACTGATGTTGAAGCTGAAACTCCAGTACTTTGGCCAGCTGATGCAAAGAGTGGACTCATTTGAAAAGACCTTTATGTTGGGAAAGATTGAGGGCAGGAGGAGAAGGGGATGACAGAGGATGAGATTGTTGGATAGCATCGCCGATTCAATGGACATGGTTTGGGTAAACTCCGGGAGTTGGTGATGGACAGGGAGGCCTGGCATGCTGTGATTCATGGGGTCGCAACGAGTTGGACACAACTGAGCAACAGAACTGAACTGAACTGATGCTCTTCATTTAGCATGAATTAATGATAGACATCTAAATATTCTCAGAAAATAAAATTTGAAGTTTTCTGTTTGTTTGCACAGTGCATAAAAGCAAGGGTGTTCAGTTCAGCCAAATCCTATGGTGAAGAATAGAAAGCATTGTAATGTGATTTACAATCAATGATACTATATTGGGAAGAGATGGAATAATGAAATACTACTCCCATTAAAACCACACATTTCTACTATTTGGACAAGAAAGTAATTTTATTACATGAACCATTAGAAGGAATGACTAAAGTCAAGTTAGAAATGCAATGTGTTTAGCTTAAAATTATAAAAGTGAAAGTCACTTAATTGAGTCCGACTCTTTGCAGCCCCATGGATGGTAGCCTTCCAGACTCCTATGTCCATGGAATTCTCCAAGCCACATTACTGGAGTGGGTAGCCGTTCTCTTCTGCAGGGATCTTCCCAACCCAGGGATGAATCTTTGGTCTCCCATATTGCTGGCAGATTCTTTACTGTCTGAGCCACCAGGGAAGCTCCAATAATGGAAGTGTCCAATAATAGATATTTTTGTACAAGTGTTTTCTGTATTGCAAATACATAAATAAAAATAGAAAATAGGAAATAGAACTTATTTAGAAAAAAAGTCTATTCTTTGCATAGATTTAGGGTTATGTATCAAACTGAAAATAACACATACTCTCTGTATGTCTCTCATCATGTGGTGGTTTAGTTGCAAAGTTGTGTTCAATTCTTGCGACCACCATGGACTGTAGCCATCCAGGATCCTCTCTCCATGGGATATTTCAGGAAAGAATACTGGAGTGGGTTGCCAATTCCTTCTCCAGGGGATCTTCTTGACCCAGGGATTGAGCTCTGGTCTCCCGCACTGCAGGCATATTCTTTATTGACTGAGTTACCAGGAATTCCTCATTATGCACATGTACCAAAATATCTTCCACATTGTTAGTCATATCACCATGCTGCTTTGTGTGGCTTAAACCTACTGTTAGTAAGAATATTTTCTTCCTAAAAATCACTGTTCCTTTATTCTTTTCTTTTTTCCTGACTGAGATCTTATCAACTGGCTCATGACATCTATCATATGACTACCGTTGACTTGACCTCAAAATCTTTCAGTTTAGTTGCTTAAACACTCTCACAAAACTCCTTACATAAATATATGTCTATATTTAATTAAAATTATTTCCTCCTAATTATCTCTAAATTTTATTTTATTTTTTTTTAAATTTTTTATTTTTTTAGTTTGTTTTGCTTTACAATACTGTATTTGTTTTGCTACACATTGACATGGATCAGCCACGAGTGAGATCATGTATCTCTAAATTTTAAAGCAGAGTGCTTCATTCTGCTTGAAATCATGACAAAATTTACATTTGTGTTAAATCAATGCAAGTACACTTTTAACATTTGAATTCAATGAATCATTACCAGACTTGGCTTTCCCATTACTTTTCCATGTGGATTATGGATATGAGTTTACATATGCAGAAAATACAGTACAAAGGAAAAAATATAAAAGTGACTAAGTATCAGTCAGTTCAGTTCAGTCGCTCAGTCGTATCCGACTCTTTGCGACCCCATGAATCGCAGCACGCCAGGCCTCCCTGTCCATCACCAACTCCCGAGTTCACTCAGACTCACGTCCATTGACTCCATGATGCCATCCAGCCATCTCATCCTCTGTCGTCCCCTTCTCCTCCTGCCCCCAATCCCTCCCAGCATCAGGGTCTTTTCCAATGAGTCAACTCTTTGAATGAGATGGCCAAAGTACTGGAGCTTCAGCTTTAGCATCATTCCTTCCAAAGAAATCCCAGGGTTGATCTCCTTCAGAATGGACTGGTTGGATCTCCTTGCAGTCCAAGGGACTCTCAAGAGTCTCCTCCAACACCACAGTTCAAAAGCATCAATTCTTCGGCGCTCACCTTCTTCACAGTCCAACTCTCACATCCATACATGACCACAGGAAAAACCATAGCCTTGACTAGACGGACCTTAGTCGGCAAAGTAATGTCTCTGCTTTTGAATATATTATCTAGGTTGGTCATAACTTTTCTTCCAAGGAGTAAGCGTCTTTTAATTTCATGACTAAGTATACTTTTTAGTAAAGTGCAAAAGTTTAGAGCATCCTGTTTTCTTACTAAAGAAGTCACTGATTCATTTCTATTTCTTTATATTAATAGACTGATGGTAAGTCTACTCTAGAGTTACCACAACAGACTCCTCAATCTCCTGATCCCCTACAAGGTGCAAGTAATTACGTTTAATGCTGATTAAAAGATCTGTTAAGGTCTTTGCCACCAAGTAGTTTAAACTCCACAAAAGAGCTAAACATTCCTATTCTTATACATATTCATTCATTCTGAATATTATGTAGACCAAAGAATATTCTTAAAGAAGTTATTATGAAAAGTAATTTTGTCTTACCTCTCTATTCTTTTCACTTTTCCTCTTCACGTTTCCTCTTATCTTCCATTCTTTCTCAAATAAATCCTCTTCTGATCTTTGTAGACCTTTCCTCTAAACAGGTAATCTTGCTGCAGAATGCAGCTTTATTATTATTCCTCTTTTCAAATTCATCATTTTCCCACAGGAAATCCACAGCTACGTTTCCGTCTTCTCTTTTCCTTGCCAGTTATATACTTCCTGATGACTATTTTCAACTAAAAGTTACAGCAATCTTTCCCTCCTCATCTCCATCCTCTTTTGCCCTCCACCCATTTATCTGTATATTTCTTGATGCTTATTTTCCAGTGTCCATATATATAGGGTAAAAAATGCTATGCTCAGCAGTCTCGCTAAGTGTTGACAATTTGAATTTGCAGAACTACATCAGCAAGAGGGTATAAACTGCAATCAAGTAAACTCAAAGTATGAGATATTGCATTGAAGTTCCACACAGATCTGATCATATTAAGCTCAGAATTTTCCTGAAGCTATTATTATGTCTATGACTTTTTAGGAATGGAATTAGAAAAGTAAAATCAATCATGGAAAGAAAATGTATTGAACACCACTTGCTGCTGCTAAGATGCTTCAGTTTGTCTGACTCTGTGTGACCCCATAGATGGCAGCCCACCAGGCTCCTCTGTCCTTGGGATTCTCCAGGCAAGAATACTGGAGTGGGTTAGGGTTACTTCTGAACTGTGTTGATTAAATCTGTAGCTATGGAAAAACATTTGTTAATGACTCTTTCCTTTGATATACAGGTTTAGTTGAGGTACATTATGAAAATCTTTTATTGTGAGTTAGTTAAAAAGTTTAAAGCAATATTGTTAGCTGCAATAAATATAGTAACAAAAATAATTATGCCATTTTAAAATATAGATGCTGTTTAAAAACAAATCAAATAAACTAACATGTGTTTCAGCATGTGCTTATTTTATCTTGGAATTTGATTTTGAGGTTGGCTTTTTCCCCAACTGCTCTATGATAGTATAATTAGTTTGTTATCAAAAAGAAAAAATAGTCTCTGGATTTGAATTTTGTTAAATACTTGATTTAATGTTGTGGAAATTAACTACTCAGAGGCATCATTAAGTGGATTGTGTTGCTTTGAGATCTTCTCTCTTTATTAAAGTTATTTTATACCTTCTGGAAATTATGTGTACTTGCTCACTACTTAATTACAGTAGATGTCCTATTTTTTTTCCTATCTTTTATTTTACAAGTTTCATAAGATAACTGAAACATAAATAATTTAGATAATATTATAACCAATATTTGTAGTTATGGCAATTTAAGATGTTTTCATTCCAGAAAAAATAATACAGTTAGTAAAAAGAATTTTTTTAAAACTACAAGTATAATGTACCATTTTTCATGGAAAAACATCGAGTTTCTTACAAACATACTTCTGTGTGCATGTATGCTAAGTCAGTTTAATCGTGTTCAACTCTGTGACCCTATGGACTATAGACTGCCAGGTTCCTCTGTCCAGAATACTGCAGTTGGTTGTCATGCCCTCCGGGAATATTCCCAACCCAGGGACAGAATCTGTGTCTCTTATACTTCCTGCATTGGCAGATGGGTTCTTTATCACTAGCACCACCTGAGAAACACTAAACATACTGTTCAATTCAGTGGTTCAATCATATCTAACTCTGTGACCCCGTGGACTGCAGCACACCAGGCTTCCCTGTCCATCACCAACTTCCAGAGCTTATTCAAACTCATGTCCATTGAGTTGGTGATATCATCCAACAATCTAATAATCTGTTGTCCCCTTTTCATCCTGCTTTCAGTGTTTCCCAGCATCAGGGTCTTTTCCAATGAGTCAGTTCTTCCCATCAGGTAGCCAAGGTATTGAAGATTCAGCTTCAGCAATGGTCCTTCCAATGAATATTCAGGACTAATTTCCTTTAGGATGGACTGATTGGATCTCCTTGCAGTCCAAGGGATTCTCAAGAGTCTTCTCCAACACCACAGTTCAAAAGCATCAATTCTTTGGCACTCAGCTTTCTTTATAGTCCAATTCTCACATCCATGGATGACTACTGGTAAAACCGTAGTTTTAACTAGACAGACCTTTGTTGGTAAACTAATATCTGTGCTTTTTAATATGCTGTCTAGGTTGGTTATAACTTTTCTTCCAAGGAGCAAGTGTCTTTTAATTTCATGACTGCAGTCACCTTCTTCAGTAATTTTGGAGCTCCCCAAAATAAGAGTTTATCCCTGTTACCATTGTCTCCCCATCTATTTGTCATGAAGTGATGGACTGGAGGCCATGATCTTAGTTTTCTGAATGTCAAGTTTTAAGCCAACTTTTTCATTCTCCTTTCATTATCATCAAGAAGCCCTTAGTTCTTTGCTTTTTTGTCATAAGGGTGATGTCATCTTATCTGAGGTTATTGATATTTCTCCCAGCAATCTTGATTCCAGCTTGTGTTTTATCCAGCCCAGCATTTCACATGATGTACTCTGCATATAAGTTAAATAAGCAGGATGACAATATACAGCCTTGACATAATCATTTCCCAATTTGAAATCATCTGTTGTTGTATGTCCAGTTCTAACTGTTGTTTCTTGACCTTCATAAATGTTTCTCAGGAGGCAGGTCACATGATCTGGTATTCCCATCTCTAAGAATTTACCAGTTTGTTGTGATCCACACAGTCAAAGGCTTTGTCATAGTCAATAAAGCATAAGTAGATGTTTTTCTGGGACTCTCTTGCTTTTTCTGTGAGCCAGCAGATATTGGCAATTTGATCTCTGGTTCCTCTGCCTTTTCTAAATCCAGCTTGAACATGTGGAACTTCACAGTTCACATACTGTTGAAGCCTAGCTTGGAGAATTTTGACATTACTTTGCTAGTGTGTGAGATGAGTGCAATTGTGCAGTGGTTTGAACATTCTTTGGGATTGCCTTTCTTTCGGATTGGAATGAAAACTGACATTTTTCCAGTTCTATGGCCACTGCTGAGTTTTCCAAATTTGCTGGCATATTGAGTGAAGCACTTTCACAGCATCATCTTTTAGGAAAAGAACTAGTTCAACTGGAATTCCATCACCTCCACTAGCTTTGTTCATAGTGATGCTTCTTAAGACCCACTTGATATCGCATTCCAGGATGTCTGGCTCCAGGTGTGTTGTCACACTATCATGGTTATCTGGATCATGAGAATCTTTTTTGTATAGTTCTTTGGTGTATTCTTGCCACCTCTTCTTAATATTTTCTGCTTCTGTTAGGGCCATACCATTTCTGTTCTTTATTGTGCCCATTTTTGCATGAAATGTTTTCCTTTTTATCTCTAATTTTCTTGAAGAGATCTCTAGTGTTTCCAAGTCTATTGTTTTCCTCTGTTTCTCTGCATTGATTGGTGAGGAAGGCTTTCTTATCTCTTCTTGCTATTCTTTGGAATTCTGCATTCAAGTGAATATATCTTTCCTTTTCTTCTTTGCCTTCCACATCTTTTCTTTCCTCAGTTATTTGTAAGGCCTCCTCAGACAACCATTTTGCCTTTTTGCATTTCTTTTTCTTGAGGATGGTCTTGATCACTGCCTCCTGTGTAATTCCTGGAATGCAAAAATAGGAAGACAAGAGAACACACTTGTCATAGACAACATCCTCTTCCAACAACACAAGAGAAGATTCCACACATAGACAACACCAGATGGTCAATGCCAAAATCAGATATTCTTTGCAGCCAAAGATGGAGAAGCCATATACAGTCAGTAAAAACAAAACTGGGAGCTGACTGTGGCTGATATCATGAACAACTTTTTTTCCAAACACAGACTTAAATTGGGGGAACAAGGGAAAAGTATTCTAGTTTCATTCTTTTACAAGTGGTTGACCAGTTTTCCCAGCACCACTTGTTAAAGAGTTTGTCTTTTCTCCATTGTATATTCTTGCCTCCTTTGTCAAAGATAAGGTGTCCATAGGTGTGTGGGTTTATCACTGGGCTTTCTATTTTGTTCCATTGATCTGTATTTCTGTCTTTGTGCTAGTATCATACTTTTTTGAAGACTGTGGCTTTGTAGTAGAGCCTGAAGTCAGGCAGGTTGATTCCTTCAGTTCCATTCTTCTTTCTCAAGATTGCTTTGACTATTCGAGGTTTTTTGTATTTACATACAAATTGTTAAATTATGTGTTCTAGTTCTGTGTAAAATACTGTTGGTAGCTTGATAGGGATTGCATTGAATCTATAGATTGCTTTGGGTAGTATACTCATTGTCACTATATTGATTATTCCAATCCATGAACATGGTATATTTCTCCTTCTATTAGTGTCCTCTTTGATTTCTTTCACCAGGGTTTTATAGTTTTCTATATATAGGTCTTTAGTTTCTTTAAGTAGATACATTCCTAAGTATTTTATTCTTTTATTTGCAATGGTGAATGGAATTGTTTCCTTAATTTCTCTTTCTATTTTCTTATTATTAGTGTATAAGAATGCAAGGGATTTCTGTGTGTTGATTTTATATCCTACAACTTTACTATACTCATTGATTAGCTCTGGTAATTTTTTGGTGGAATCTTCAGGGTTTTCTATGTAGAGGATCATGCCATCTGCAAACAGTGAGAGTCTTACTCTTCTTTTCCAATCTGGATTCCTTCTATTTCTTTTTCTGCTCTGATTGCTGTGGCCAAAATTTCCAAAACTATGTTGAATAGTAGTGTTGAAAGTGTCCACCCTTGTCTTGTTCCTGACTTTAGAAGAAATGCTTTCAATTTTTCCCCACCGAGGATAATGTTTGCTGTGGGTTTGCCATATATAGTTTTTATTATGTTGAGGTATGTTCCTTCTATTCCTGCTTTCTGGAGAGTTTTTAACATAAATGGATGTTGAATTGTGTTGAAGGCTTTCTCTGCATCTATTGAGACAATCATATGAATTTTATCTTTCAATATGTTAATGTGGTGTATAACATTCATTGATTTGTGGATATTGAAGGATCGTTGCATCCCTGAGATAAAGCCCACTTGGTCATGATGTATGATCTTTTTAATGTGTTGTTGAATTCTGATTGCTAAAATTTTGTTAAGGATTTTTGCATCTATGTTCATCAGTGATATTGGCCTGTAGTTTTCTTTTTTTGTGGCGTCTTTGTCAGGTTTTGGTATTAGGGTGATGGTGGCCTCATAGAATGAGTTTGGAAGTTTACCTTCCTCTGCAATTTTCTGAAAGAGTTTGAGTAGGATAGGTGTTAGCTCTTCTCGAAATTTTTGGTAGAATTCAGCTGTGAAGCCGTCTGGACCTGGGCTTTTGTTTGCTGGAAGATTTCTGATTACAGTTTCAATTTCCGTGCTTGTGATGGGTCTGTTAAGATTTTCTATTTCTTCCTGGTTCAGTTTTGGAAAGTTGTACTTTTCTAAGAATTTGTCCATTTCTTCCACGTTGTCCATTTTATTGGCATATAATTGCTGATAGTAGTCTCTTATGATCCTTTGTATTTCTGTGTTGTCTATTGTGATCTCTCCATTTTCATTTCTAATTTTATTGATTTTATTTTTCTCCCTTTGTTTCTTGATGAGTCTGGCTAATGGTTTGTCAATTTTATCTATCCTTTTTAAAAAAAAAAAAAAAACCAGCTTTTGGCTTTGTTGGTTTTTGTATGGTCTCTTTTGTTTCTTTTGCATTTATTTCTGCCCTAATTTTTAAGATTTCTTCTACTATCCCTGAGGTTCTTCATTTCTTCCTCTTCTAGTTGGTTTATGTGTAGAGTTAGGTTATTTATTTGACTTTTTTTATTGTTTCTTGAGGTATGCCTGTATTGCTATGAATCTTCCTTTTAGCACTGCTTTTACAGTGTCCCACAGGTTTGGGGTTGTTGTGTTTTCATTATCATTTGTTTCTATGCATATTTTGATTTCTTTTTTGATTTCTTCTGTTATTTGTTCATTATTCAGCAGTGTATTTTTTAGCCTCTATATGTTGGAATTTTTAACAGTTTTTCTCCTGTAATTGAGATCTAATGTTACTGCATTGTGGTCAGAAAAGATGCTTGGAATGATTACAATTTTTTTGAATTTAACAAGGCTAGATTTATGCCCCAGGATGTGATCTATACTGGAGAAGGTTCTGTGTGCACTTGAGAAAAAGGTGAAATTCGTTGTTTTGTAGTGAAATGTCCTATAGATATCAATTAGGTCTGATTGGTCTATTGTATCATTTAAAGTTTGTGTTTCTTTGTTAATTTTCTGTTTAATTCATCTATCCATAGGTGTGAGTGTGGTATTAAAGTCTCCCACTATTATTGTGTTATTGTTAATTTCCCCTTTCATACTTGTTAGCATTTGTCTTACATATTGCGGTGCTCCTATGTTGGGTGCATATATATTTATAATTGTTATATCTTCTTCTTGGATTGATTCATTGATCATTATGTAGTGTCCTTCTTTGTCTGTTTTCACAGCCTTTGTTTAAAAGTTTATTTTATCTGATGTGGTATTGCTACTCCTGCTTTCTTTTGGTCTCTATTTGTGTGGAATATCTTTTTCCAGCTCTTCACTTTCAGTCTGTATCTGTCCCCTGTTTTGAGGTGGGTCTCTTGTAGACAACATATATAGGGGTCTTGTTTTTGTATCCATTCAGCCAGTCTTTGTCTTTTTGTTGGGGGCATTCAACCCATTAACTTTAAGGTGATTATTGATAAGTATGATCCTGTTGCCATGTACTTTATTGTTTTGGGTTTGAGTTTATACTCCTTTTTTGTGTTTCTTGTCTAGAGAAGACTCTTTAGCATTTGTGGGAGAGCTGGTTTGGTGGTGCTGAATTCTCTCAGCTTTTGCTTGTCTGAAAAGCTTTTGATTTCTCCTTCATATTTGAATGAGATCCTTGCTGCATACAGTAATCTGGGCTGTAGGTTATTTTCTTTCATCTCTTTAAGTATGTCCTGCCATTTCCTCCTGGCCTGAAGAGTTTCTATTGAAAGATCAGCTGTTAGCCTTATGAGAATCCCCTTGTGTGTTATTTATGGGTTTTTTTTTCCCTTGCTGCTTTTAATATTTGTTCCTTGTGTTTGATGTTTTTTAATTTGATTAATATGTGTCTTTGAGTGTTTTGCCTTGGGTTTATCTTGTTTGGGACTCTGGGTTTCTTGGACTTAGGAGATTATTTCCTTCCCCATTTTAGGGAAGTTTTCAACTCTTATCTCCTCAAGTATGTTCTCATTGTTTTTCTTTTTGTCTTCTTCTTCTGAGACTCTTATGATTCAAATGTTGGGGCATTTAACATTTTCCAAGAAGTCTCTGAAATTGTACTTATTTCTTTTAACTCATTTTTTCTTTTTCCTCTCTGATTCATTTATTTCTAACATTCTATCTTCTACCTCACTAATACTATCTTCTGCCTCTGTTATTCTACTATTTGTTCCCTCCAGAGTGTTTTTTATATCATTTTCACATTATTCATTATATACTGTGCTGGGAGTCAGCACGGGAAATCCCACCCATGACAAAGGTCATGTGGAAGAGACCTGATGGACAAGGCGAATCAGGATTCAAGGGACCCCCTGGGCCTGTTTGAGCATCTACCCCAAAACCAGAGTCTGTCTTACTATTTTATGCCTTTCACTAACTCCTCTGATACCAGTGAGGGCTATCTCCAACCACCTTTCTTTAAAGGAAATCAACTTAGAGCTCTAGTGAATAAGTATTTGGGCATAATGGGAGTGTTTCAATTCAAACCCCTCTGATGGCTCTTTAATTTGCCTGACAGGTTTATCCAGACCCTTACAACTATGCTTGTGGTTTTTACAGCCTCCCAACTGCGAGAGGCATGGGAAGCTTAAATAAAGCCTTTCCAGGAGTTAAAATTATTAGAATGGTACTGGTGAAGGGTCTCATTGTTGAGCCAATGTTTGCTGCCAAGTTTTCATATTGTATGCATTAATTAATATAGTTGATATATATAAATATAAGTAGTGGCCTTGATATTAACAACAGTAAACCTGGAGTTAATAAATTCTTTCCCTGTTATAGCCCACTGCACCTTTGCCCTATAAGAATGCAACTTTATCTAGTGCTTTCTGAGAATGGCGCCTGACTTTAGAAAAAACACTTTTAGAGAAAATAAGATTTAGGGTTAACTAACCTTTATCAGAAGAAAGAGTCATAAAATGTTAACAGGCCTCCTAGCTAGAAGATGATGTAAATCACCTAAGACCTGTATATACAGATAGGTATGCAGAAAGAAAGCCTGGTTCCAATAAGGATCAGGGCTGCTAACCCTGCATGACTCTGCATCTTCCATTATTCTCTATGTACAACTTAAGGTATAAAAGCTCTCTGTGAAAATAAAGTTGCAGGCCTTGCTCACTGAAGCTTGGTCACCCTGTGTCATTCTTTTTTCTCTTTCTCTTTCCTTTGCAGGTTAAGTCCCTGGAGCACAGGGGCTCTCTGAGTTCACTTTCCTGCCAGGGCTTCTAAGACTCACTTGAGAAGGTGCCCAAGGTGGGCACCTTCAGTGGTTTGAGAGGGCACCTGTGGCCTATGTGAACAGTGCAAGTCCCGTGCTGGGGCTTTATTGGCTTTCTGTGTAAACCAAGGAATATCAGCCTCTTTCTCTCCCCTATTTTCTTAATTGCAACATTCTTTCTTTCTCTCTCTCTCTCTTTCTAATTCTCTCTCTCCACCCCCCTCACTGATGCTGTCACCCTGAGGATATCCTGGAATCCAACAGGGCTGGACCCCGGTAATATTGACTCTTTTTTATTTCTTCTAGTACTTTGTTAAACCTTTCTTGCATCTTCTCAATCTTTGTCTCCATGCTATTTATCTGTGATTCTATTTTGTTTTTGAGATTTTGGATCATTTTCCTTATCATTATTTGAATTTCTTTATCAGGTAGATTCTCTATCTCTTCCTCTTTTGTTTGGTTTGGTGGGCATTTATCGTGTTCCTTTACCTGCTGGGTATTCTTTTGTCTCTTCATCTTTTTTATATTGCTGGGTTTGGGTGGCCTTTCTGTATTTTTGCAATGTGTGGAGTTCTCTTTATTGTGGAGTTTCCCCACTGTGGGTGGGATTGTACGGGTGGCTTGTTAAGGTTTCCTGGTTAGGGAAGCTTGTGTCAGTGTTCTGGTGGATGGAGCTGGATTTCTTCCCTCTGGAGTGCAATGAAGTGTCCAGGAATGAGTTATGAGATGTCAATGGGTTTGGTATGACTTTGGGCAGCCTGTATATTGAAGCTCAGGGCTATGTTCCTGTGTTGCTGGAGAATTTGCGTGGTATGTCTTGCTCTGGAACTTGTTGGCACTTGGGTGGTGCTTGGTTTCAGTGTAGGTATGGAGGTGTTTGATAAGCTACAGTTGATTAATGTTCCCTGGAATCAGGACTTCTCTGGTATTCTCAGGATTTGGACTTAAGCTTCCTGTTTCTAGTTTTAAATCTTATTTTTACAGTAGCCTCAAGACTTCTACATCTAAAAAGCACTGTTGATAAAACATCTAGGTTAAAGAAGAAATATTCTCCACAGTGAGGGACACCCAGAAAGGTTCACAGAGTTAGATGGAGACAAGAAGAGGGTGGAGGGAGATAGAGGTGACCAGGATGAGATGAGGTGGAATAAAAGAGGAGAGAGCAAGCTAGCCAGTAATCACTTCCTTAGGTGCACTCCACAGTCTGGACCACTCAGAGATGTTCACAGACATATACAGAGAAGATAAGAGGGAGGAAAGAGACAGAGGTGGCCAGGAGGATAAGGAGGGAATCAAAAGGAAAGAGCCAGATCCAACCAGTAATCAGTTCCCTAAATGTTCTCCAATGTCCGGAACACACAAAGAGATTCAGAGTTGGGTAGAGAAGAGAAAGGGGATGGAGGAGATAGAGGCGACCTGGTGGAGAAAAAGAAGAGTCCAAAGGGAGAGAGAGTGGTCAAGCCAGTAACGTTACTCCCAAGTAAATATGGGTACTGAAGATTGGGTTCTTAAAGGTACAATATTGATAACCAATACCAAAAAGCAGAGATTAAAAATCTAGAGTAGAGGTGGGATTTTCAAAAATTTAACATTAAAGAAAAAAAGTCACAAAAATTATTAAAAAAAAAATGAAGCTTGCTTTAAAAATAGGGTATGTCTTTTTCTTTGCAAAGTAATCAGTTCAGTTCAGTCGCGCAGTCGTGTCCGACTCTTTGCGACCCCATGAATCGCAGTATGCCAGGCCTCCCTGTCCATCACCAACTCCCGGAGTTCACTCAGACTCACGTCCAGTGAGTCTGTGATGCCATCCAGCCATCTCATCCTTGGTCGTCCCTTTCTCCTCCTGCCCCCAATCCCTCCCAGCATCAGGGTCTTTTCCAATGAGTCAACTCTTCGCATAAGGTGGCCAAAGTACTGGAGCTTCAGCTTTAGCATCATTCCTTCCAAAGAAATCCCAGGGTTGATCTCCATCAGAATGGACTGGTTGGATCTCCTTGCAGTCCAAGGGACTCTCAAGAGTCTTCTCCAACACCACAGTTCAAAAGCATCAATTCTTCTGCGCTCAGCCTTCTTCACAGTCCAACTCTCACATCCATACATGACCACAGGAAAAACCATAGCCTTGACTAGATGGACCTTAGTCGGCAAAGTAATGTCTCTGCTTTTGAATATACTATCTGGATTGGTCATAACTTTTCTTCCAAGGAGTAAGCGTCTTTTAATTTCATGGCTGCAGTCACCATCTGCAGTGATTTTGGAGCCCCCCAAAAAATAAAATCTGACACTGTTTCTACTGTTTCCCCATCTATTTCCCATGAAGTGATGGGGCCAGATGCCATGATCTTCGTTTTCTGAATGTTGAGCTTTAAGCCAACTTTT
>SJXQ01011504.1:0-19727 GCA_006408695.1 Aepyceros melampus
TAAATAAAAATGAAAAGAAAGAGGGAGAAATATGTAAAGGGCCCACTGTATGGTGAGGAACTGAAAATAAATTTTTGGCATTGAAAAGAAAATAAAAAAATAATTAAAAAAATAAAAAATCTGGTAATTTCTTTGGAACTGTTGTGGGCAGTGTGGAGTCAGCTCAGTGTCAGACAATTCCTTGTTCTGGCTTGTGGTTGTTCTCAACTTCCATAGGTGTCTGAAAAAGACACAGTCTCCATTATTAAATGCAGTATTTTAATCTCTTGCACTGGTCACTTCCAGAGCAGTTCCTCTCCCATTGTTGATTTTGGCTTCCAATGTGCATAAATCTCTACAGCGTTTAATTTCTGCCCTGACACAATGGGGTAAATGAAGGAAAGTTACATGGCTCAAAATAGCCTATAGTTAAAACTCCCCTCTAGTCCTCCCCACCATTCTATGCAAAACAAAGAACTCTCTCACTCAGAGAACCTGTTTCTGCTGCTGAGTCGATTCAGCTGTGTCCAACTCAGTGTGACCCCAGAGACAGCAGCCCAGCAGGATCTGCCATCCCTGGGATTCTCCAGGCAAGAACACTGGAGTGGGTTGCCACTTCCTTCTCCAATGCATGAAAGTGAAGTCACTCAGTCGTGTCCCACTCTTCACGACCGCATCGACAGCAGCCCACCAGGTTCCTCCATCCATAGAAATATCATTAGGGCTGATTATGCCCAGTTCCCGCTGGCCCAGCCTCTGGCTGATCTCCAAAATTCCTTGCCTGGGCTGCTTAAGAGATAACTACTCCAAACAACTTTGGAGAAGAACAGGCCCCCTTAAGACAGTAACTCTCTATGTACATGCCTATGTATCAAGCTGTGTCCAACTCAGTGTGACCCCAGAGACAGCAGCCCAGCAGGATCTGCCATCCCTGGGATTCTCCAGGCAAGAACACTGGAGTGGGTTGCCACTTCCTTCTCCAATGCATGAAAGTGAAGTCACTCAGTCGTGTCCCACTCTTCACGACCGCATCGACAGCAGCCCACCAGGTTCCTCCATCCATAGAAATATCATTAGGGCTGATTATGCCCAGTTCCCGCTGGCCCAGCCTCTGGCTGATCTCCAAAATTCCTTGCCTGGGCTGCTTAAGAGATAACTACTCCAAACAACTTTGGAGAAGAACAGGCCCCCTTAAGACAGTAACTCTCTATGTACATGCCTATGTATCCTTACACTTTTCATGGTGAAGCACAGAAGCTTGCTAATCTGACTGCTACACTTTCTCACATCATTAAAGGTGATTGGTTCCTGTAAAATGCCAGTCTTGTTCTTTTTCTGAACCTTGCCTCCTCAACTCCCTTATTTTATAGTAAATATGGCCATTTGCTTAGGCTCACTTGTTCAGTTCTGTTTTGAGGAGGGAGGGACACGTCAAATACCATTGGCATGTGTGGGGAGTGCTCACAGTGGATGGCCCACAGTGGTTTTGCCACAGCTCAAGTGGATTGTCCTCACAGATCTGCACTGCTCAGTATCCAGGGTGCTCTGCATGGTCACTTTCAAGTGAGCTATGCTTTTCATGCAGTTCCCAGGTTATGTCGCTCAGGTTCTCAGGTGCTCTTCAGGGGTCCAGACACAGATGGTCTGCACTTTGTGCCCTTCCCAGGTTGAGCAGCTCAAACCTGACAGGGCGCTCTGTGAGCTCATTGTCCAATGTGGGCCATGCATCTTATTCACATGCCTGGTCCAGCTGCTCACTCTTCCAGGTGCACTGAGAGGACACAGTCCAAAGGGTGTCATGTGTCTCCTCTGGGGAGCTGATATCAGGCTGTGGCACTCCTGGCTGATGTCAAGTAATCCAGGATCCCAGGAAAACAAGGTTAACAATTGGGAGCCTTTTCACAATTTGGTGGAAGACACGGTCTTTGGGGTCAACACTGAAGCAGCCCCTTGCCTTTCAGCTTTGGCTGTCACTGTCCTGCCTCTCTGTCTTTGGGCAGGGAGGTCCCTATATGTCAGGCAGCTGGCTTACTCTCCTTTGATATTTCCTCAATCCTTTGTTCTGAGATTGTGCCAGAGATTAGAGCTTTTCAAGGAAAAAGTCTCCTTATTATTATTTATCTCTCTGGCAACCCCAAGGTTTTGATTGCTTTCTCACATTAGTTCCCTCAGATTATCCTCTGGACATTTAACCCACTCCTTACCCTAAATACTGATGATCCATCCCATGCTTCCTTGCCCAGCCCCTTCTCACTGGTACCAGACACAAGCATTCTGGCCACTTCTCTGTTGGTCACTAGAGCTGGGCTCATACTATGTGAACTTCACCCCACTCCTTGTTATATTCCCCTCTGAGATTCCAAAACTCTCCAGAATGCATGTGAGAGAGTTTCCTGCTGTGTGGAAACTTCTCCTCCTTCATGACTCCCTCCCCAGAACAAATCTCCATCCATAAGTCTTTTTTCTCTGTGTTTGTCTTTTGTATTTTGTCCTACCTAATTCTGGAGAATTTGAGATGCCTTTCTGGATGCCTAATGTCCTCTGCCAGTGTTTAGAAATTGTTTTATGAAGGTCCTTCAGCATTTAAATGATCTTTTGATGAAATTTTGTGGAGAAAGTGGTCTCCTCATCCTATTCCTCTGCCATCTTAGGTCCACATCCATAATGTTCTCTTATGATTGTATTTCTGTGTTGTTTGTTATAGTTCCTCCATTTCCATTTCTAATTTTATTGATTTGATATTTCTCCTACCTACCCTTCTTTTTTATTGAAGAGTTTGGCTCAGGATCTATTTGTTTATCTATTCAAATATTTTAGTTTTTTTGATTTTTCTGTAATCTCCTTCATTTCTTTCTACCAACACTGTGTGTGTGTGTGTGTGTGTGCACAATTATTTTTCTATTTGTTTTAGATGTAAAGTTAGGTGTTCCATTTGATTTTCTGTCTGGATGATCTATCCATTGGTGTGAGTGAGGTATTAAAGTCTGTCACTATTACTGTGTTACTCTCAATTTTCTCTTTATGAGTTGTTAACATTTCCATGGAGAAGGCAACAGCACCCCACTCCAGTACACTTGATTGGAAAATCCCATGGGCCAAGGAGCCTGATGGGCTGCAGTCCGTGGGTTCACTAAGAGTCGGACAAGACTGAGCGACTTCACTTTCACTTTCATGCACTGGAGAAAGAAATGCAACCCACTCCAGTGTTCTTTCCTTGAGAATCCCATGGATGGGGGAGCCTGGTGGGCTGCCGTCTATGGGGTCACACAGAGTTGGACACGACTGAAGTGACTTAGCAGCAGCAACATTTCCTTATGTATTGAGGTGTTTCTGCATTGGCTGCATATATATTTATAATTGTTATATCTTCTTTTTTGATTGATCCCTTGATCATTAGTAGGGTCCTTCTTTGTATCGTATAATGGTCTTTATTTTAATTTTTTTTTAAACTGGTGTGTGTATCTCGTTCACTTTCAATGTCACTCAATCTCACAAGGATCCTGGGAGCACACAGTTCCAGGTTGACTATGTGTCTCATCAACCTCCCAGGTCCAAGCCACTTAGGTTCCTGGGTGTTCCTTGGATTGGAATAGTCCCAGGTGGGCCGTGCATCTCAGGAGATCTGATTGGAGGCTGTGACACTCCTGGTATATGTGAACACTGCAGGATCTCCAGAAGAAGTGATTTATGAACTAGCCGCCAGCTCATGCTTAGAGGTAGATGCAGTCTCTGGGGCCTAGATTACAATAAATCCTCACGTTCTGCCTCTGGCTGTCACATATTTGCCTCTCTGCTCCACAGGGGGCCTAACAGCATCTGCCTTGCTCTCCTTTGGCATTCACTAGGACGTAACCCTGTGTTTCATGAATGTGCCAGTGTGGATTTAAAGCTTCACTTCAAGAAAGGTCCTTTGTTTTTCTTTGTCTCTCTGGTGTTCCCACAGTTTTTGGTGCTATGTCACATTAGTCCCCTCAGAATGTACTCGTTGTGTTTTATCTTGTTCCTTACTCTGAGGACTGATGATGATGCCCACATCTCTGCAACCATCTCACACTTGGTGCTGAAAAATTAGAGTTTTTAGCAGTTTCAATTCACCAGAATTGCATTTTGTTGCAAATTCTGTGGTGACTTTTCCCCCCCTTCAGTTATCCTGCCCTCTGACAATCCAAAGTTCCCCACTGATCCACCTGTGACTGGGTTTCCTGTTGTGTGGAAATGACTCTTCCTTCATGAGTCCCTTCACAGGATGAGTCTCCATCTATAAATACTTTGTCTTTCTTTGTGTTTATCTTTTGTCCTGCTTCATTAGGAAGATATTGGTGTGCCTTTCTGTGTATCTAGGATCCTCCATCAGAATTCAAAAGGTTTTTTTTTTGTGTGTGTGTGTGTGTAAGTTGCTTCACATGCAGATGATCTTTAATATATTTATGGTCTTCCTGTACTATTTGTCTATCATCTTGGGACCACATCAGGCACGCTTCAAATGCTGAGCTGGTGCTTTAGGAATACATGCTACAACTCCTGAGCTTGCATTCAACAGCATAGTTCCCATCACTAACAAGCCTGTGATCTACAGCAGACATGACATGATAGCGGTTGGCACTCTGGAGCTGTGTCAGATCACTACTGAGTCTGAATTCTAGTAAAACTGCTGAAACTACTGAATTTACAGTATGTAGCACAGAACTCTTCCTGACACTATAGTGCTTAAACTTTAGAGCAGGCTGTCTGAAAACACTCAACTGGTTCTCAGAAAGATATATCCAGCCACTACTGATCCTGCATTCTAGAGCATGGTCCCATCACTGTGTAGCCCATGCACTACAGCAGAATGGCTAAAACTCCTCAGTTGCATTCTGGAACATTGGACTTTCTCCAATTGAACTTGCATTCTACAACAAATGTTTCACAAGTCCTGAGCCTGTGCTCTAAAACTGGCATTCCTGAAATATTTTCCTTGACTTCTGGAGCCTGTGTCTTGCAAACACTAAACCGCTGCTTTATATCAACAATGCTGTAATCACTGAGCTTGCCAGAGCATGCCTGAACCCACATTTAAAACCACACTTACAATCACAATGAATGCTGTGCTCTAAAAGCTGTGAAGACACAGAGAATAAGCCCAAACTGAAGACTATATGTGCTACATGTATTACTTTTCACTCTGCATCATGCATCTCACCACTATTGAGTCCTAGCACTAAAATATACATGCTGCAATTACTGATATACACACTGGAGCACATGTCATACCATGAGTGAGTTTCACAGTAAGCAAGTGTGCTGCAACTACTCAGCCCATGCACTAGTATATGCATTCACAACCACTGTTGTCACACTCAGGAGCACATATTCCAAAACTACTGAGGCTATGCTTTGGAGCTCAGATGCTGCAACTACTGAGTTTCCACTATGAACAACACATTCCACCACTAATGAATAGTAGTCTAGAGCAGATGTGTCCAAGCTACTAATCTTGTACTCTGGAGAACCTATCACATCATTACTGAATATGAATGATAAACACATCTGCTGCCATTTTTGACCATGTTTCTAGAGAAAGCATCTGTAGTTACAGTTTTTGCACCACTGCTGAGAAGGAGCTCTGTAAAACACATTCCCCAACTTCTGAACTTGAAGCATGGAGCACATGACCCACCACCACTCAACTTGTACTTCCAAGCTTGCATATGAGCCTCACATTCTGCCACTACTGAGCAGGTTCTCTAGCAGGCATTATACCAATACTGAACTTGATTTCTATAGCATTTCTGAGTACTACTGAGCCCATGTGAACAGCATGCATTCATCAAAATTACTGAGCTCACCCTCTGTAGCATGTGACACACAATTATGCAGTTGCACTCTGAATCATGTTTCTCATAGACACTGTATCTCAGATTACAGTACTTTTACTGCAACTAACGAGTTGGAATTCTGGAGCACATGAACAGCCACTACTAAAGTTCATGCTCATGTGCATGCATCTTGCTCTTAAGGAGCCTGTATCAGGAATGCTGCTGCTACTGAACTTGCAATCTGTTCTGCAATTAGTATGCCTGTGACCTTAAGCACTGTGCTACAATATTGTTGTCTGGAGCATTCCTCTAGTGTCTATTTGCTTGTATTCCAAAGGACAAGTCTTGCCTCTCCTAAACCAGTGCTCTTGGTAGACATGAAAAATCATCTGAATTTTCACTCTGGAATGATTTTCCCACAACTGAGGAACTTGAATTCTGAAGTACTAAAATGAAAGGTTGCAGCTATGAGACATGAATGATGCTAGGATTCTTGGTCTCTGAAAGAGAGGAATTCAATCTCAGGCCAATAATGAGGCTTAATCATTCAGAATTTTTGTGTAATATGTTTTATTAAATTATTAAAGAGATAAAGTTCTTGACATAGACGTTGGAAGAGGTCAGAAAAACTGCCCCCTTGCTATTTTTTAGCAAGTAATTATATCTTATTAACAAGCTGCTAATTAGAGAAAATAAATGCCTCAAAACTTAGGAACTGGCACCAGTTGCCTCACTCAGAGCATGCATTTTAAGATAGCATTGGCAGAAGGTTAGTCATCCTGGGCCATAAAACAGCTGACATGAATTTTGAAGGAAGACAGATTTCCAAGCAAATACTGAGTTCATTAACAGCTTAAGAGAAGACATCGAAGAGTAAAAGATACTGATTTGCTGAGCCGTTATCTGCTCGGAGTCTTAGGCAGAACTGACTTGATGAAAGCATATTCTAAGGTAAATACATAGTTCATCATCATAGCTTAAGAAAAACATTTCCATAAGAAAAACAAATTTTAGAAAAGTTAGTTTCAGGTAGAACAAGATGTCATCATGGTGACACAGAATTTTAAAAGACAGCCTCTTTTTTTGTGTAGAGAAGGGGGGGGGGGTGGAGCGGGGAAAAAGCCTGACTTTTGTAGTCTATTTTTTCTGCTTGGGAACCCCTAGCCAACACACTTTTGCCTGATTGCAGGTTCATTTATTGTAACATGTGTGTGCTAGAGGACTCTTCAGCTTGTGTCTCAGTATAAGAGGACCAACAGTTTAGTACATAGGCCATTAACAACAGATTCATGACCTAGTTCAGATATGCTTCAAGTACTGTGCTAAATTATGCCATGGAGAACATGTGCTGCATCTCCTAAGCTTTCAGTCTAGAGCACACTTCTGACCACTCCTGTGCCAGTGCTCCAGTGCATATTTGCCACAATGAGTAGGATGACACTCTGGGGCCTTCATTCCACCACTGCAGAGTCTGAGTTCTAGAGTACTAGTGCTAAAACTACTAACTTGTGATCTGGAGCAGATACCCTGGCACCAGTATGCTTGCATTTTAGTCTGTCTGAAACTACTTAACCTGATACATAGGAAGATGAATCCAGTCACTTCTACACCTGCATTCTAGAGCACACTTGCCACCACCACACAGCACGTGCTTTACAGCAGGATGACTAAAACTAGTCAGTTGCTTCTGAACATGTGTCTTTCTACTATTGGACTTGCATTCTACCTCAGATGTTCCATAGGTACTGGGCCTGTGCTGTAAAATTAGCATATGTCAAATGCTGTCCTAGACTTCTAGAGCATGGGCCTCACTATCACTGAGCCCAACTTTAGATCAGTTGTGCTGCCATTACTCAGTTTGTTCTCAGGATCATATCTGAAGCTATGTTTTGTAGCACACCTACTGCCACAAGGGATTCTGTGCACCATAACTGTCATGCCACAAATGAGCCTGCACTCTTGATTATGTGTGTGACAAGTACTGCTTTTCACCTTGGAGCATGACTTTCACTTCTATCGAACCATGACTCATAAGTACATATGCTACAATTACTGAACTTCACTCTTTAGCACTCATCATAACTGAGCTTCACCCTAAGTAGTTGTGCTGTAACTAATCAGCCCATACACTAGACTATGCATTGATGACTAATTTTATGGCAATGAGGAGCACACATTCTATCACTAGTGAGACAGTGCTCTAGAACACAGGTGCTGCAACTACTGAGCTTTCACTCTGGAGCACAAATCCCACCATTATGAAATAATAGTCTATAATAAGTTTGCCAAAGTTACTGACTTTGCACTCTGGAGAACTTATCACTCATTACTGAGTATGAACTCTAAGCATACGTGTTTCCACTTGTGATCCTGTGTGTATGGTAACTACCTGCAGTTACTCTTCTTGTACTGTAGGGGATATATTCCACCACTACTGAGACTGAGTTCTAGAAATCACATGAAGCTACTATTGAACTTGGACTGTGGATAGTGTGTTCCACAACTACACAACTTGCACTCTAGAGTTGAAACTTTGCAACTACTGAGCTAGAAATATGAAGTTCATATTCTGCCACCACTAGCATGTACTCTAAGGCAGGCATCCTGCCAATATTGAGTCTACCTGCTATAATATCTCTGAGTACCATTGAACCAACAGTGTACGCTAAGCATGCCTTAAAACTACTGGATCACCCTGTGTAACATGTTCTCGCAACATATTAGTTTGCATCTGAACCATGTTTCTTGCTGCTACTGTACCACACTTTACTTCACTCTTGCTGCAGCTAGTGAGCTGGCACCCTGGAGCATATTATCTACCACTACTGAGCACATGCTGAAGTTCATGCATCCAGTCAATTCAGAGGCTGTGTTCCAGTCCAGACATGCCACAGTTACTGAGCTTGTACTCTGGAACTTATATTTTACAACTACTGTGCTTGTGACATTAGGCATCATGATACAATGACATAGCATGTCGTCTGCAGTGTTCCTCCAGTGCCTATCAGGCTTGTATTCCAAAGCACAAATCCTGCCTTTCATAACCCGAATTTTTGAGCAGACATGACAAAACTGTTGAGCTTGCCATCTAAACTATGTGCCTCAATACTAATGAACTCAGATGTTTTTATCACATATACGCCAATTCTGATCAATGTTCCAAGCCTCTGTGCTATAACTACAAAGACCACAAGCTAAATTATGCCTACAGCAATGACTGAACTTGGACATGGAACATATGTCCTGCTTCTAATGAGCACGGTATTAGAGCACGTGTACCACACACAGGTAATTATATTGCACTCTAGAGCATACTTTACAATTCTAGTCACCCCACAAACCTAAGCATTATATATCACAATTAATTTTGCCTATGCTTCGGAACTGGCATGACGCTACTACTGAGCATGTACTGTCCAACATGTTTTCACCATTCCTAAGGACTCATTTCAAACTACGAGTTCTACAAATACTGAAATTGCACTCTGAAATATGTATTTCCTCACTTTTGAGGCCACCATCCACATCATATGTGCAGCAACACTGAGTTTCAATTCTATAGCACCTTACTGCCACTATTGTGCTTCTTCTGTAGAGCAATGTGCTACAAATACAATGTAATATAGAGTCCATTACTATTGAACTCTTGTTGTTGAGTATATGACCTGCCACTACTAAGCCAGCATCATAAAACTTGCCAGCTGCAACTATCAATACTCTGGCACTCTGGGTATGTGAACCACCACTACTGAGTGTAGGCCCAGGTGCATATAACTGGCCCATACACAATCTATGATCTGAAGCAGGGATGCCACAACTACTGAGCTTCACTCTGGAATGTGTGGTTTGCTAAGACTTTGCCTGTGGCCCAGGCATCATGCTACAATTACATAGTTTGCAATCTGGAAAGTATGTCTTTGGGTTTGTATTTCAAAGCACATATCCTGTTATTCTAAGTGCATGCTCTTGAGTAGACATTACATAACTGCTGATCTTGCACTCTGGAGAATTTACTCCAATACTAATTACCTGGCATTCTGTAGCACCCAAGTGTCACTTCTGAGGTGATTCTCCAAACTCATGTGTCACAATTTAAACCACATTCTATATTATGCATGCCGCAATACTGAGTTAGAAAATTGGAGCATGCATCCTTCTTCTACTTAACACGAAATTAGGGCACATGTACCACAAGTAATTAACTTGCAATCTAAAGCATGCATTGCAACTCTAGTCAGCTATAAATCTAGAGCATTTGCATCACAACTGAGTGTGCCTCCTGTCAATTGGTATACCAAAATTACAGAGCATGGATTATTCACAATTTTCATTGCTACTGTAAGGTTGTTCCTGAACCACGAAAACACCCTGGGATTCTTCACCTCTGGAGGAGAATAATTTAATCCAGGGCCAGAGACAAGACTTGATTGCTCAGAGCTTTTGTGTAATAAAGTTTTGTTAAAGCATAAAGGAGATAGAGAAACTTCTGACATAGGCATCAGAAGGGGGCAGACAAATAGCCCCTTGGTAGTGTTAGCAATGGAATTATATACTCTAATTGGTTATTACAGTGGATCAAAAGAATGTCTGGAGGTTGTAAAGATCTCACTAGACTTACTCCCATAATTTACATTTTAAGATAACAGGATTAACTAGAAGGTTTTTCCAGAGACTGTCCTCATGCATTATGCATTGTTGTTACACAGGGCAGGAGGAGAAGGGGACGACAGAGGATGAGATGGCTGGATGACACACTGAGTCGATGGATGTGAGTTTGAGTGTTCTCCAGGAGTTGGTGATGGATAGGGAGTCCTGGGGGTGCTGCAATTCTTGGGTTCGCAGAGTCAAATATGACTGATTGACTGAACTGAACTGAACTGAATCCTAAGGAATGTAGAAGGGGGAAAATTGTCCTTTCTTCCTCCTTAAGAATTCCAGGCCCCTCTCTCCTTGGAGACCCCTGGACTTCTTACCAATCTGCCTATGATTTGACTCTCTCATTCCTCCCTTTTCTTTTTAAGTGAATAATGTTGCCAAGAGAAAGGGGCATCATTTGCATTCCATAGATACTTCCTGCTGTTTAGCAGCATGGTCCCTAAATCGTTAAGGCAACATATTCTCCTAACCCTCATTTTGAGGGTCTCTGATCCAGGGACCCCAAGTAATAGTTGGAGAAGGCTATGGCACTCATAGGAGCTCAGACAACCACTTGTAACTTGAAAGTCTTCATGCGACTAGAAACATATCCAATTACACAATTACAGATTCAGGGAGCAAATAGAAAAAAAAGAAAAGAACAATCAGAATTATTGTAATCAAGATAGTTTTCCACCATGAGGAACTAGTTAACATCTCTAAAATTGAGGCACTTAAGGCTTCAGGAGTATCCATAGCCTTAACCATCTTGTTCATGTGTTTAGCAAAATGAGTAACATTAGTGTGCATATCAAGTATATATGTACAGCATTGGGCATGAATAATGGCACAAATTCCTCCTTGTGCAGCTGTCAGAATATCTAAATGCAATCTCTTTTGTAAAATCACCTTTCTAATTTGTGCTTCTTCAGCATTAAGAGCTGAAATAGCTTTCTGAGACTCTTGTAATGCTTGTTGACTAAAGTTAGGCAGCATCCACTTTGTAGCATAACATCTCTAGATCCCAAAGACGGGACAAACACTGCAACCAAATAATCATACCAGTGAAATACAGACCTTGTCCACCGAGTTTTAATGTGGGGTAAATTAGCAGGTTTTTCTGGAAGCTCTGAAAATATAAGCCATGAGTAAAGGCTAGGCCTAGGGTCCATCTCCCTATCCAACCAGGGGGAAGCCACACCCATAAGTAAGAGCCACATATCCAATATGTCCCATTTGGAGCAAGCCCGTGTGACTGAGATATCCAGTCCAAATTAGTGCCTGGCCAGACAAAGGAAGGAAATGAACTGGGGTTGGAAAACACGGGAATGATTACATTGCATGTTTCCTGAGGCAAAAATCCCAACTCTTTCCAATTATTATAATTAAGTTGTTGACTAATTTCTGGAGATGGCTTCGTTTGTTTCCAGCATATAGGGGCAGTAGATATTAGACGACCTTTTTAGGAGTTAGCTGCATAACCTCATCCCATATTGATAAATGTCAGGGAAAAAACAACAACAACAACAACAACACACACACATTAATCTATACCTATTTGCCTTATATGTAGTGAAATAGTCATTGAACTGAGACAATATATAATCAAAATTTAAAGGAATATTATGTCCATAGTTAAATACAGCATGGTGTTCCAGTCCATTTTAAAGTTGTTAGATGTCATCAGATAAAGAAGAGGCATCACATATGATTGTTGTCAAAAGTATTTACAGACTTGGAGAAAGTCATTTCCTTGAAGTGGAGATGTCCATCATGGAAAGCCTACCACTAATGCAAAGGGAAGCACTCTACAGACCCAGCCGTTAGACTGATTGTAAAATGTTGCATAGGCATGAGAACTGGACAGGAAGGCATTGTCTTGAGGATCAAACAGCAGACTCAGGATGTTTGGAGTCAGCAGAAGTAGGCTCACATAGGTTAGCAGGCCCATCTGAGAAGTACAAAGTCAGAGCTTGGAAAGTAAAGATACAAAATTAAGTCACTTAGTTCCGATCAAGGTGCCACCTCTTAACTTGAGTGTGATGTATCCATGAATCCATTCTTGGCACTTTGACAGCTGTGGGAGAAGAACGAATAACCTGGTGTGGGCCTTCCTAGAGGGACTCAAGGGATAGGCCCTTAGTCCCCATGTTTTTATGAGACCTAGGTTCCTGGCTCTAATAGAGGCTTGCTCGACTCAGAGGCTGGGTCAGGAGTGGTTTCATGGAGTTCTGTTAAAATGCTTGTTGAAAAGCTGAGAGCTGAGTTACACAACTAGTTAATTTCAAGGCTTTTGGGGTCTTTAGCAATGTTTGTGCATAAGAAAGGCCTTCCATAAATATATTCAAAGGGGGATAGACCCTCCTTATTGGGGGAAGTTCGAGGCTTCATTAAACCTATGGGTAGGACTTTAATCCAATTGTCTTGTGTCTCTTGAATTAATATGTGCAGATGTCTTTTGATAATGTCATTAGCTTTTTCAACCTTTACTGAGGATTGGGTCTCCAAGATAAGTGTAAGTGATATTCTATTCCTAGAGCTTTAGACACTCCCTGAGTTACAGCAGCTTTAAAGGCAGAGCCATTGTCACACTGAAGGCTTCGTAGCAGCCCAAACCTGGGTATAGTTTCATGGCTTTAAATCATTATAACCTCTTTAGTCTGTTCACTATGACATGGAAAAGCCTCTCTCCATTGAGTAAAAGTATCCACTCAAACTTGTAAGCAAGAATAACCATTAGCTTTCAGCCTATGAGTAAAATCAATCCCCTAGTCTTCTCCAGGATACTCTTTACATTGTTGTAATCCAGATTTTGCTAGCTTTTCAGACTTTGGGTTATTTTCTGACAAACCTCACATCTTTTGATAATGTTCTTTAAAGTTTTCATTACATTTTTACTTTCAAACAAATAAGAAGCCATCTACTAAGTACTCTCTGCACCAAATGAAAACACTGATGTAAACCCTTAAGATTTTTCCACCATGCAGTTACAGGAATATTAATCTTCCATCCTTGGACTGTAACCATCCTTTATCAGTAATCATTGCTCTTCTTTTCTCATATCTTTCTAATTCTGCCTCAGTATATTGTTCTTTCTTTCCACAGGACCTGTCCAGATCAAAAGTATCTGTAATGACAGGGTTTCATATAGTGCCACTTTTCTGGCTTGGCAATCAGCGAGCTATTATCTTCAGCTACCTTACTTCCATCCCTGTTATGTCCTTTGCAATGACTAGCATAGTAGCTACTTCTTTAGGACAATATATAGCAGTTAAAAGTCTCTCGATCTCTCTCAGTGTTTAATAGGTTCTCCTGTTGCTGTTTTAAACTTTTTTTTTTTTTTTTTTTTTTACATATTGCAGCGTGAGCCTATAAGGTCAAATAAGCACACTGAGAATCAGAGTAAATATTTACCCAGTGCCCTTTGCTTAACTCTAGAGCTCGAATCAGAGCCACAAGCTCCCCTAATTGAGCACTGGTTCCCTGGGGGAAATATTTTGCTTCTAAAACCTGTTTAGAAGTCACAACAGCATAACCTGCTTTATGCTTTCCATCTCAAACATAGGAACTGCCATCAGTAAATATTTCCAGGTCAGAATTGTCTAATGGAGTACCCATTAGATCCTGAGCTGCATAGTTCAAAGTTAGGAATGGGGAACTATCATGATCAGGTGTTTCATTTTCCTTCTCAGGAAGAAAATTGACAGGATTTAAATTTCCACAAACTTTAAGGTTATTTACTTGTCCTTCTAACAAGAATGATATTGAAAAAGTCTGCTATCTTTCATCCAAATATTATCCTTAGAATTTAAGATTCCACTCACATCATGAGAAATCAGTACAGTAGGGTTTTAACAATTAATTATTGCTAAAGTTTCAAGTGTTAATAAAGCTGCTGCCCCAATTACTCTTAGGCATTGCCTAAGAAAATTAGAAAGTACATTCTAATTCTCTGCTTCAATAAGCAATAGGTGGCTGGTGAGGCCCTCAGGGTTGTGTCAAAACTCCCAATGCCACACCTTTTCTTTTAGTGACAAACAAATTAAATTCTGACCCTGTGGGCAAGCTCAGAGTGGCAGCTTGCAGGAGAGCACCATGAATAACCTTGAAATCCTTTTGAGTATTCAGAGTCCAAACCAGTTTGTGGGTTGTTCAGTTCAGTTCAGTAGCTCAGTCGTGTCCAACTCTTTGTGATCCCATGAATCCAGCATGTCAGGCCTCCCTGTCCATCACCAACTCCTGGAGCTCACTCAGACTCATGCCCATCGAGTCAGTGATGCCATCCACCCATCTCATCCTCTATTGTCCCCTTCTCCTCCTGCCCTCAATCCTTCCCAGCATCAGAGTCTTTTCCACTTAGTCAACTCTTTGCATGAGGTGGCCAAAGTACTGGAGTTTCAGCTTTAGCATCATTCCTTCCAAAGAAATCCCAGGGATGATCTCCTTCAGAATGGACTGGTTCAATATCCTTGCAGTCCAAGGGACTCTCAAGAGTCTTCTCCAACACCACAGTTCAAAAGCATCAATTTTTCAGCGCTAAGCTTTCTTCACAGTCCAACTCTCACATTCATACATGACTACTGGAAAAACCATAGCCTTGACTAGACGGACCTTAGACGGCAAAGTAATGTCTCTGCTTTTTTTTTTTTTTTTTTTTCCTCTGCTTTTGAATGTGCTATCTAGGTAGGTCATAATTTTTCTTCCAAGCAGTAAAGATCTGTTAATTTTAGCTGTAAGTTTATATAAAGGCTGGGCAAGTTCCCCATAACCTGAAATCCAAATGCCACAGTAACCCATGATTCCCCAAAATCCTCTCAATTGTCTTAAATTCATTGGTAGGGGATGATTTAGTATAGGTTTAATTCTCTCGGTATCTATGACCCTAGTCCCTTCTGATATGATTAGGCCCAGATATCTAAGATTGTTGACAAAGCTGAGTCTTTTCTCTTGATGCCTTGTAACCTTAGCCTGGCAGAAAGTTTAAGAAGTCTTTTGAGGCTCATTAACAAGCTTCCTTTGTTTCAGCAATGAGAAAACTATCATCTATATATTGTAGCACCAGTACTTCAGAGCTATTAAAGTTTTGTAGATTCCCGAGACAAACTTTGTCCAAAGAAATGAGGACTGTCATGAAATTCCTGGGGCAATACTGTCCAGGTTAACTGAGAAGCTAGCTGCATAGGGTCCTCAGGGCAAATAGAAATTTACTCTCCTCTGCCAAGTGCATGAATAGATGTCAACTTTCAAATAAATTACTGAGAAATGTTTGGCTCGTCCAGGAATTTCAGACAATAAAATATAAAGATTAGCCATTACAGGGCATAAAGGAATGACAGCCTCATTTGTTATTTGTAAATCTTGAAGTAGTCTCCATTTACCATTTGATTTCTTTATCCCCAATATAGGAGTGTTGCATGGACAGTACAGGAAATTAATAGTCCTTGCTCTTCTAAATTTCCCATGATGGGTTTTAAGCCTTCCTTAATTAAGTATGCCAGCAAATTTTGAAAGCTCAGCTGTGGCCACAGGAGTGGAAAAGGTTAGTTTTCATTCCAATTCCAAAGAAAGGCAATGGCAAAGATTGCTCAGTCTATTGCACAATTGCTCTCATCTCACATGCTAGTAAAGTAATGCTCAAAATTTTCCAAGCCAGGTTTCAGCAGAACGTGAACAGTGAACTTCCAGATATTCAAGCTGGTTATAGAAAAGGGAGATGAAACAGATCAAATTTCCAACATCTGCAGGATGATTGAAAAAGCAAGAGTTCCAGAAAAAGATCTATTTCTGCTTTATTGACTAAACCACAGCCCTTGACTGTGTGGATCACAATAAACTGTGGGAAATTCTTCAAGAGATGGGAATACCAAGCCACCTGACCTGCCTATTGAGAAATCTATATGCAGGTCAGAAAGCAACAGTTAGAACTAGACATGGAACAACAGACTGGTTCCAAAAGGGAAAAGGAGTACATCAAGGCTGTATATTTTCACCCTGATTATTTAACTTATATGCAGAGTACATCATGAGAAACCCTGGGCTGGAAGAAGCACAAGCTGGAATCAAGATTGCCAGGAGAAATATCAATAACCTCAGATATGCAGATGACACATCCGTTACGGCAGAAAGTGAAGAAGAACTAAAGAGCCACTTGATGAATTTGAAAGAGGAGAATGAAAAAGTTGACTTAAAGCTCAACATTCAGAAAACTAAAGTCATGGCATCTGATCCCATCATTCTGTGGCAAATAGAGGGGAAACAGTGGTTGACTTTATTTTGGGGGGAGGGGCTCCGAAATCACTGCAGATGGTGAGTGAAGTCATGAAATTAAAAGTTGCCTACTCCTTGGAAGGAAAGTTATGACCAACTTAGCATATTAGAAAGCGGAAACATTACTTTGCCAACAAAATTCTGTCTAGTCAAAGCTACGGTTTCTCTACTAGTCATGTAACGATGTGAAAGGTGGACTATGAAGAAAGCTGAGCACTGAATAATTGATTCTTTTGAATCAATAGTAGTGTTGGAGAAGTCCTTTGATTGATCCTTGGACTGCAAGGAGATCCAACTTGTCCGTCCAAAAAGAGTCCAGTCTTGAATATTCACTGGAAGAACTGATGCTGAAGCTGAAACACCAACATTTAGCCACATGATGCAAAGAGCTGACTCATTTGAAAAATACTGCAGTCCATGGAGTTGCAAAGAGTCAGACACAACTGAGTGACTGAACTGAGAAATCTGTGTTTTAATCTTTTTGAGTGTGTTTCTCTTTTGCTGGAAGATTAGCATTTGTTGTCTTGCACTGGAACTTGCTGCTTTTGGGTGGAGCTTGCTTTCAGTGTAGGCATGTATCCTTTTGGATGGAATCTTGTCTATCACTATTCCCTGGGTTCAGGGGTTCTATGATGATCCAAAGTTCTAGAGCTGAGCTATCTGCCTCTGGTTTTTGGTCCCCTTCTTTCAGTAACATCAAGAATATACTTTCATCATTGCACAGAAGGCAAAATCCTGTGTTAGTGGTGGAATAACTCCACATCATGAACACTCAAAGAGATTCACAGCGTTTTATATATAGAAAAGAAGAGGGGAGATGTAGAGAGAGCAATCAAGCCTGTAATTAAATCCCTGAGTGAAAATGGATATTTTAAAAAAAATGACTCTTAAAGCTAAAAAAAATTGTAAGAAATATCAGAAAGCAAAAATTAAAAACCTAGACTAGGATTTGTACTCTCAAATGTACAATATTAAATAAAACAAAACCTAAAAGAACACAAAAATAGAAAATATATTGTGGGGTCAGTTCAGTACCAGGTAATCCCTTTTTCTATCGTGCACTTTTTTCTCAAAGTCTGTAATTGTCCTTAAATGCAATTATACTGCTTGATTTTAATCTGTTTCACCTACCACTTCTGGGAAGGTTCTCCCGTCTTATCTTTGCTTAGGCTGGTCTCCTCTGCTTATAAGTCTCTTCAGTGTCTAATCTAAGCCCTGATAGGAAGAGGTGACTGTAGAACCTTATTCAGGGTCACTTGCTCAGTTGTGCTGTGGAGAGGCAGAAACACTGCAAATACTGCTGGGATTTGTGGGGAGCTCTTGTAGTGAATGGACAACAAAGGGTCTGCCAAAGTCCAAGATCATGATCCAACCACTGAGGCTCCTGGGGCTCCGTGGGGGCACAGTCACAGGTGGGTCACATATCTCATACATTTCTCAGGCCCAAGCCACTCAAGGTCTGTCATGTGCTAGGCATGCACAGTCCCAGGTTGGCCGTGTGTCTCATGCACTTCCCAGCTCCAACCTGCTCAGATTCCCTGGTGTTCTATGAAGGCCCCAGTTGAGCCATGTATCACCTGCTCTTCTCAGGCCCAAGCAGCCCAGACTCTCCAGTTCTCTGTCAGGGAAGAGTCCCAGGTGGGTTCTTTGCCTCCTGCACATCCCAGGCCCTAGCTGCTCAGATTCCTGGCTGTTCTATGAATGGCCAATTGCAGTTGAGCCATGCATCTCCTGCTCTTCCCAGGCTGAAGTGGCCTGGTGTTCTGCCAGAGCATAGTCCCAGGTGGGATCTTTGTCTTATGCACTTCCCAGGTCCAAGCTGCTCAAGTGCCAGGATGTTCCAGAGTACACTGTTCCAGAGAGTCACTCAGGCTTTCAGCATAGCTGTGATGCCATAGTACCTGGTGGGCCATCATTTTCGTGCACTACTCAGCTTCAATCTGGTCAGTATCTCAGATATTCCATAAGGATACAGTCCATGGTGAGCCGTGCATCTCCTCAGAGGAGTTTCTTTCAGGTTATCACATCTTGGCAGCTATAAACTGTTCCTCATCCCAGGAAGCCATGGTTACCAGCTGCTCACGGATAGAGTCTGCTCACAGCTTAGCAGGAGATGCAGTCTCCTGGGCCTAAAAGGTCATGGCCTTCTCCCTCTGGTTGTCAACATTCTGAATCTTTCCCTCCTGGCAGGGCCATAATGGAAGCTGGCTTGCTCTCCTTTAGGTAAATACTAGGGCACAGTCTGTTCTGTGAGCAGGTCAGGGGTCACAGTGTGGTCGTAAAGCCTTCCCATGGGAAAATTCTTTTTCTTTTCTTTCTTCTTCTTCTTCTTTTTTTTTTTTTTTTTGGTCTCTCTGGCGTTCTGTGGTTCAGGCCACTACATCACATTAGTCCTCTCAGAGTGTCCTCAGGGCATTCAAACCCCATCTTTATTCTAAGGACTGAAGATGCAGAGGGTGCCTCTGTACATATCACCCACTCATTGTGGGTGGACACAAGACTGTGAGGCAATTCTCCTCTGGTAATTGCCTTTTGGGTTTGAATTCTGAGATGATTTTTGGGGAGAGGGGTGGTTATACTACCCTCTGAGGTTCCAAAGTGGCCCACTGAATCAACCTCTTAGAAGGTTTCCTGTTGTATGGAAACTTATCCTTCTCTAGTGAATAGTGTCAGATTCATGATCTCTGTAGAAGAAGATTTAACTTCAAGACCAGGGACCAGACATGTTCACTCAAGAGCTCTTGCATAGCAGAGTTTTCTTAAAGTAAGAAAAGACACAGAAAATGCTTCTGACATGGACATCAGAAGAGGGACAGAGATCTACCCCCTTACTAGTGTTAGCAACAGAGTTACATATATTTTAATTTAGTTATAATAAATCAAAAGAATGTATCTAGTTTTTGAAAACTTTACCAGGCCTACTCCCACAATTTATATTTTAGGATAACAGGATTAGAATTTAACAATGGAAAAATCCTATCAGACCCACTCCCATAACATACCTTATAAAATATTAGGATTAGTCAGGTTTTCATGAAGGATAAATCA